>MEHQ01002957.1:15077-187285 GCA_008828725.1 Saccharina japonica | reverse complement strand
CCCCGCCCCGGCCCCCGCCCCGGCCCCCGCCCCGGCTCCCGCCCCCGTCGCCGCTGCTGCTGCTGCTGCCGCCGCCGCTGCCACACTGGCGTTTGCTCTTGCGGCATTCGATGCTATCGCCCGAAACCCTGTTGACCCCGTCGCCGGCGTACTCGCGTGTCTCGGTCTGGACGCCACTCCATTCCCCAGCTTTAAGGTTAGTCGGGGCACGGCGGGGCCCTCGCCGGACCCAGCGGCGCCATCGGCTGGCGGTCGGCCCGAGGAGGAGGAAGAGGCCCCGTTAGACCCAGATGCCGGCCCCTTCCCACTCCCGCCTCCTCCTCCTCCTCCCCCCCCCCCCCCCCCCCCCCCCCCCCCCCCCCCCCCCTCCAGCAAACGAGCGTTTTTTCCCGATGATTATTTTACCGATCCCGCTCGAGCTTTCTCCGCCTGCCGAGCTGCTTCCCACGCGTAATTTCTTTCGGGAGGGCCCGGAGACGGTGATGCTTCCGGTGGATGCCGAAGCGGCGGCAGCGGCAGCGGCAGCGGCGGCGGCAGCGGCGGCGCCTGAGCCTGTGCCCGGGGCGGTGCCTGTGCCGGCGGCGGGGGCGCCGAGACTTCGCAGGGCCGTTTCGCCTTGCCTTTGACGTTTCAATCGCTCCAATCGAATCTAACGAAAAACATAAGACGAAGGGGAGGGAAAAAACATGAGGGGGTAGGGGCAGCGAGTGGCGTGTTTTACAGCGTCGTTGCCAACCGACGCCAACCCAACCCATAAATATATCATATATTGGTGGGGGGGGGTTAAGGAACTCTGAAAGTGCTGCTTAGGAGATTGCTCTTGTGGGTGGGTGGGTGGGTGCTGCCGCTATGTTGAAGCGCTTGGTTCGCAAAACCGATAACCATATAGAGTAGGTTGCGATCCTGGGTGTGGGGGGAGGGCTGGCAAACATGTTACCATATACATATTTATTCGATGATAACGTTTTCAAAGCAATCCCACTTCCCCATAAATAGGGGAAATAAAAAAAAAAAAAACTAGGCCGTCGTCAGGAAGAAAAAATGATCCACAAATGTTTGGCGAGGTACGAAACCATTGCAGCGGCGTTCTCGGCACTGAAAAATGGTCAAAACGCATCAAAACGAAAGATTAAAACGAACAACGAAAATAAGCCTTCCTCACCTCTTGAGCTCTTATCATATACCTGGTACCAGGTAGGTCAAAGGCGCCGGCGTCCCCCGTGGTTTAGTCACAAGCGTCGTAACTACTACTGGTACCAGGTACCAGGATAGATCGATTTCACGGGTTTGATCCCCCCTTCGGGACATGTTCTTCGACACAATGGTTGCAATATACTCGACTTTAAATCCCAACCAAGACCCCGATCGCCTGGGAATTTTCTAGGGATTTTCTCGGAATGGAGACGTAATGAGAAGTTTCAGTAGAATATATTATATGGATTGTCGACATTTTTTGTCGAAGCAGGGCCAATTCATAAATGAAGCACTACTGTCGTCGTCGTGATGACGTCATGATCCCTTTCATGTACGACCCTTACCCTCCCTCACCTCTGCTAAGCTCCGGCCCGACCCTGCCGAAGTCTCTCGGCTAGTGCTGGGCGGTAGTGGGGGCATGAACGCCGGGATATGCGGTGGCCGAATACCTGGTGCTGCGTACATATGACAGCGTAAAAAGTCCAAAGCGCGACAAAACAAAAAAGGAGAAAAAAAACAACAACACAGCGGTGAGAATGTGCACCATGGGCCATGGGCCATCAAGCCTCCGGCGCGCAGGTAACACGCGATGCTGTGACCAGGCGTTACACTCGGCTTGTTGGGGTTACTATTAATAGCTTCGACAAAACTATTGAAATTTCCTTGACACAAAAACACAAACCCTAACCCCGGCCGCCAGGGAAAATTCTGGGAATGAAGATGGTTGATGCCACGAGGGGTCGGTGTGGACTATCCACGAAGAGTCAGTATATGGGCCAAGTCGTGAGCGCTAATGTGCTGTCGACAGCTGCACTTGTCCTGGATTGTCCTGTTCACTTTGCGGCTAGCTCGGTCTATTCTTCTACACGGCAGCTGCAGTGGCCATGCCACACAGCCCCCATCATCACCACCAATCACCAACAACGATAGCAGCAACCATCACCACCAACGACAACGCCCGCAGCAGCAGCAGCAGCAGCAAAATAAAAAGCAGCAGCAGCAGAAGCAAAAGCAGCAGGAAACGCAACAGCAAATCGGAAAGCCAACCAGTGCACATACACCCCATCCTTCCCCACATATGTCCAAGCTCCTGACAAATACAACACAACTCCACCCACCCCACCCCAACACCACACCGCACCTCACAACAAACCCAACCCAACACCACAACCTAACCTCAGTCCAACACGACATGCTACCTCTCTCACCTCCTCGGCCACCCTCTTCCCGGCCCTCCTTCCCCTCCCCCTCGCCCCCCCCCCCCGGCGCCACTTCACCCCAAGGGGCTGGGCGCTTCCTCGGCATCGGAAAAGAAGGGACCGTGTGATGAAACGGCTGGTCCCATCGCTTCGGTCGGTCTTCCGCCGCCCCCGCCCCCCCTCCCGCCCCCGCCGCCCCACCCCCCACGCCTCCGACGGCGGCGCTGCTAGCGTCACCGCTGCGCCCGTTACCGCTGCTGCCGTTCGCGGCCGACTTGTTATTGCGATTCGCAACAGAGTAACCGTCCTCACTAAACGCGAAATCTCGGAGCTCCGTCCAGTTCAGGGGCATCGGCTGCGGGAAGAATAGGCAGGGTGGGGTGGGGTGGGGCGGGGTGGGGTGCTGTTGTTGTAGCAGTAGTAGCAGTAGAAGAAGCAGCAGTAGTGGCAGCAGTACCAGCAGTAGTAGCAGCAGTAGAAGTAGCAGTAGCAGTATTACTATAAGTTGTAATATTTCGAAAAATGTCTCGAGGTGTAGACACATGAGATGCAGAAAGCATGTCGGCAATCTGGTAGCATGTTTCATCACTACCAAGTATATACTACCAGATTGCCAGGTATACAGCAGCGAAAGTCTCCTGATAGGACAACAAACATAAATAACTCTATCGCACATCTACTGCAAGCTACTCGTGGCCATAGCCTGAACAGCACTTGCATCATACTGTTCTAGACACCATACTATACTGTAGATGCCAACATGCAGACACCATGCTGTACAGTAGATGCCGGGCGTGGAGCAGTGGCTCTGGTACCATAGGTATACTTCTATGATAGCACGACGAGGCTATGATGCGGGTACAGCCTCTAACTCTTACACTCTACTCTTATACTCTACACACTCTACACCAGGCACAAATCTGCCTCTAAATGTAAAGGTAAGGCATTCTTCCTATATTAATAATACTCGTATACTCTATATAGCGGACTCACATTCTCGGACAGAGTGTTATTAATAGACTTGACAGACAAACCAAACACAAAAAAGTTCATCGCTGAAGCTCCGCTCTTCCCTTCCCTTCCTCCTCCCCTCCCCTCCCCCTTCTCCTATCTAGTGCGGTTTGGTTATCATGCGACGGGCTGTAAACTGAAGGCAGGCCCATTCCCACTCACCAACTGCTGCATGCCTTGCAAGACATCGGCTACGTTTGCTTCCGTCCGTCCAGCTCGATACGTGTTCTCCATCGCCCGCTTCGCCATGTCCTCCACATATCGCTGGACCTACAGGTTTAGTCGTTAGTACATTGGTTGTTGTTGGTCGTTAGTCCATCGGATAGGGTCCGAACGAATCGGGTCGGATCGGAGTGGAGTGGAGCGGGTTGGTGTGGGTTGGATTGGATTGGGTTGGATTGGATTGGATTTGATTGGATTGGATTTCGGATTGGATTGGGTTGGGCTGGACTGAATTGGATTTGATTGGGTTGGATCGGATCGGGTTGGATTGGATTGGATTGGATTGGATTGGATTGGATTGGATTGGATTGGATTGGATTAAATTGGATTGGCTTGCATTGGGTTGGATTGGATTGGAATGGATAGAATAGGGTTGCAGGGATCGGGATTGAAAGGGTAGGATCGGATCGGATCGGATCGGATCGGATCGGATCGGGTCCGACTCTACCAGATGGAATACAATTTGGACACCCGGTCCGCCCCATGTCCGTTGAGCGTGCTTAAACGTCTCCAGTGCATCGGCCGGAGATGTCGGCGTTGTGCGGGAGATCGCGACAGCAGCAGTGGCATGGGACAAATGCGGCCATCATTTTGTGAATATGGCATGATACCACACACCAGGTACCACTCTGCACAGTAAGGTAAGGACCGTTTGATCTTCACAAATATATCCCAACAGCCCGTAAAAAGATCGTCCATAGAGTGGTACCAGGTATGAAGGTAACATCAGGGTGCTATCCTTAGGGAGACCTTAGGGAGATCTTAGGGGGTACTCCCCCGGTGGTGTAGGGTTAGGGTTGGGGTGCATGCTTTAGAGTCCAGCCAAGGCAGATTTAGTTCTTGTGAAAAAAAAAGAAGAAAGCGCCTATTCATAACAGTAGCCTTTACCGCACCACTGAATTATTATCTAGGATAAAGTACGGAAATCGGGGACTATTTTATTATATACCTTTTAGTGTGGTCGACCAATTTTTCAAAAAAAAAAAAACGTCTGATTTTTTCGAGACAAAGCTCATAAAGGTCGGGGCGGGGACGGGGTTGGGGTTAGGGTTAGGGTTAGCGTTAGGGTCTAAAGTAGTGTTTTCGGCGTTTTTCTAAATATTCGGTCTCATAACACTGGAACCACACGCGGGCCACAACCAAGTCCCCGATTTATATACTGTATCCTATATAATAATTCAGAATTGCGGTAAAGGCGACTCATTCATAATGCTGTAGCGAGAGTTTTGTAAAAATTCCACGCGAGTCGACGAGGGAGGAACGTGCTTATTTCCCGCGATAATAAATAAGGCACGAACCGTCTTGACCCTTCTAGGACTGGAGTCCCGTTTTGGGGACAAATTACTTATAATTAGAGTGGTTTGTCCCCAAAAAGGGACTGCAGGCCTTAAAGGATTAATAGTGGGGAGCGGGGAGGAGCGCTCGCTATGTGACCCCCGGTTTTGAGTTACTGCTGGGAGGGAGAAGGAGAGTAGGGCGAGGATAATAAATGGGATGGAAAAAAATGAACAAATACAAAAAAAAATACCAGGGACTGGTATACAGCAGTAGTACCCTAGTCACGTCATCGGAGGAGGAAGAGGGAGTGGAAGCGGGAGGGGAAGCGAAGGCCGGGGTGTAGTATTTGCAGGACCCGCTATCTCCGGCAGACCAGCGGACAGGGGCCTGTCTGCCCTCGCCGCACGTCGGCGACCTACTGTTGCTGACCCCGCCTACAGCAGTACGTCCCACAGTAGAGCTACTGGAATATTGGTGCCTCGCGCACGATATGCTGGCATTTCCGAAGCAAATGACCGCGTACAGACGTTGTACACTTGACTCGTTCTATGAGCTGTGAATGGTACTTATGTGCTGATGTTGCATTTTTGCCGGATACTCGCACTCGTCGTGAGCGAGAGCGTGGCCACACAAAAAAGAGCCAGCGAACCTACTACTACTACTACCACTACTACTACTACCACCACCACTGCTATAGCAACTACTACTACTTACTACTACACGGAGCAGTATCTACGAATGTATGATGTCTGCACTTTTATCACATAAATCATACCAGTACAACAGAAACAGCAGCAGCGTGGCAGCAGTAGCAGCGCAGCAGTAGCAGCAGCAGCAGCAGCAGCAGCAGCAGCAGCAGCAGCAGCAGCAGCAGCAGCAGCACTTTAGCTGTTAGGTACCGGTGAAGCAACACCCCCAAGGCAACGGAAAACGTCACTAAAAGTCAGTTCGTCAGTGGTGCTCACCACATCCGTTAGACACTCCAGCGCTCCCGCGGTTGTCGCTGTAAAACCCAGAGCAACGCACACGTGTGCCACCGCCTGATACATACAGCGTTTCAACACCGGAACAGGGTCACATGTAGGAAGCGAGGAGGGTGAGTGGGAGGGTGGGTGGGAGGGTGGGTGGGATGAGTGGGTGGGTGGGTGGGTGGGTGGGTGGGAAGCGGTGGGGGGAGACGTAACAGTGATGTGATATGTCCTGTCCATGATGGTCGGTGAAGAGCTACCATAAGCTACCACAGGTTACCACAGGGTGTCGAGCCGTGCTAGGAGTCGGATCTCCTGGTGAGCTGCAATGCTGTTGCAAACGTGTGCTGCATCACCATGGTTGGGCAACAACTGGCTCTTATCGTGGGTCCCCGCCGACTTGACAAAATTTGATCGAACTGAGGAATACAACATTGATGGCCAATATGCCTGTTGAGCCATCATTGTGAAAACAATATATCAGGTAAGAGTACCTGGTAAAGACTATTCATACCAGGTGTACAGCAGATATATGTGTCAGGTATTATATGTAGAAATAGTGCCATACTCGTCCTCGTACAGAAAATGGATCTTCCTCGTACAGAAAATGGCGACATGTGGCGTCGTGAGAGGTTTCGGGGAAAACACCTCGAAAAACGCCGCGGTCGGGTGGAAAACCTAAAAATACTACCTGGTACCTGGTACTACTGTAATACTTGTACTTCGTACAGCAGCAGTATTCGGTATTCTTGTACCAACACCACATGCTCTCGTCTTCTTTACCCAACCTCGTACGCGCGTACATGGTGCTGTGTGCCGTGTGCCGTGGTGGTGGCTGTCGGTACACGTGAATATGATGCACGTGCAGGCGGACGGGTGGACATGACCGCAACCGTATGTACGGTACGTATCGTCTATGGTGGCATCTCCAAAAAAAAATCCGCGCGTATCGTCTATGGTGGCATTTCCGAAAAAGTTTCCGTGAAAGTTTCCAACAAGTTGCGAATATGTTTCAGGTCAGACTTTCTACCAAGCAGCTGAACTACAGTACTCATGCTGGCTACCTCGCTTGGTGCCCCTGTTGTAATACCACGGTATGATATGTATTATTGACAGGTACTCTGGTACACCAGTACTACAAAAGCAGTGAAAACCACAGGACAACAGGACCACAGAGCCCCTCAACTAGGAGCACAGCACTATTGTACTGCAATGAAAGCCACACCGCCCCGACAAACCCAGGGCTGCGCGCGCACCCAGCCCTGGCTGGGAATCATGCTCGCACTATTAAGATGATACGTGTACCGAGTGTCATATACCCTCTGGTATACCTGGTATCACACGTGGGAGTACCTCATCGATCGGCACTATTTGTAGAGGCAGTCTATGATAAGACGTACACGATACGATACGAGTTAGCATGCTCCAGCCTAGCAGCGGCAGCAGCATAAGCAGCAGCACTCACACTGACTCACATTGAGAGTGCAGCTAGACTTGCTTCAATGCGAAGCCAGTTACAGCGGTTGCGATTACGAGTGCTGTGCCGTACCAGGTATACTCCAGTAAGCCGTATTATACGTAGTGGCGTCGGTGTGAAATGTGACGAGACGGGAATATGAAATACTCGCATTGCGTAACCTGACCGAGCAGGGGCTGTGTTCTGACAATGCAAGCCCAGGGCCGAGTGCCGTCCCAGCCGCCTTCATGGCAGAGGGGGACGAGCCACAATCCGATTGTCTTGTCCATTGATGGCCACTCCAACCCTTGGCTTGGCAATTCTTACAACTGCTGGTCCTTGGAAGAACACCATTAAACTACTCGTACTGCCAACCAAATGAACCGTCGTTTGTCTTTTACGAGGTCTTTCGTCTTGGGGGGGGGGCTGTTGGAGTGTTCGTTGTGTTTGTTGTCTGCATCATACCAGGTACATGTGAGGTGATATCATACCAGGTACCAGGTACACATTACGTACTGCTGCTGTACATCGGAGCTGTATGTGTACAGCTGTACATACAACGGGTATAACGGCCTCGGGTCGTATAACGGACCTCTGACGGTATAACGGACCTGGTACCAGGCACCTCGGGTAGTAGAACGTAGAACAGAGCGGCAACAGCAAACGATACGAGGCATCTTACATCGTACTACTGGTGCTGCTGCTGTACGTACGATTACCACTGCTTCTTGCTGCTGCTTCTGCTGCCGCGGTGAGACGCATGCCACACGTGGGCGTATGGCATCATGGGTTATTTTCTGCCCCCCGGCCAGCCGCAAGCGTCTGCTGCATCTGTTGCCTGGCTGCTTCTTTACCTTTGCCTTTTTTTCGTTTTTCGTGCGATCGTTTCGATACGTATTGATAGTCTAGGGTTTGAAAATATTTTCGGGCGGAGAGCGACGGAACCGACCAAGGCCGCAGATCAGAGGGAGGGCCAAGGGAAGGCACTCGTATCTACTGCTGTAGCTACTCGTGTCCTCTCCATGTACTGGACATTTCACAGCTCCACCATCTATGATCAGCATCGATCGGGGAAATAAAACGCAGGCGTGCAGTCGTGGGCACGTAAACGTAAAGCTTGGGTGCCTCCGCGTTCGGTCGGCCTGTTTCAAGGAAACCAACAAATGTGGAAAAATCGTCCATCAAGGCAACCGTTGCACCAGACACTAGCCACTTCGACTACGTATGCTACTAGTCTCGATCGACGGCCTACGCTGGGATGCAAGAAGAAGGAGCAGATCACGAGGTGGTCGGGTATTCCGGTGGGTGTAATTGCATCATGCCCTTGCCCCTTGCCATAAGGGTATAGAGTGGTCTAAAAGGCAATACTTTCGCACATCGCACCCATAAGTTTCGAGAGCAAACAAGAAGAAAGGACCGTGGACCATCCGCCTACAATTAAATCGACATGCACCTGCTTCGTAAGAATTCGCGCGAACTCCTCGCTGTCGACTTCACGCGTAGCACGCTCCTCGCTCGTAGATGCCATGGGGCTCGGCGGCGAACCCTGCGCACCGGGTCGTCCAACGAACAAACATGGAGTTGCATGAGATAGTGTGGCGTTTATTGTATTGTAACTTTTCGCGATTTCACACCCTGCTGCCGTGCCTGCTGCTTCTTCGCCACAAGGAGAGTGTGTGCCAGTGTACGAGCGTGCAGCCTCGCAGACGTGAACAGTGGTCTTGAGGTTATTGCACGTACCACGAGCGGGCGTGTAGGCGAGAGCGGTGGACGGGGTGGATCCTTCTATCTGTGCTACTATACCAGGTTACGTACCAGTACCTGCTGGTACCTCCTGAGCAACTATGGACCGGTTCGCGAGCATGCACGACGAGGACATCGACAAGCTAGGCATCCAGAAACAGGTATCGTGTGCTATTAATAGTAGTGATTTCGCTGTCGGTTCTGAGCGATGTCTTCGAGGAGAACGACTCGACGAAATGTTAGCAACTCCGCCCCGCCCTTCGCACTTGATTTACAATGTTTGAGTCATACCGCTATGTCCGGAAATGTAAGGATCGATTGGGTGTTGATATGAATACCCCCAACGGTCCTTATATTTGCGGACAGAATTGTACGTGGTCAGTTGATCCATGATCCCTGTTGAATACCGTACCAGGCGGTATACTCGTATCGTGGGTATGATACAGCCCTACAGCAGCACCTGCGCCAGGTATTGTGTGCATGTAAACCGTAGTTTGCAGTCTACTATTAGTGAAAATACCAGGGCATTTGCGCCAAGCGAGGGTGCACGGCAATGTTATCAATAGTACTGCTGTCGCCCGTTTCGAAAGTTGCCCAGCGACAAGCGACGAAACTCTGTTGTCTCACGACAGCAGTAACCCTTCTTCCCTCGTGCAGACCCGTCGCTCAGCGAAATTGCTAGCGTATCGTATCACATCATGTCGTTTGCCTGGTACCTAGTATATACGTACACACAACATTGCAAAGGTCGTGAGAGTCCGAGTCCGAGTCATCGAGACTCAGCCATTGACTCGCGGGTCCGAGTCCTTTTGAATTACTGAGTCCCCAGCAGGGTACCAGAAGCTGTAATGACTGAGTCCTCCCTAGTCCCCAGGGTACTCGAAGCTGAACTGACTGGGTCGTCGCGAGTCCCCAGGGTAGCAGAAGCTGAAATGACTAAGTACTCGCGAGTCCCCAGGGTACCAGAAGCTGAAATGACTGAGTCCTCGCGAGAACCGAGCCAACGATTCAAGCATAGAAGAAAATCAGATTTTTTTTTTTTCGTTTTTTCGTTTTTTCCCTTTATAAGAACACTGCAAGAGGTCGTCATAGTGCTATTAATAGAACAAGTAACCGGGACTCAAGTCATTGACTCGCAATTCTGAGTAATTTTGAAGTACTGAGCCCCCAGGTACCAGAAGCTGAAATTACTGAGTCCTCGCGAGTCCCTAGGGTACTGAAAGCTGAAATGACTGAGTCCTCGCGAGTCCCTAGGGTACTGCAAAAAAAAAAAAACTGGAATGGTTGAGTCCTCGCGAGTCCCTAGGGTACTGCAAGCTGAAATGGCTGAGTCCTCGCGAGTCCCTAGGGTACTAAAAGCTATACTAGCTGGTACTCGGAGGTACTGGTACTCTGACGACCTATGCAACACTGTATATAACAGAAGCATCAACTGCAACAACAACAGAAACACACCAGTACAACAACAGCATGCTCTCGTATGTCAATATCAGTATATATCTATTAATCTATTCAAACACCGTGCCAGGAAAATAAAAATGCCCGCGCGCCTCATTATAATATATTAGTGACTCTCTTGCGACTGCACTACTACTATATCGTACGACACGACTGCTTATCAGGGGTCAGGCGAAGGGGGCTGGAAAGGCCGTAAACGCGCCCGAGAACTATCGGAGCTGAAGGGAAGGCTGGACCGTGCCTCCGAGAAGGAGCAGCAATCGTGGGACCTACTGAAGCAGGCGGTGGAGAATGGCGGGAGCGGTTCGGCCGTGGACGAAGGACGCTTCAAGGCCACCGGAACCAACAGGGCAGCCCAGGAGATGAGGGTAAGTAAGTGCTGACCTCTGCAGAGATGGGGTGGTGGGGTGGGGTGGTGTGGGGCGGGTTTACCCTTTACCGACGGCATGGCTGGGAATGATGAGGCAACAACGACTGCTGTGTCTGTAGTGCCGTTAGCCGTCAGCGTCATGACTAGAGGTGTTACCCTTTTGCCAATTACCCGGGTACTCGCTAGTATTTCCCGGCTTGCTAACATCCGCCACGGGTACGGTTAGCACTTCGTACTCGCACCCTGGGTACCCGACTGTTAAACGGGTACCCGGGTACCCGCCCTGGTTGGCCGTAAATACTCGCGAGTACCCGGGTATAAGTTTCCCAAATTTGCACACCCCGCACGAATACGAATACGAATAGGTATTCGTATTCGTTGGCTTCAAGTTCGGTTTATGGGGCGAATATTCGTCTGTGGACGAATAGTCTCTGAAAAACGTGAGGCAAATATTCGTCTATGGACGAATGCTTTCTCGAAAACGTGGGGGCGAATATTCGTCCGTGGACGAATAGTATCTCGAAAACGTGGGGCGAATATTCGTCCGTGGACGGATAGTATCTCGAAAATGTGGACGAATATTCGTTTGTGGACGAATAGTATCTCGAAAACGTGGACGAATATTCGTCCTTGGGCGAATGCTACCTATTCGACGGATGTTTTTCGCGGGTATTCGTCCGTGGAACGAACGAATACCCTCTCAAAAACGTGGGCGATAGACAAACCTATATAGTAATTTTAATAGTAACTACTGTCAACACCTCAAATAAATAATAGCAAGTGCCAGTGCTCGCATCGTTTTGCACAAATATTTACTTGTATTTTTTATTTAATTTGGTCTTTCTCACAACATTGCAAAAAACCAGGCGAGGACCCAAGCACTAATACTGTAAGTAGATAACCGGCACAGTAACAGGAATATCCTGCTGTAGAAAGAGCAAGAGTAAGAAATATTATACTCTCAAGAAAAAAATAAAAATCCACCAGGTACCACTATGTCCCTAAATATAAGGACCGTTTGGGTTCAAAATGAATGAAAAAACCGCCCTTTTTTGGGGGGGCAGGGTTGTATGAAAAATGATGTGTGCAACTCTGAATTGAGTGGAGGATGTACAGTAAGTTCGAGCACCGCAGCTTTCATATATATATATATTTTTTTTTCTGCTTTGTGCTCACCACACAGGTATTTCAGCATTCGTACAGAAAGTATTCGTCTGACGTAGGCGAATTATTCGTTGGCGCTTGACGAATACCCCCTCAAAAACAAGGGGCGAATATTCGTCCATGGACGAATAGTATCTCGAAAACGTGGGGCGAATATTCGTCCGTGGACGAATAGTATCTCGAAAACGTGGGGCGAATATTCGTCCGTGGATGAATGGTATCTCGAAAACGTGGGGCGAATATTCGTCCTTGGACGAATAGTCTCTCCCAAAACGTGGGGCGAATATTCGTCCGTGGACGAATGCTACCTAATCGACGGATCGTTTTCACGAATATTCGTCAAAACTATTCGTATTCGTGCGGGGTGTGCAACAGCGAATGTTACCTAATCGACGGATAGTTTTCACGAATATTCGTCAAAACTATTCGTATTCGTGCGGGGTGTGCAAATTTGGCGGGTACCCGTTTAAGACGGGTACTCGTCGGGTAACACCTCTAGTCGTGACAAAGGGACCAACACGAGCTCATTGGTGCTGATATTGTTCTCTTTTTATGCAGGTTGGTTGTGATCCAAAGCTATCGAATTGATGGTTGCTGCTTAGACGGAAACATCTGCCGATTTGGAAAGGTGTAGAGTGTTGCGGCCAGCGGAAGAGCCTCTGCTGTTTGCTGGTGCAGAGACATTCCTGAGTTTAAGACTTGGACTACAGGAAATAGCCATACCGGAAGACACGACATGTGCCTCTGCAACAGTGTTACGCGCTTAGTAGCATACGAGTAATAGTAGTACACCCGGCAACTTATCCGAGCGTTTGCGTTCGACCGCGTCCCCTCGAAACATTTGGTGTTCTGACATTGCAGACAAGCAACCCACAAGTACAAATGCAATTGCTGGTGGTGGTGGTGTATTCGTTCGTAGCTTTATGTTGGGGCGCATCTACCTGTGGGCTGCAGGCGCCATCGCAGACTACGACTCTGCCTAATGCCCATTCAGATATCGAATCATGAGCTACTCGTAGCGCCGTCATTGTCGTAATTATTAAACACACAATAAATTACAGAAGAGGTAATTTTTCCTATCCCGAGCATGTGCCAGCGAATGCCGACACCCATGCGGAGCCCTTGTTTATGTCCATATTTGTGAATATTGAGGCAGCCACTCTCGACGGTTTTGATGGACAATCGTCCTAGTGCTGTGGTCTATACGAGCATCCGGGCGCTTTGATGTAACCGCATAATATGTATTGTAACCGCTATGTAACCGCTGTGTAACCGTTGTGTAACCGTTGTGTGACCGCTGTGAAACCATTGTGTAACCGTATCGAGCAGGAGCGAACAATGGGGTTGGTAACGGCGGAGGAGTTCCGCAAGGCGCGGGAGGCGGCGGATTCTTTGGAGGCGGATGAGGCTAAGCGACGACAGGAGAAGGAGGTATGCACATACTGGTACTGATAGTAGAGTAGCACACGGACAGATAGCCGAGTAGGCCTTTCAAGGCAATTCTCGATGTTGTATATACGATTGAGCTCATGTTGCTAGGTGGGACGCGTATAACTCGCACGGTCTAGCGCATGTTTTCTGGGGTTGCCCCGTCTCGAGAGACTTGCATGGTCAATGGCCAAATAACTTAAGGCAAGCGACGAATGAGTACGCCCCCCGCCCCCCCCCCTATAAATATATGATATATTTGTAGGTTGGGTTGGCGTCGGTTGGCAACGACGCTGTAAAACACGCCACTCGCTGCGTGAGCTAGACAACCAGGGTGCCGTTTTTTTTTTGTTATTTTTTTTGGCGGTCACCAAAGCTGGCGGTCGAGTAGATCATTTGTGCGGGGTGGAGAACCTTTGCTCCGCACAAGGGGAATGGTCGTACCACGTAGTGTTAATATGGTAAGGCGTCCGCGAGGCAGTTACATAGTAAAACCCATTGCTGTCTCCTGAAGTGGCCACACCAGAAATTAAATTAACTCATTGAAGCTGTCGTCCATATGCAAGTCCGCCTCAGAGGCGGTTCTTAGCAGGATGCAGCTCACCCTCCATGCGACTCGCCCAATACCCCACGGCGTTTCGCGCTTGGTGCAAGCAATGTCTGCCTGGTTGGTGAAAACCCAACGCGCTCCGTTCCGGCATTGTAGGGATGCGAGGGTCTATGGTCATATGACTACGGCCGTGCACAACATGAGTACACGCCCCCCCCCCCCCCTGCGCGCGCGCTCACGGGAGAGCGCGCAGTCGCTGGCGGGGCGTAGGACCCCCGGCGCTGTGCCGTGCTGGTCGCAGAGTACGGAAGAACTGGCGTTGGCAACTTCATCTACGATAGGCAGGCAGCATCTCGGTTAAGCAGAAAACGATTAGGCATGGGGACAGGCCCTACACCAGCAGTTGCAGCAGTACACCACTTTAAAAACGGGCAAGAAGGAGTGTTACAGCAAGAATGACAGTTACTACTGGGCGGCAAGAACGAGCACCCAGAATGGGCTCCCAGAATGAGCACCCAGAATGAGCACCCAGAATGAGCTCCAATGATGACGATGAGCCGCAGACTGGGAAGGAATCGTAACAACAACGATGCGTAAACCGTCCAATTTTGCATTCAATCTGCGCGGGGGGGGGGGGGGGGGCTGTAAGGGCCGTTTCTAACGAACAAAAAAATACTTTCAATTCATGACTTTTTCGCATGACAAAATATCACGATTCGTGATATTTCTTTCCAAACGAAAATATCTTATATACGTCACGTTTCGTGATACTTTTTACAATGTCAAAAATCCAACAATTAAAATCCAAAGGTAAGTGAGGGTGGCACCAACTCTCGCAGGTAGGTCACGGCCACGCCGCGCCGGGCCGACCGCGCCCGGCCCTGTCCGGCCCGTGATTCAAATGACGGGCCGAAGCCTGACCCGGCCTGCGAGATTCCAACCTCACGCGCCGTCGGCCAGGCCCGGTCCGCGAGTTTCCAATTTCGCTGACATGTCGTCTGCCTGGCCTGGCCCGTGAGATTCTCAGAGTATTTTTTTCTACACGCTGTGCCTCCTCCTCCTCGAGATTTCGAGGCCACAGCGTGTTCGTTAGCCCGCACCCAGCAGTGTCTTTAGGCAGCCGCTCGCTGTCCACAATCGGCGTATGAAGCAGAGCCTGCCATGCCCCTATACCGGCCTTCGGATACCGTTGGTGTCGGGTGGGTTACTTTGTGCCTCGATCAGGCGTATTTCGAGCCAGGAAAAAATGTCATGAATCGTGAAATTGCTTCTTTTTTTTTTTAGGGAAAACATCCTTGAAAAAAAATGGCGTCATGAATCGTGAGGTTTTTGTCGTGAATTATGACATAAAAAATCACGATTCATGATTAAAAAGAAAGTCATGAATCGTGTTTTTTTTTTGGTCGTTAGGAATGGCCCTAAGATAAATAACGAATAACAGACCGTTAGTTAGATGAACGTGATGGCGTGATTTAGAATAATGGCGACGCTCGTGCGGCTTCTGGGATTTTCAATGCACGCAGTGTTTTATTTGTGGTCACTTGTGTCGGTCGTGTTGTTGCTATTGTTATTGTTAAGGTTACTGATAATGCCAATGTCGTTGGTATTGGCGGAACAGGCAGCGGAGGAAGAGGCAAAAGACGCGTTAAGAAAAAAGTTGGAGAAGAAAAAGAGGAAGGCAGCGGACAAGAAAAAACGCCTCCAAAAAAGCAAGATGTCCTTCGCCTTGGAGGAGGACGACGAAGAGGGCGGGGGCGAGGTGAGCCAATCAGAAGAGGTGGTGCATGGGTTCAGCCAATCAGACGGGGGATGAGCCTAGCCACTTAAAAGCTAGCCACTTAAAAGGGGGCTGGACGTGAGTTTAATGCACAGGCGCAGTACGTACGTGGAAGGATATTATTTCCCCACACCGAACAGATGACGATCCAGATCATCTGCTGCTGTAGACCCTACATTTTCCGTTATGATAAGTTGGGGTAAGATCCGTATCGTACAGATCATACAGATCCCACCCGGTAAACATGCGCACAAGAGCTGTACCATACAGACCCCACGCGGTAAACATGTGCACAAGAGCTGTACCATACAGGTCCCACCCAGCAAGCATGATCTACTACTGCTGTAGATCGTGCAGATCGTACCTGGTATAGATCTGCCCCGAAATATCTAAAATCAAGGGGCAATAGTCTCCTCGACCACAACCGTACGTACTAGTGCATACCCCCCGCCCAAAACAGCGCCCCCTTCGTCCCCACTGGTGGCAGGCGGCGTCGCCGGCTGGAGAAGAGAAGGCGTTGGCCCAACCATCAAAACCTGAGGGGCAGGATGGCGCTTTGCGCCCTGACGAAGGCACTCAGAGTGCCACGGGAGGGGTTAGCTCAGGTGGGGGCAGCAATGGCAGCAGCAGCAGCGGCACGCCTGGTGCAAAGAGCGTCGCGGATTATGGCGGTGGGGGGAGTCGGAGCCTGAAGGGAGCGGCGCCGGACGGAGATAATTCTAGTGCTGCTTCCACGTTGAGGGAACGCCTCGGGCGGTGACGGAGTCGGCGCCATTGGCAGCGAGGGCTGTACTGTATAGACCTCGGCCTAGTTTCGACAAAATTGTTAAAATGTATTTGAGCTTCGTTTTTTTTTTAAAACCGAATCCTGACCCTCACACCGACCGCCTCGGAAATTTCTCTTGAGAGAAAGATGGTTGATGTACCGAGGAGCTACTCCTGTGGACTACCATCTATTTTGTCCAAGTTGGACCTAGTCGTGAACTCTACGTACGTACTAATGGCAGTGGCGGCGAGGCAGTGGTGGTGGTATGCGTGATATTGGCGCCTACGAGCTGGTTCAGGCATATCACCCAAAATTTCGTCAGTCACGAATGCCGCATGCAATAGCAACTCCAATGCCACATATTTGGTATCATACTGACCGCCATGAACAGTGGAAGAGGGTGACGTCGCCAGTTTTTTGTTCAAGGACCTAGAACTGGCGCTACCGCCGAAAATGTGGCCCGACCAATCACAGGCCTTCAAAGTGGTCAACAATAGTCAGGCGTTTCCGTAGGAAAACATGTTTTCCCCCAATTTTTTTTTCTGAACGAGCCGCTTCCAGGTGGTCCAAGGCATGTTTGTACAAAGTTTCACGCAAATTTTCGAAGATCTGACTGCGTATGATCATATTAAGTCATATTTAACGCCCAAAAACGATTATATACTGAAACTAAGTAATTACGAGGCAACGCCTATTTTTGCACTTTTACCGCACAAAAGTCCAAATGTCCACGCCGTTTTTTGGAGATAGACCCTGAAATTTGGTACACGTGTTTTATGCGCCCTACCCGAGCCTTTTACGAATGGTTTTTTTTTTTTTTTTTCGCCGGAAATTTTGGATCTCGTAAGACCCAAAATTCCCGAAAAATTACAGAACGAGCAATATCTGACGAAAAAAAGAAGAAAAAAAAAACCCATCCGTTTAAGTCTCGGGTAGGGCGCATTAAACACGTGTGCCAAATTTCAGTGTTTATCTCCAAAAAACGGCGTGGACATTCGCCACTGAATGGATTTTGGGTGATATTCCTGAACCAGCCTGTACACCGAGGTTGTTGTGCTTTCGACTGCTTCGTAGGCGTCATTGCGTCACCGCGGCCGCGGCGCAGAGTGACAGACAAGACAGACCATGGGGTTGCTGAACCCTTCTTTACCTCTCACTGCGCTTTTTTTCAGCTCTATGTCCGAGATTTTTCGTCACCAAACAGTCAAGTATTTTTTATTATCGGTTCTAATGATGCCCCCCCTGGCCCCTGGCGATCATTCTTGTGACGTTGTTGGGTGGCCGTAAGAAGCTGTGCTCAAGGCAAACGTAACGTTCAACGCGGGAATAGCACGAAAGCACCCATGACGCTCGCACACAGCAGTCACCGATCTGGGTGTCCCAAGTTGTTAGGGTCTACTGCTATATTTCGGATGCAAGGATATATCGGTGCGTGCGGTACTCGGTGCGTGCGGTACAGCAGTAGGAAAGGAGGGGCCAGCGATCGTCAGGACAGAAACAGCAGCAAGGCGTATTTGAAGTAAACACCTGGTATCTGGTATGATAGCTCTTCTCCTGTACCAGTTACCTTTTTTTTCTCGATTTCCAATAACTTCGGTATCTGCCCCTCTCTGTGACTTGTCACTTCTTGGACATCTTTGTGTCATCGTGTCACTCGATACGCACCGTTGTGTCACGAGAATATGGCTTGTCACTAGCCTCCCTAAACTCTAAAAACCCTGCCGTTTGTGTTCGTGCGAGATTAATGACATTCATGGGCATTAGACTGGCCACTGTCACCTGTCGCCCTTCATCCTGCAACAAATCATCGGCGGTGAGGTGCGGTGCGGTGCAAGCAAGCAAGACAACTCTTTCGTCTGTGCATATTATTTGGGTCGAAAACATGGCGCCGTGTTTGCCATGTGAGTTGCGATCGACGCCTCTACGCCTTATGTCGCACAGGGCGACCAATCCAAGGGCTCACCCCCACAACGTAAAAGGCGCATGCGTGTGTTCCCCGGCTGTTAACTTTGCGGTCCATCGCTTGGTGCAGAATTCGCCCCCCCAAAATGGTTTGGTAATTACCTGGTATCAATTTCCAGCTTAAGCTGTTGTTGTCCTACCAATGGAGATCGTCTTTTCAGGCACTCCCGACCTCAACGGTACACGACCCCGCATACAGCAGCATCCGTTATTGCTGACGCACACCGCCACGAAAGCGACAAACGACCAACGCTTGCGCCAGCCAGCCACCTCCTACTACTGTTCAATCAGATCCGCGCCCTCTTTCTCTCGCCCCAGAGAGACAACAGATAACCACTGAATGTCCGTACGAACACACCCAACCAACCTGTTGACCCTTTCAGGACTGAAAAAGGTGTCCCACACTAATTCCAAGTACTTTATCCCCAAATTCGTGGGACCAGTTCTTAAGGGGTTAAAAGACTCCTGGGGCGTTTTCGCAACCATGGGCTACGAAGCTTAAGGCAATTGAGCTACCTGAGACCAACAACAAAAACAGTCCAAGGTTCAAATATTGCTCGGCTCAGACAAAATGACAAGAGTAGACCAGCGCAAATCACCGCTGCTTGCTCTCTCTGCCCAGACAAAAGAAAACAGTACAAAGGTGCAAACCACCGCTGTTTGCTCTTCTGCTCAGCCAAAAAAAACAGTAGAAAGGTGCAAAACCAATGCTGCTTGCTCTGCTCTGTTTAGACACTAGCGGAGCTCGAGACGTCAGCGCCTCTTTCCTCCCCGTTTTCCGATGGCCAGCCCCGGGGGAATCAACGGCTGCGAGGACGAAAACCGTGGCAGTAGGGCGGGAGCAAACGCGTCAGGAAAAGAGGCGTCGGGGAAGAGGGGGGGGTGGGGGATCGATCGCAGGGGCCATTATTGCTTGGGGAGTGTACTTCATGTTCATGCATGGCCATAGTCGTATGACCATAGACCCTCGCATCCCTACAATGCCGGGACGGAGCACGTTGAGTTTTCACCAACCAGGCAGACATTGCTTGCACCAAGCGCGAAGCGCCGTGGGGTATTGGGCGAGTCGCATGGAGGGTGAGCTGCATCCTGCTAAGAACCGCCTGTGAGGCGGACTTGCATATGGACGACAGCCTCCAATTAATTGATTGAATTTCTGGTGTGGCCACTTCCAGAGACAGCAATGGGTATCACTACGTATCTGCCTCGTGGATGCCTTACCATATACACACTACGTGATACGACAATTTCCCTTGTGCGGAGATGAGGTTATCAACCCCTCACAAATGATCTAACAAGACCGCCAGCATGGGTAACCGCCGAAAAAAAAAAAAAAACGGTACCCTGGTTGTCGAGCTCACGCAGTGAGAGGCGTGTTTTACAGCGTCGTTGCCAACCGACGCCAACCCAACCTGTAAATAGATTGACAGGTGTGTTATCGTTAAGGGCAAGGCATGACAAGGCGCACGCAAACGAACGGCGAGAGCGCGGGAACCTTCCTCTGCTGCGTCTCTCTACGTCTCTCGGAATAATACAACAGTTTCCTGACTTTCCGCGGGTGGTATGGACGGACACGCCAATATTAGGAGGGGGGACCACCCACCGTACCACCGCAACCGGTCGGCTTCGCGACTCGCAAGTACACTCCTGTTGGTGCCAGGCGATATGTACACACGGCGGTGCTGAGTGAGGCGCACCGAAACGGACTGCTGCATGCAATAGAGCCCTTCGACACGTTCCCGTCCGCCAGCGACACACCAATCACCCGCCCTTTTTCTGGCTGAAATATCATATCATAGCTTCTTCGGGATTCTACGACAGGACTGGAGCACGGCCCAACTCTCCACAAAAAAGAACGGCCAGCTTCCTGTTGCCCCTTGTCAATGCACCATTTGCCTCTAGGCAATGTACCAGTTTCCCCTTGCCAATGCGACATTGCCCTTTTCTAATGCACAACCGACGCGCGCGAGTCTAGGGGGACACTAGAGGGCATATCCCCCGGGTCCTTTGCGCTTTGCGCCACATGAAAAAAAAATCGAACAGCCCGCCGAAGCGGCACCAACGAAGGTACCTACACATAATAAAGTACATATATATCACGGTAGCTATCAACCTGTGAGTATGATACGGCGTCCAGTAGTGTACTAGGTATACGACTTGGCCCAGCTTGATGAAATAAAACAGTTGATAGTGCACACAAACGCCTCATAACAGATGAAATTCCGAGAATTTACGCCTCATCACAGATAAAATTCCGAGAATTTTCGCCTCATAACAGATAAAATTCCGAGATTTTACGCCTCATCACAGATAAAATTCCGAGAATTTACGCCTCATAACAGATAAAATTCCGAGAATTTACGCCTCGTCACAGATAAAATTCCGATACTATTCTCAGGCGGCCGGGGTTAGGGTTAGGGTTTAGAGTTGACCAATTTTCAACCATCCCGTCGAACCTGGGTCGAGTAACCATGCCGTCGAAGCTGGGTCGAGTCGAAAACAGAAAACATCACTCACTAGTGTCCGTTCGGCACACGACAAAGGGGAACCGGCGAAAGCCGCTCCCTTCCCCCCTCTCCTGAAAAAAAAAGTGCCCTACTCGTACATGTCACCCACTACATAAATAAACTGACTGTGACCCACCTTGGTGACCAGCAGTTCCTTCTTGGCCTGTGCCTTCGCGTGGGCATCCAACTTGGCAGTGTCCTTATTGGCTCCGTCCCCAGACCCCTGCGTGCAAGCCAGATGCGTTAGTTACAATGAAAGCCAGGCCAGCCGAGGTGCAGGGCAGAGGGTTGGAGACCACCGGCGTGGGGAATAAAGCATGCGCACAAGGAGTTCCAATGGTGGCCGTCGCCACGGGGGGACGCGCGCGCTACTACTTTGGACCGTGGAGGGGGCGCAGGGGGGGGGGCGGCGTACTTCATATTCATGCATGGCCGTAGTCGTATGACCATAGACGCTCGTATCCCTACAATGCCGGGACGGAGCATGTCGGGTTTTCACCGACCAGGCAGACCGTGCTAGCACCAAGCGCGAAGCGCCGTGAGGTGTCGGGGGGGGGGGGGGGGGGGGGGGGGGCGAGGCTTGGTGACTATCGTTTTTTCTCATGTGCTTGGTGACATTGTCGTTACCGCGACAAGAAGCGACACGAGATATTTAGTGCCGCGCGGGTTTTCGCTTCAAAGCGAGGTCGCGGCTCTCGACCCTCCACGGGGAACCGACGAAGCAGCGGGCGGGCACCATCGCCCGGCCCCCCAAAACCTCCAAAACGCCCAAAACATGAAAAAAAAACACCTATATAAAACATTTCAACACGCCCAAAACATGAAAAAAAAACACTTGCGTAAAACATTTCAAAATGCCCAAAACATGAAGAAAAAAAACACTTCGTAAAACATTTCGAAACGCTCAAAGCATATCCCCAAACCCCCCGAAACACTCCCCAGAACTTGCCTGCGCGCCGACAAACTTGTTGCGCTTCTTTCCTCGCTTCCCGTAGGCCCTGTGCGACCTCGGGATCCACCGCTCCGGGTCGGGCTTGGGCGCGGGCTTGGTGGGATCGATTTTACCTATAAAAAAATCGGCCAGTCGATCGATCACGCGACCCAGCCAAAAAAACGCAGAGCGGGCGCAAAAAAAACAGAGCGGGCGCATGCTCTGACATTATATTTTGACCGCGAGGTTTTAGTAAACCCTTTAGAATTGTACGCAGTTTTTTTTTCAAGAGAACCTACTTCACTCGTACAGTAGGACAGATCATCACCATCTGATCATCACGATCTGATCATCACGATCTGCTGCTGTAGATCATCTACAGATAGGTAAGCTAAATCTTACCCTGCCGTAATGACATGCTGAACAGGATCTGTAGAGTACATATCCAACCCAGGAAACGTGTCTTAGATCATGCAGGTTATACGGCTCCCACCTGTCAACATGAGCTAGATAATACAGATCATACAGATCATACAGATCATACAGATCATACAGATCATCAGCTCTGAAAGACCTAGATCATCAAGTGGGAATATGATCTACACTTGAGTATATCATATGTCCGAGGTTTTACCTGCTGTTTGGAATTAGAGTTGAAGAATCATGCAAGCTTTTCAGTGGTAAAAGGGGTAAACACTATACCATTTTGGACGGAAATGTAAGGACCGTTATGTATTGATATTTATACCCCCAACCCCATCATTCATAAGGGGAGGGCTACTCACACAACGCCTATGCCGTGTGCTCAACGGCGGAGCGTTTTATAGAGGGGCGGGAGAGTGCGGGCTTCTTTTGCTTGTCCACGAAGCGTACAGGAAAACCCGGCCAGAGCTCGATCGCCACGCACAGCAGTGCATTTTTTTTTAATCCGCCACTTTTACTTTCCAGCTCAACGAATCAACTCGCAGCAAGTTTAACACAAACACCCTTCACGACAAGCCGTGGTCACAGGTGCCTTCCCTTCTCCTCAAAAACTGCAAAACACTATGGATTCAAAGCTCAAAAACAAATCCGTGCTTCTGGAAAAAATATAATTTCAAAACGAACTTTCAGCGCAAGGAGCGGGGTGGAGCGGCAGCAGCTTGCTGTTTGTTAACATTGGCGATGCGGGGCAATTGGGCGGCTGTGGCGGCGGCGGCGGGGGCATTACTGGTCGCGCTTTTTGTGTCGCATCTAAGGCGCTCTACTGTAATACCTTAATACTGTATACCTGGTATGGCGGAGGCGTGCTACCGTATACCGAATGATAAGTTTTTCAGTTCTGAGTAAGGGGTTAATAAGGAGCTCTTATGTCTCCCCAAAAACGTATTTTGTATTTTGGCAAAAATCATGAAAGCTAAGGCCGGTGAACAGTCCCATGGCCTATTATTACGGAGGACCATAGTAAATACTAGTAAATAGGACCAAATATTGTTAGTAAAAATAGGTAAATATTCACCTGGTAGAGTTTTGTGTTCACTGTAGGTCCTATTTACTAGTATTTACTATGGCCCTCCGTAATAGTAGGGATACCACAAAGGGAACTGCAAAAAAACACATCTGTACGGTATTAGTGTTCCAACGATATTGACTACTTCCACGGAGTATTGTACTCTGTAGTCAGTAGCAGTCAGTAGTAGGCAGTAACAGTCAGTCATAGTCGGTAATAGTCAGTAACAGTCAGTAGTAGTCGGTAATAGTCAGTGATACGTAGTCAGTAATTGTCAGAGTAATCGTCAGTAATCGTCAGTAATAGTCAGTCTTGGTCAGTAATAGAAAGCTATACTCGTAGTCAGTAATAAATACCTGGTATTCAGTAATAGTCAGTAATACGTAGTCAGTAATAGCCAGTAATACGTACCAGGTAATCAGTAATAGTCAGAGTAATGGTCAGTAATGGTCAGTAATAGGCAGTGATAGTCAGAGTAATCTTCAGTAATAGGCAGCAATAGTCGGTCATAACTAGTTTGGCCACAACATGCTACAGCACCCATATCGTGTGCCGCTCTATCCCAAAATATAGGCACCATGATAGATCATCTACAGATATATCGTATAATCCTAACTCCGTATTATAGATGTTTGTGAAGGATCTGTACGTACAGATCAACCCAGGAAGCTGTCTTAGACCATGCAGGTTATACGGCTCCCACCTGTCAACATGAGCTAGATAAATACAGATCATACAGATCATACAGATCATACAGATCTACAGATCATCAGTCTGAAAGACCTAGATCATCAAGTGGGAATATGATCTACACTTGAGTATATCATATGTCCGAGGTTTTACCTGCTGTTTGGAATTAGAGTTGAAGAATCATGCAAGCTTTGCAGTGGTAAAAGGGGTAAACACTATACCATTTTGGACGGAAATGTAAGGACGTTTAGTATTGATATTTATACCCCCAACCCCATCATTCATAAGGGGGGGATACCCACACAACGCCTATGCCGTGTGCTCAACGGCGGAGCGTTTTATAGAGGGGCGGGAGATTGCGGACTTCTTCTGCTTGTCCACGAAACGCACAGGAAAACCCGGCCAGAGCTCGATCGCCACCCATAGCAGTGCATTTTTTTTTAATCCGCCACTTTTACTTCCCAGCTCAACGAATCAACTCGCAGCAAGTTTAACACAAACACCCTTCACGACAAGCCGTGGTCACAGGTGCCTTCCCTTCTCCTCAAAAACTGCAAAACACTCTGGATTCAAAGCTCAAAAACAAATCCGTGCTTCTGGAAAAAATATAATTTCAAAACGACTTTCAGCGCAAGGAGCGGGGTGGAGCGGCAGCAGCTTGCTGTTTGTTAACATTGGCGATGCGGGGCAATTGGGCGGCTGTGGCGGCGGCGGCGGGGGCATTATTGGTCGCGCTTTTTGTGTCGCATCTAAGGCGCTCTACTGTGATACTGTAATACTGTATACCTGGTATGGCGGAGGTGTGTTACCGTACACCGAATACTTCTTCTGAGGCACCAATCTTGACCCATTCAGAACTGAAAAAAAATATCCCACACTAATCCCAAGTAGTTTGTCCCAAAAAACGGGGGACCAGTTCTTAACCCAGTTCTTAACCCCTTAAGAACTGGTCCCCCGTTTTTGGGGAAAAAATACTTGGGATTAGTGTGGGATAAGTTTTTCAGTTCTGAATGGGTTATAAGGGGTTAAGGAGCTCTTATGTCTCCCCAAAAACGTATTTTGTATTTTGGCAAAAATCATGAAAGCTAAGGCCGGTGAACAGTCCGATGGCCTACTAGTAGGGATACAACAAAGGGAACTGCAAAAAAACACATCTGTACGGTATTAGTGTTCCAACGACATTGACTACTTCTTCCACTGAGGAGTATAGTACTATATAGTCTGTATCAGTCAGCAGTAGGCAGTAACAGTCAGTCGTAGTCGGTAATAGTCAGTACTAGTCAGTAGTAGTCGGTAATAGTCAGTAATACGTAGTCAGTAATTGTCAGGGTAATCGTCAGTAGTCGTCAGTAATAGTCAGTCTTGGTCAGTAATAGAAAGCTATGCTCGTAGTCAGTAATACATACCTGGTATTCAGGAATAGTCAGTAATACGTAGTCAGTAATAGCCAGTAATACGTACCAGGTAATCAGTAATAGTCAGAGTAATCGTCAGTAATGGTCAGTAATAGGCAGTGATAGGCAGTGATAGTCAGTAAGAGTCAGAGTAATCTTCAGTAATAGTCAGTAATAGTCGGTCATAACTAGTTTGGCCACAACATGCTACAGCACCCATATCGTGTGCCGCTCTATCCCAAAATATAGGCACCATTAGTACTGAATATTAATATACAAACGTCCCTTGTATTTTGGAACAGAGTGGTACAGCACACGTACGTCCGCTGGCAACTTGAAAGAGGTAAGAGACGAGCAAAAAACGAAGTGGTTTTTGCTCACCGTCCTGAACGAGCTTGGCGATGTACTTGGCTCGCTTCTTAGCTCTCTTGCGCAGGACGGCTTCAGGGTCCCGCTTGCTCTGCCGCCGCTCCGCCTTCTGCGACGCCTTGTCCACCAACACCAGCTTACGGGCCTGCCATACAGGAGAAGGAGCAGGAAGAAGAAGAGGGAGGGCCGGAGGAGAAGGGGGAAGAAGAAGAGGGAAGCGGAGGAGGGAGAAGAAGAGGGAAGAGGGGGAGGAGGCGGGGGAGGAGGGGGAAGAGCGGGAGGAGGAGGAGAAGGAAGAGGAGGGGGAGGAAGAGGAGGAGGACGAGGAGGGGGGGGAGGAGCGGGAGGAGCAGGAGGAGGAGGAGGAGCAGGATGAGGAGGGGGACAGGAGGAGGGAGATGAGGAGGGGGGGACGGAGGAGGAAGATGAGGAGACATTCGGTCGTTCAAGTAGCGGCAGCGAATCAAACGGTCGTTCAAGTAGCGGCAGCGAATCAAAAGGATTAGACAGGCAACACCGGCTCGGGCAAAGTTTGGCTGAATCCCTCGAATCCCTCGATCGGAGCGCGACAGCGAGCACCGTGAGCCAGGTCGGCATCTCAACCCACCAACCAACCAACAAGCCAATGAAGCCGACCGCTGATGAACAAGTTGAAACTGCCTATCCGGTGGGATAATTATACCGATCGACCACAATTGACAGACGAAGCTAACCCATCGCGTGGAAAGCACTGCACTTTCTCCGAATAAAAAATAACAGTGGTACGCAAGAATACTGAAACAAGCAACTAAAAAGCAGTGCGCCCAAACACTGAACAATGTCGTACAACATACGCGGCGCAGACCAGGCAACGATCGGCGCCAGCGCATTAACGCATCGGCCGTTCACGCCACCCCTGCATTGCTGCACAGCGTATAGCACATTCGCCCGACCGCCCATCGTAAAAAAAAAACGTCTTAAAGCCCTGTTTCCAGGAACACCCGCCGATCAAACGTTTCCGCCCAACCCTACTGCCTCTAGACAGCATCTCCGGTTGCCGCATCTTCCAAGCCCTCCGGCCGAGCCTGCCTCACCCGATGGCTTCCCAAAACACACACCACCTGGGCCTTCTCCCCCCCCTCCCCCCGCCATCAACTCATTGAGGCTGTCATGCATACGCAAGTCCGCCTCACAAGTGATTCTTAGTAGGATGCAGCTTACCCTTCATGCGACTCGCCGAACACCTCACGGCGCTTCACACTTGGTGCTAGCAGTGTCTGCCTGGTCGGTGAAAACCCGACATGCTCCGTTCCGGCATTGTAGGGATGCGAGGGTCTATGGTCATACGACTACGGCCATGCATGAACATGGAGTACACCCCCCCGCGCGCCGTCGCTTTGACCCCCCTTCCGCTCTGGTTATGACCGCGTGTGCTCACCTTCGTGGATCGAGGAAGCTCGGTCATTTCCAGCTCAAGCGGGTCCAGACCTTCAGAGGAGCCCAGGTCCTCGTTGTACGGCAGTCTGCTCGCTTCCTCCTCTGACTTCTCGCTGTCAAAATAAGAGCTGAGCGCCGGGAGAGGAGTGCGTGTGTGGAGGGGGCGGAGGGGGGCGGGGGGCGTCAATATCTCGCGAAGGCGAGTTGACGGAGAGAAATAGATGCCGTCGCTCATTGCACCTACACTGCTGCTGAGAGCTGGAGTCCGGCGCAGGCATACAGTATTGATATTCGTATTCATAGTTTGTTTTGGTGACCACGGGCTAGATTTGACGGAAATGAGCTGATGTGAGGACATCATCATCATCGTCGTCGTCGTCATTAGAATCATCATAATCGTCATGATTCTCGTCATCAATATCATCATTGTCGATATCATTATCACTGTGCTGACCACACACTATTAAAAGTATACCCCCCTCTCCAGGTTCAAGCCACGGGGAGGGGGGGGCAAACAAAGAAGGGAGCGATGTGCATGCCCAAAACAGCAGCAAACACAAGCATTTAAACTGCCAATAAACTGGAGGGAAAGGCAAACCAGCACTCCGATGCGCGGAATACGACATACAAAGTATAACCATAACCTCACCCTTTAGCCAACCGATCGGTACTACGTACTCGTACGTAACCGATGCACAAAACAAAGGCAAGACAAACAATCACACTTCCGTAGGCGATCAAACAGCCATACGTACAGCACTGCTGCACAACATATATAATCGAGACTCGAGAGCCACACCAGGGTACCACTCACTAGGCGATCACGAGAGACGCCTGCGCCCGCACCCTCATGTCTCCGTCCAGCTCCGCTCCCAGACCCAGCAACTGCGGTGCGATTCCACACGGATACGGATGGGGAACATTTCGCGCGACGGTATAGCAACGTGAGGGGGCGGGGGAACGTATTACGGAGGGCCATAGTCAATAAGACGAAATATTGTTAGTAAACATAGGTAAATGTATAGGTTTTGGTGTGTCCCGCAGGTCCCTATTTACTAGTATTTACTATGGTCCCCCGAAATAGGAGGGTTCAAGCTACTACTTTAAGTATATATGCCTCGGATGATGCAAAAATGAACCCACGTCTACCCTGAGAACCCAGCACGACCCGCGTGCTACAATAGAGGTATGATAGCACTTTTTGGCTGGAATTTTTACTGAAGGATTGGGCTCCTAAACCCAAAATCATCAGACTTTCATTCTCGTGTTTCTTTTAGTTTTATTTGATCCTTAGTGTATTAGTGTATGGGATTGATTGATCATCGGTTATAATAGCGCTTTTTCTTTTCCTCCAAAATTAGTGTGCAGGCTACTGCAGGTATAAAGCTCCTCACGTGACGAGCACCCTCGGAAAAAACATGGTGCGTACACCTCTATACCTTAACATAGCATGCGTCACATAGTCAGGAAAAGGGGGCGGGGCCAAAAGCAAAACGAGTGAAAAAAAAGAACGCCTCCTCGTTTTTAACGCGGTGGAAACGTCCCAAAAGAGCACCCCGAATGCTGGCGACGCCATGAACGGCGTCAGAAATGGAACGACAACAAAAAAAAAACACGCAAATAAAACAAAGCTGAATATCGAACGGTCGGGAGAATTGACAGCTGACGTGTTTCTTAGTTTTAGTAAAAAATAAAAACTCCTCTTCTCATTTCTGCGTAACGCGGCGGGATACATCCCAAAACATTACGATGAAACCGCCGACGGAAAATTTGCAGAAAATTTTGTGCGGCGTGCGGAGTCAGCGGTCAGCGTACCTTGGAGTATGTTTCTGCGGCACGGCGGTGGAAGCCTTCCGCCTGGAGCCAATCCGCCATGCCCAGCAGCGCCTTCGCCTTCTCCTCCCCGTCGAGACCCTGAGGGAGGACAGAACATTGGTTGGACACATACGTAGACTACCCCTTTTGTCACTTCAAAGGGAAATAGTGCACGCGTCGGATAGATACTCTATATATATATCACCTACAGGTAGATCGTCTTGATAGATCATCTACAGATATATCAGCTACAGATAGATCATCCACAGATAGATCATCCACGTATAGATAATGTATATCCTACCCTGTCGTTCTGAGATGCTGTGCAGAATCTGTGAAGTACAGATCCAACCCAGGAAATATGTCCTTGATCATGCAGAGTGTACGGCTCTCCCCCCGAAGCATGAGCTAGATCATACATATAATACAGATCATACAGATCATCTGCCCTGAAACATCTAGATCGTAAGGTGGGAATGATCTTTAAGTGATCTGCCTGAGGTGTGATCAGAGGGTCGAAACACAGAGGCGATTTCAGCACCGGACACACGCAGCAAGCAGTCCAGGCTGACGAGGTAGGTAGATACGGTGTGTCTACCCGAGCTACAAATGCAACAAGAGGTCGATCCTCGATCTCCTACTTCAGAAAAAAAACAAACAAACAAACAAAGCTGTGAGATAGAAAAACAAAATCCTCAAAAAATTGCAAGGTTGGTGTGATCCTTCGATCGCGCGTGCCAACGGAGTGTGTAGCTTTTAGAGTACGCCACACAAAATTTCTGACAGTTTTGACACGCAACGAATTCGCTGCTGTGCCTAGCAGATATGCCAAAATAGGCAAAGCTACTCGTGTAGCATCTTGCGTCAAATATTTATTTAGGCCCTTGTATACCAGTACCGGTGTAGGGGTGCACTCATAAGCCACATGTCATGCGTGGCCATAGTCGTACGACCGTAGATCCTCGTATCCCTACAATGCCGGGACGGAGAACGTTGAGTTTTCACCGAGCAGGCAGGGGCGGTCCTCTCCGACGCGCATGGAACACGATACCAGGTATATAGAAGTAACTATAAACTCGGTTGGACTGGTCGGTATTGCTTGATCAGTGGCTTACTTGCCCGGTGGCTACTATTTTTTCCTTTAGTCTTGAGTTTTCTATAGCTTTTTTATGTTTTTCGTTTTTGCCCGGTGGCTACGTACGAGTAGCCGGTGTAAGGATCAAACGTCTGCCGTTTTCTCCCTTTTTAGCTTTCGACGCCCCCCGGGATTAGAAGTCAACCACAATCAATCCAGAAGGGGGACCTTGTATACTAAGTATACTACAGTAGTTGTGTGCTTCTGGGCGCTGGCAATCCCACCTTACCCCTGCTACTTACGCTTAGTATACACTGTACTGCTGTACCGCGATGTGTCTTCCCATTCTAATTCCAAGTAATTTATTCCCGAAAGCGGGGGCGCACCTACACAACGGTCAACCATTTTAGTACTGTACTGTAACCAGGCCCTTGGCGTCAAGGGGTCCACCTACCTACCTCAATTGCCGCCAAATACATCAGGAGACAGCACTACTTTCACACCTTGTAAGACAGCAACTTTGCCTGGACATGCCCTTGACATGCCTTGACTGACACCATCCCCCCGGAACGGACGAATAAAAACACAAGAACAAAAAAACAAAAACAAAAGGAATACACAAAAAAAAACCCAAGAAAAACAAAAAAAAGCGGAACCTACAAAACAAACAGACAAATCTACCGCTGCATCATCTCAACACAGCTCTCGGCTTATCGTCGTTCCGAACCCGGCGCTTCCCAGCCACTACGGCTACGGTAAAAGCCCCGCCCCCACTCACGTGCTCCCCGCGGTGCGCAGACTCCGCCGCCGCCACGACCACCGCCGCCCCCTTTTCCGCGTCCCCCATCCCCGCATAGAGCCCAGCGAGCGCCGACGCCGCTGCGGGAGTTCCAGTGACGGCTTTGACACCCTCCAGAGTTTCAGCAGCCGACGCAAGGTCTCCCCCTACGGTGTAAAGCTGGAGGGTGTCACGAGACGAGTGAGCGCCAACCGGCGGCGCGAGAAACGAGAAGAGGGGGGGGGGGGCACGAAATGGTAAAACATGGGAAAAAAAGAAAAAAAAGAAAAGAGGTTACACGTAGCGGACGAGCGGAATGTGTGTGATGGGGCACTGCGGGGGGGGGCGGGGTACTCATGTCGTGGGGGGGGGTACTGATGTCGTGCATGGCCGTAGTCGTATGATCACAGACCCTCGCACCCCTACAATGCCGGGACGGAGCACGTTGGGCTCTCACGGGGATGTGCCCATGTCACGCATGGCCTGACCATGGACCGTCGCATCCCTACAATGCCGGGACGGAAGGAGGGTGTACTCATGGTGGGAGGGGTAGTAGTGGTGCTGAAAAACGCTAGGCCTACTTGCAAGCATTGTCGGTGTTACTCTTCGGGTTGGTCTGCCGTCTGCTGTCTGCCGTCGGTCGTCTGTCGTCGGTCGTCTGCCGTCGGTCGTCTGCCGTCGGTCGTCTGCCGTCGGTCGTCTGCCGTCGGTCGTCTGCCGTCGGTCGTCTGCCGCCGGTCGTCTGTCCTGTTACCCTACGTTCTTCGGGCACACCGAGCCACAGTCTGATCTCGTGCAAAATAAGAAGACGCAATCGGTACTTGTTTTCTACACACATCGGCTCCAAAAAAAATAAAACATGAACTAAATATTTAACCCCCACCAGTATTTGTAAAATGAAAAAAACAACAGGTGTGAGCTCGAGGATTTCGTCGAATATATGTACCAGTTTGTACTGTATCGCTTCCTAAACAGAAACAATCAATCCATGTTTTTCTTCCTTAATTTTTGGCGTTTACAACAGTTTCTTCTGACGGGGCTATTATTAATAATAGGGCCATCCAATCATATACAGGTATTTTGAAGCAAGAGCAGCAGCCCACGGGCCTAAAGAGTACGATACACACCACGGCGCCACCGGCCGTGACAGCTCTTGAAGCAATCAGGCTGTGTCCACACTCAAGGGCGACGGTCGCAGGCGATGGAAATTTACGTCTCTAGACCTGTACAGCTGTACAGGGCAAAATGCCGTTTCACGTCACGCACCTGAGCAATGCAGAGCTTGAGAGACACCTCTTCGTCCGACCCCGCCTTCGCTTTCGAAAGCCGGGTTTCCAACACCTTCGAGGCCTCCTCATTCTTCCCTGGTGGCCCCCACACCAAAAGAGACAACACACGGGAAAAAAGTCAGAAACGCCAATACATATGATACATAACACTCTGACCCGGAACACAAGCACCGTTTTTATTTCAACATTCAGTGGAAGTGGTCCTTATATTTAGGGCCAGAGTGGCAGGAAGAACAGGCAGGGCCGGATCAAAACCGCAAAAGAAAAACAAAACAGTAGGAAATTGCCGAAATAACGAAAAACAGCGATTTTTTAATAGCAACGCATATTCTAAAAAAAAATAAAAAAAGGAAAATAATTCGATTTATTTCCCGGCGTTTTTACGCGGGTGGCTGTAACTTTAAAGATTATTGCGTTTTTTCCCCATCGAGGTGCCCTCAGCAACGCCGCCACCACGAGCGCTATAAGTTGGATGCCCAGCGTGTTAATAGCTGCATCCAAAAGAAAACATCAAGAGCTATCCATAATATATTTCAACTCGGCTCAACTCATCGGGGTGCATGAGATATCAAGCAAAGGGCACAAGGAATCTTCTTCGTCGCTGCTGAAAGCAACACCACACGTGCATCGTACAAAAACTATATTAAAAAATCGATTTGGCAGTGTCCGCAGTGCCCCCGATGCCGAACTATGAAGTCATACAGCAAGTGCTTTTATTTCCCTTGCTCCCCAGGTGCCTCTTTTCAAGGTGCCACTCGACGCCCGTTCGATCGCGGGGAGGGCATTCACCCCACCACAGTAGCAGCAGCAACAGCAGTAAGCAGTACCAGCAGCCTCAAGCTTACTAGGTTTGAGGATGTTGTCATCGTCGTCTTTGTTTGCCTCGTCTGTTTTGCTCGTACTTGTGCTCATTTTTACGTACGAGTAGTCGTATGATACCACGAGTACTTACCACACACAGCTCACGGGGCCTTACTTTTCAACTCTGGTGGTGTACATGGCAAGCCCTGGTCATACTCGTCAGGGGCTGCCCCCATCTGGAGCAGCTGCGTGCACACTGCTGCGAGCTGCGGGGGCGGGGCTGGCCTCGTCCAAAAAACGACTCGTACCGACGAAACTCTCAAGATGCCCCTGTTCCCTTTTTGTGGGTGATCCAGGCCTATGAAACCCTACTTGAATCAAGTCAAATCAATGCGACACGAAAACCTACGGCGGCTAAAAAGAGCGACACGTTTTCCGACGGCGTGCGTGAACACTAAAAAATCGCCTCTCCCGGCGAACTTTCAGCGCAAGGAGCGGGGTGGAGCGGCAGCAGCTTGCTGTTTGTTAACATTGGCGATGCGGGGCAATTGGGCGGCTGTGGCGGCGGCGGCGGGGGCATTACTGGTCGCGCTTTTTGTGTCGCATCTAAGGCGCTCTACTGTAATACTGTAATACTGTATACCTGGTATGGCGGAGGTGTGTTACCGTACACCGAATACTTCTTCTGAGGCACCAACCTTGACCCATTCAGAACTGAAAAAAAATATCCCACACTAATCCCAAGTAGTTTGTCCCAAAAAACGGGGGACCAGTTCTTAACCCCTTAAGAACTGGTCCCCCGTTTTTGGGGGGAAAATACTTGGGATTAGTGTGGGATAAGTTTTTCAGTTCTGAATAAGGGGTTAAGGAGCTCTTATGTCTCCCCAAAAACGTATTTTGTATTCTGGCAAAAATCATGAAAGCTAAGGCCGGTGAACAGTCCCATGGCCTACTATTACGGAGGACCATAGTAAACACTAGTAAATAGGACCAAATATTGTTAGTAAAAATAGGTAAATAGGTCCTACAGTAAACAATAGTAAAATAGGGTTTTTGTGTTCACTGTAGGTCCTATTTACTAGTGTTTACTATGGCCCTCCGTAATAGTAGGGATACAACAAAGGGAACTGCAAAAAAACACGTATGTACTGTATTAGTGTTCCAACGATATTGACTACTTCCACTGAGGAGTATAGTACTATATAGTCTGTATCAGTCAGTAGTAGGCAGTAACAGTCAGTCGTAGTCGGTAATAGTCAGTAATAGTCGGTAGTAGTCGGTAATAGTCAGTAATACGTAGTCAGTAATTGTCAGAGTAATCGTCAGTAGTCGTCAGTAATAGTCAGTCTTGGTCAGTAATAGAAAGCTATACTCGTAGTCAGTAATACATACCTGGTATTCAGGAATAGTCAGTAATACGTAGTCAGTAATAGCCAGTAATACGTACCAGGTAATCAGTAACAGTCAGCGTAATCGTCAGTAATGGTCAGTAATAGGCAGTGATAGGCAGTGATAGGCAGTGATAGGCAGTGATAGTCAGTAATAGTCAGTAATAGTCGGTCATAACTAGTTTGGCCACAACATGCTACAGCACCCATATCGTGTGCCGCTCTATCCCAAAATATAGGCACCATTAGTACTGAATATTAATATACAAACGTCCCTTGTATTTTGGAACAGAGTGGTACAGCACACGTACGTCCGCTGGCAGCTTGAAAGAGGTAAGAGACGAGCAAAAAACGAAGTGGTTTTTGCTCACCGTCCTGAACGAGCTTGGCGATGTACTTGGCTCGCTTCTTAGCCCTCTTGCGCAGGACGGCTTCAGGGTCCCGCTTGCTCTGCCGCCGCTCCGCCTTCTGCGACGCCTTGTCCACCAACACCAGCTTACGGGCCTGCCATACAGGAGAAGGAGCAGGAAGAAGAAGAGGGAGGGCCGGAGGAGAAGGGGGAAGAAGAAGAGGGAAGCGGAGGAGGGAGAAGAAGAGGGAAGAGGGGGAGGAGGCGGGGGAGGAGGGGGAAGAGCGGGAGGAGGAGGAGAAGGAAGAGGAGGGGGAGGAAGAGGAGGAGGACGAGGAGGGGGGGGAGGAGCGGGAGGAGCAGGAGGAGGAGGAGGAGCAGGATGAGGAGGGGGACAGGAGGAGGGAGATGAGGAGGGGGGGACGGAGGAGGAAGATGAGGAGACATTCGGTCGTTCAAGTAGCGGCAGCGAATCAAACGGTCGTTCAAGTAGCGGCAGCGAATCAAAAGGATTAGACAGGCAACACCGGCTCGGGCAAAGTTTGGCTGAATCCCTCGAATCCCTCGATCGGAGCGCGACAGCGAGCACCGTGAGCCAGGTCGGCATCTCAACCCACCAACCAACCAACAAGCCAATGAAGCCGACCGCTGATGAACAAGTCGAAACTGCCTATCCGGTGGGATAATTATACCGATCGACCACAATTGACAGACGAAGCTAACCCATCGCGTGGAAAGCACTGCACTTTCTCCGAATAAAAAATAACAGTGGTACGCAAGAATACTGAAACAAGCAACTAAAAAGCAGTGCGCCCAAACACTGAACAATGTCGTACAACATACGCGGCGCAGACCAGGCAACGATCGGCGCCAGCGCATTAACGCATCGGCCGTTCACGCCACCCCTGCATTGCTGCACAGCGTATAGCACATTCGCCCGACCGCCCAACGTAAAAAAAAAACGTCTTAAAGCCCTGTTTCCAGGAACACCCGCCGATCAAACGTTTCCGCCCAACCCTACTGCCTCTAGACAGCATCTCCGGTTGCCGCATCTTCCAAGCCCTCCGGCCGAGCCTGCCTCACCCGATGGCTTCCCAAAACACACACCACCTGGGCCTTCTCCCCCCCCTCCCCCCGCCATCAACTCATTGAGGCTGTCATGCATACGCAAGTCCGCCTCACAAGTGATTCTTAGTAGGATGCAGCTTACCCTTCATGCGACTCGCCGAACACCTCACGGCGCTTCACACTTGGTGCTAGCAGTGTCTGCCTGGTCGGTGAAAACCCGACATGCTCCGTTCCGGCATTGTAGGGATGCGAGGGTCTATGGTCATACGACTACGGCCATGCATGAACATGGAGTACACCCCCCCGCGCGCTGTCGCTTTGACCCCCCTTCCGTTCTGGTTATGACCGCGTGTGCTCACCTTCGTGGATCGAGGAAGCTCGGTCATTTCCAGCTCAAGCGGGTCCAGACCTTCAGAGGAGCCCAGGTCCTCGTTGTACGGCAGTCTGCTCGCTTCCTCCTCTGACTTCTCGCTGTCAAAATAAGAGCTGAGCGCCGGGAGAGGAGTGCGTGTGTGGAGGGGGCGGAGGGGGGCGGGGGGCGTCAATATCTCGCGAAGGCGAGTTGACGGAGAGAAATAGATGCCGTCGCTCATTGCACCTACACTGCTGCTGAGAGCTGGAGTCCGGCGCAGGCATACAGTATTGATATTCGTATTCATAGTTTGTTTTGGTGACCACGGGCTAGATTTGACGGAAATGAGCTGATGTGAGGACATCATCATCATCGTCGTCGTCGTCATTAGAATCATCATAATCGTCATGATTATCGTCATCAATATCATCATTGTCGATATCATTATCACTGTGCTGACCACACACTATTAAAAGTATACCCCCCTCTCCAGGTTCAAGCCACGGGGAGGGGGGGGCAAACAAAGAAGGGAGCGATGTGCATGCCCAAAACAGCAGCAAACACAAGCATTTAAACTGCCAATAAACTGGAGGGAAAGGCAAACCAGCACTCCGATGCGCGGAATACGACATACAAAGTATAACCATAACCTCACCCTTTAGCCAACCGATCGGTACTACGTACTCGTACGTAACCGATGCACAAAACAAAGGCAAGACAAACAATCACACTTCCGTAGGCGATCAAACAGCCATACGTACAGCACTGCTGCACAACATACATAATCGAGACTCGAGAGCCACACCAGGGTACCACTCACTAGGCGATCACGAGAGACGCCTGCGCCCGCACCCTCATGTCTCCGTCCAGCTCCGCTCCCAGACCCAGCAACTGCGGTGCGATTCCACACGGATACGGATGGGGAACATTTCGCGCGACGGTATAGCAACGTGAGGGGGCGGGGGAACGTATTACGGAGGGCCATAGTAAATAAGACGAAATATTGTTAGTAAACATAGGTAAATGTATAGGTTTTGGTGTGTCCCGCAGGTCCCTATTTACTAGTATTTACTATGGTCCCCCGAAATAGGAGGGTTCAAGCTACTACTTTAAGTATATATGCCTCGGATGATGCAAAAATGAACCCACGTCTACCCTGAGAACCCAGCACGACCCGCGTGCTACAATAGAGGTATGATAGCACTTTTTGGCTGGAAATTTTACTGAAGGATTGGGCTCCTAAACCCAAAATCATCAGAATTTCATTCTCGTGTTTCTTTTAGTTTTATTTGATCCTTAGTGTATTAGTGTATGGGATTGATTGATCATCGGTTATAATAGCGCTTTTTCTTTTCCTCCAAAATTAGTGTGCAGGCTACTGCAGGTATAAAGCTCCTCAAGCGACTGACCATCCTCAGAAAAGACATGGTGCTTACACCTCTACTACCGCAGCATGCGTCGAATAGTCAGGAAAAGGGGGCGGGGCCAAAAGCAAAACGAGTGAAGAAAAAAAAAACGCCTCCTCGTTTTTAACGCGGTGGAAACGTCCCAAAAGAGCACGCCGAATGCTGGCGACGCCATGAGCGGCGTCAAAAAAGGAACAACAAAACACACACAAATAAAAACAAAGCTGAATATCGAACGGTCGGGAGAATTCACAGCTGAGGTGTTTCTTAGTTTGTTAAAAAATAACAACTCATTTTCTCATTTCTGCGTAACGCGGCGGGATACATCCCCAAAAATTACGATGAAACCGCCGACGGAAAAATTGGAGAAATGATGTGCGGCGTCAGCGGTCAGCGCACCTTGGAGTATGTTTCTGCGGCACGGCGGTGGAATCCTTCCGCCTGGAGCCAATCCGCCATGCCAAGCAGCGCCTTCGCCTTCTCCTCGCCGTTGAGACCCTGAGGGAGGACAGAACATCGGTTAGACACATACGTAGATTACCCCTTTTGTCACTTCAAAGGGAAATAGTGCACGCGTCGGATAGATCATCTACATATATATCACCTACAGGTAGATCATCTTGATAGATCAGCTACAGATAGATCAGCTACAGATAGATCATCCACAGATAGATCATGTATATCCTACCCTGTCGTTCTGAGATGCTGTGCAGGATCTGTGAAGTACAGATCCAACCCAGGAATTATGTCCTTGATCATGCAGAGTGTACGGCTCTCACCCGGCAACATGAGCTAGATCGTACAGATCATACAAATCATACAGACCATACAGATCATCTGCCCTAAAATACCTACATCATGACGTGGGAATGATGTATCTGATGTACCTGATCTGTATCATCTGGCCGAGGTGTGAATAGAGGGTCGAAACAAAGTGGCGATTACAGCACCGGTCACACGCAACAAAACAGTCCAGGCTGACGAGGTAGGTAGGTACGATGTGTCTACCCGAGCCACAAAGGCAACAAGAGGTCAGTCCTCGGTTTCCTACTTCAGAAAAAAAAAGAAACAAAACCCAAGCTGTGAGATAGAAGAAAAAAAAGCCTCAAGAATTGCAAGCTTGGTGCGACCCTCCGATCGCGCGTGCTAACGGGGTGTGTAGCTTTTAAAGTACTCTACACAAAAATCCTGACAGTTTTTACACGCAACGAATTCGCTGCTGTGCCTAGCAGATATGCCAAAATAGGCAAAGCTATACCTGGTAGCATCTTGCATCAAATATTTATTTAGGCCCTTGTATACCACTACCGGTGTAGGGGTGCACCCATAAGCCATATGTCATGCATGCATGGCCGTAGTCGTGTGACCGTAGACCTTCGCATCCCTACAGTGCCGGGACGGAGCACGTCGGGTTTGCACCGAGAAAGCAGGGGCCGTCATCTCCGACACGGACGGAGCATGATACTATCACGGGGGACCATAGTAAACACTAGTAAATAGGACCTATGGTAGACACAAAAACATATATATTTCCCCCATTTTTACCAACATCATTTGGTCCTATTAAGGGGGGCCATAGTAAATAGGACCTGAGGTATACACAAAAAACTATATATTTACCTATTTTTACTAACACTATTTGGTCCTATTTACTAGTATTTACTATGGTCCCCCGTAATAACTAGAAGCTCGTTTGGACTGGTCGGTGGCTTACTTTCCCGGTGGCGACTATTTTTTCCTCTAGTTTTCAGTTTTCTTTAGCGTTTTTTATTTTATGTTCTGCGTTCTTGCCCGGTGGCTACATCACATACATTACATACATTACATACATTACGTACATCACATACATCACATAACATACATAACATACATCATATACATCACATACATCACATACATCACATACATCACATACATCATGCACGTACGAGTAGCTAGTATAAGGACAAAACGCCTGCTGTGTTCTCCCTTTTTAGCTTTCGACGCCCCCGGGATTTGAAGCCAACCACAATCAACCCCCAAGGGGGACCTCGTATATACTACAGTAGTTGCGCACTTGTGGGCGCTGGCAATCCCACCTTACCCCTGCTACTTAAGCTTAGTATACAAACACTGGACTGAACTGTACCGCGATATGTTTTCCTGTTCTAATTCCAAGTCATGTGTTTCCGAAAGGGGGGGCGCACCTACCAAACGGTCAACCATTTGGCGTCAGGGGACCTACCTACCTACCTACGTCATTGCCGCCAAATATGGCAGGAGACAGCACTACTTTCACACCTTGTAAGGCAGCAACTTTGCCTTGACATGCCTTGGCATGCCTTGACTGACACCATCCCCCCGGAACGGACGAAAAAAAACACAAAAGAACAAAAAAAACAAAAAAACAAAAAGGTTACACATAACAAAAAAAAACAAGAACAAAAAAAGGCGGAACCCACGAAACAAACAGACAAATCACTTCTACCGCTGCATCATCTCAGCACAGCTCTCGGCTTATCGTCGTTCCGAATCCGCCGCTTCCCAGTCATTACGGCTACGGTAAAAGCCCCGCCCCCACTCACGTGCTCCCCGCGGTGTGCAGACTCCGCCGCCGCCACGACCACCGCCGCCCCCTTTTCCGCGTCCCCCATCCCCGCATAGAGCCCAGCGAGTGCCGACGCCGCTGCGGGAGTTCCAGTGACGGCTTTGACACCCTCCAGAGTTTTAGCGGCCGACGCAAGGTCTCCCCCTACGGTGTAAAGCTGGAGGGTGTCACGAGACGAGTGAGCGCCAACCGGCGGCGCGAGAAACGAGAAGAGGGGGGGGGGGGCACGAAATGGTAAAACATGGGAAAAAAAGAAAAAAAAGAAAAGAGGTTACACGTAGCGGACGAGCGGAATGTGTGTGATGGGGCACTGCGGGGGGGGGCGGGGTACTCATGTCGTGGGGGGGGGTACTGATGTCGTGCATGGCCGTAGTCGTATGATCACAGACCCTCGCACCCCTACAATGCCGGGACGGAGCACGTTGGGCTCTCACGGGGATGTGCCCATGTCACGCATGGCCTGACCATGGACCGTCGCATCCCTACAATGCCGGGACGGAAGGAGGGTGTACTCATGGTGGGAGGGGTAGTAGTGGTGCTGAAAAACGCTAGGCCTACTTGCAAGCATTGTCGGTGTTACTCTTCGGGTTGGTCTGCCGTCTGCTGTCTGCCGTCGGTCGTCTGTCGTCGGTCGTCTGCCGTCGGTCGTCTGCCGTCGGTCGTCTGCCGTCGGTCGTCTGCCGTCGGTCGTCTGCCGTCGGTCGTCTACCGTCGGTCGTCTGTCCTGTTACCCTACGTTCTTCGGGCACACCGAGCCACAGTCTGATCTCGTGCAAAATAAGAAGACGCAATCGGTACTTGTTTTCTACACACATCGGCTCCAAAAAAAATAAAACATGAACTAAATATTTAACCCCCACCAGTATTTGTAAAATGAAAAAAACAACAGGTGTGAGCTCGAGGATTTCGTCGAATATATGTACCAGTTTGTACTGTATCGCTTCCTAAACAGAAACAATCAATCCATGTTTTTCTTCCTTAATTTTTGGCGTTTACAACAGTTTCTTCTGACGGGGCTATTATTAATAATAGGGCCATCCAATCATATACAGGTATTTTGAAGCAAGAGCAGCAGCCCACGGGCCTAAAGAGTACGATACACACCACGGCGCCACCGGCCGTGACAGCTCTTGAAGCAATCAGGCTGTGTCCACACTCAAGGGCGACGGTCGCAGGCGATGGAAATTTACGTCTCTAGACCTGTACAGCTGTACAGAGCAAAAGGCCGTTTCACGTCACGCACCTGAGCAATGCAGAGCTTGAGAGACACCTCTTCGTCCGACCCCGCCTTCGCTTTCGAAAGCCGGGTTTCCAACACCTTCGAGGCCTCCTCATTCTTCCCTGGTGGCCCCCACACCAAAAGAGACAACACACGGGAAAAAAGTCAGAAACGCCAATACATATGATACATAACACTCTGACCCGGAACACAAGCACCGTTTTTATTTCAACATTCAGTGGAAGTGGTCCTTATATTTAGGGCCAGAGTGGCAGGAAGAACAGGCAGGGCCGGATCAAAACCGCAAAAGAAAAACAAAACAGTAGGAAATTGCCGAAATAACGAAAAACAGCGATTTTTTAATAGCAACGCATATTCTAAAAAAAAATAAAAAAAGGAAAATAATTCGATTTATTTCCCGGCGTTTTTACGCGGGTGGCTGTAACTTTAAAGATTATTGCGTTTTTTCCCCATCGAGGTGCCCTCAGCAACGCCGCCACCACGAGCGCTATAAGTTGGATGCCCAGCGTGTTAATAGCTGCATCCAAAAGAAAACATCAAGAGCTATCCATAATATATTTCAACTCGGCTCAACTCATCGGGGTGCATGAGATATCAAGCAAAGGGCACAAGGAATCTTCTTCGTCGCTGCTGAAAGCAACACCACACGTGCATCGTACAAAAACTATATTAAAAAATCGATTTGGCAGTGTCCGCAGTGCCCCCGATGCCGAACTATGAAGTCATACAGCAAGTGCTTTTATTTCCCTTGCTCCCCAGGTGCCTCTTTTCAAGGTGCCACTCGACGCCCGTTCGATCGCGGGGAGGGCATTCACCCCACCACAGTAGCAGCAGCAACAGCAGTAAGCAGTACCAGCAGCCTCAAGCTTACTAGGTTTGAGGATGTTGTCATCGTCGTCTTTGTTTGCCTCGTCTGTTTTGCTCGTACTTGTGCTCATTTTTACGTACGAGTAGTCGTATGATACCACGAGTACTTACCACACACAGCTCACGGGGCCTTACTTTTCAACTCTGGTGGTGTACATGGCAAGCCCTGGTCATACTCGTCAGGGGCTGCCCCCATCTGGAGCAGCTGCGTGCACACTGCTGCGAGCTGCGGGGGCGGGGCTGGCCTCGTCCAAAAAACGACTCGTACCGACGAAACTCTCAAGATGCCCCTGTTCCCTTTTTGTGGGTGATCCAGGCCTATGAAACCCTACTTGAATCAAGTCAAATCAATGCGACACGAAAACCTACGGCGGCTAAAAAGAGCGACACGTTTTCCGACGGCGTGCGTGAACACTAAAAAATCGCCTCTCCCGGNGGCGGGATACATCCCAAAACATTACGATGAAACCGCCGACGGAAAATTTGCAGAAAATTTTGTGCGGCGTGCGGAGTCAGCGGTCAGCGTACCTTGGAGTATGTTTCTGCGGCACGGCGGTGGAAGCCTTCCGCCTGGAGCCAATCCGCCATGCCCAGCAGCGCCTTCGCCTTCTCCTCCCCGTCGAGACCCTGAGGGAGGACAGAACATTGGTTGGACACATACGTAGACTACCCCTTTTGTCACTTCAAAGGGAAATAGTGCACGCGTCGGATAGATACTCTATATATATATCACCTACAGGTAGATCGTCTTGATAGATCATCTACAGATATATCAGCTACAGATAGATCATCCACAGATAGATCATCCACGTATAGATAATGTATATCCTACCCTGTCGTTCTGAGATGCTGTGCAGAATCTGTGAAGTACAGATCCAACCCAGGAAATATGTCCTTGATCATGCAGAGTGTACGGCTCTCCCCCCGAAGCATGAGCTAGATCATACATATAATACAGATCATACAGATCATCTGCCCTGAAACATCTAGATCGTAAGGTGGGAATGATCTTTAAGTGATCTGCCTGAGGTGTGATCAGAGGGTCGAAACACAGAGGCGATTTCAGCACCGGACACACGCAGCAAGCAGTCCAGGCTGACGAGGTAGGTAGATACGGTGTGTCTACCCGAGCTACAAATGCAACAAGAGGTCGATCCTCGATCTCCTACTTCAGAAAAAAAACAAACAAACAAACAAAGCTGTGAGATAGAAAAACAAAATCCTCAAAAAATTGCAAGGTTGGTGTGATCCTTCGATCGCGCGTGCCAACGGAGTGTGTAGCTTTTAGAGTACGCCACACAAAATTTCTGACAGTTTTGACACGCAACGAATTCGCTGCTGTGCCTAGCAGATATGCCAAAATAGGCAAAGCTACTCGTGTAGCATCTTGCGTCAAATATTTATTTAGGCCCTTGTATACCAGTACCGGTGTAGGGGTGCACTCATAAGCCACATGTCATGCGTGGCCATAGTCGTACGACCGTAGATCCTCGTATCCCTACAATGCCGGGACGGAGAACGTTGAGTTTTCACCGAGCAGGCAGGGGCGGTCCTCTCCGACGCGCATGGAACACGATACCAGGTATATAGAAGTAACTATAAACTCGGTTGGACTGGTCGGTATTGCTTGATCAGTGGCTTACTTGCCCGGTGGCTACTATTTTTTCCTTTAGTCTTGAGTTTTCTATAGCTTTTTTATGTTTTTCGTTTTTGCCCGGTGGCTACGTACGAGTAGCCGGTGTAAGGATCAAACGTCTGCCGTTTTCTCCCTTTTTAGCTTTCGACGCCCCCCGGGATTAGAAGTCAACCACAATCAATCCAGAAGGGGGACCTTGTATACTAAGTATACTACAGTAGTTGTGTGCTTCTGGGCGCTGGCAATCCCACCTTACCCCTGCTACTTACGCTTAGTATACACTGTACTGCTGTACCGCGATGTGTCTTCCCATTCTAATTCCAAGTAATTTATTCCCGAAAGCGGGGGCGCACCTACACAACGGTCAACCATTTTAGTACTGTACTGTAACCAGGCCCTTGGCGTCAAGGGGTCCACCTACCTACCTCAATTGCCGCCAAATACATCAGGAGACAGCACTACTTTCACACCTTGTAAGACAGCAACTTTGCCTGGACATGCCCTTGACATGCCTTGACTGACACCATCCCCCCGGAACGGACGAATAAAAACACAAGAACAAAAAAACAAAAACAAAAGGAATACACAAAAAAAAACCCAAGAAAAACAAAAAAAAGCGGAACCTACAAAACAAACAGACAAATCTACCGCTGCATCATCTCAACACAGCTCTCGGCTTATCGTCGTTCCGAACCCGGCGCTTCCCAGCCACTACGGCTACGGTAAAAGCCCCGCCCCCACTCACGTGCTCCCCGCGGTGTGCAGACTCCGCCGCCGCCACGACCACCGCCGCCCCCTTTTCCGCGTCCCCCATCCCCGCATAGAGCCCAGCGAGCGCCGACGCCGCTGCGGGAGTTCCAGTGACGGCTTTGACACCCTCCAGAGTTTTAGCGGCCGACGCAAGGTCTCCCCCTACGGTGTAAAGCTGGAGGGTGTCACGAGACGAGTGAGCGCCAACCGGCGGCGCGAGAAACGAGAAGAGGGGGGGGGGCACGAAATGGTAAAACATGGGAAAAAAAGAAAAAAAAGAAAAGAGGTCACACGTAGCGGACGAGCGGAATGTGTGTGATGGGGCGCTGCGGCGGCGGCGGCGGCGGGGGGTGTACTCATGTCGTGCATGGCCGTAGTCGTATGACCACAGACCCTCGCACCCCTACAATGCCGGGACGGAGCACGTTGGGCTCTCACGGGGATATACCCATGTCACGCATGGCCGTAGTCGTACATATGACCATGGACCGTCGCATCCCTACAATGCCTGGACGGAAGGAGGGTGTACTCATGGTGGGAGGGGTAGTAGTGGTGCTGAAGAACGCTAGGCCTACTTGCAAGCACTGTCGGTGTTGCGCTTCGGGTTGGTCTACCGTCTTCTGTCTGCCGTCGGTCGTCTACCGTCGGTCGTCTGTCCTGTTACCCTACGTTCTTCGGGCACACCGAGCCACAGTCTGATCTCGTGCAAAATAGAAGACGCCATTGGTACTCATAATTGTTTTCTACACACATCGGCTCCAAAAAAATAAAACATAAAGTAAACATTTAACCCCCACTAGTATTTATAAAAATGAAAAAACAACAGATGCGAGATCGAGGATTTCGTCGAATATGTATATACCAGTATACCAGTTTGTACTGTATTGTGTCCTGAACAGAAACAACAAATCCATGATTTTCCTCCTTAATTTTTGGCGTTTACAACAGTGTCATCTGACGGGGCTATTAATAGGGCCACTATTACGGGGGACCATAGTAAATAGGACCTACGGTATATACAAAAACCTATATATTTATCTATTTTTACTAATAAAATTTGGTCCTATTTACTATGGACCTCCGTAATAGTCACATATTGGTATTTTGAAACAAGAGCAGCAGCCCAGGGGCTCAGAGCGTACGATACACACCACGGCGCCACCGGCCATGACAGCTCTCCAAGCAACCAGGCTGTATCCACACTCAGAGGCGACGGTCACAGGCGACGGAAAACTATCTGTCTGTAGACCTGTACAGCTGTACAGAGCAAAAGGCCGTTTCACGTCACGCACCTGAGCAATGCAGAGCTTGAGAGACACCTCTTCGTCCGACCCCGCCTTCGCTTTCGAAAGCCGGGTTTCCAACACCTTCGAGGCCTCCTCATTCTTCCCTGGTGGCCACCACACCAAAAGAGACAACACACGGGAAAAAAGTCAGAAACGCCAATACATATGATACATAACACTCTGACCCGGAACACAAGCACCGTTTTTATTTCAACATTCAGTGGAAGTGGTCCTTATATTTAGGGCCAGAGTGGCAGGAAGAACAGGCAGGGCCGGATCAAAACCGCAAAAAAAAAACAAAACAGTAGAAAATCGCCGAAATAAAGAAAAACGGAGGCAGGTCCCTCGTTCCCTCAAGGCAGAACGCCTCAAGAAAAAAAACAAAACCAAATCTAACACAAGCAGCGAAAAATATATGTTTCTACCATATGGATATTTTCTACAATATGGGCTCACCTCGCTTGCTGAGCAGCGCCGCTTCGATGCGAGGTCCGAGGTCGCTGGCGGGGTAGATAGCCTTGACCGCTTCCAGCTCTTCGTGGCATTCCTCCGTCTGAGAACACGGCAAACGCCGAATACAAGCACGAAAGAGCGCGAATGCACACACACACATATGTTATATATATATACTTCGTATATATATAAACCGATGTATGCGTTCATATTCTGCAGACGAAAATGAATACTATTATGGGTGACCATAGTAAATACTAGTAAATAGGACCTACGGTACACCCAAAACCCTACATATTTATTATATACCTATTTTTACTAACAATATGTGGTCCTATTTACAATGGTTCCCCGTGATAGTCTAAAGCCTCTTCGTTTGGGAAAACCCCGGGTTGAAAGACGCGCACGGTGCGGTCGCAGATAATAGGAACGTGATACGCACGTGTATCATACCTTGGGTATTACCGATACCGAATTAGTGCACTTCGCAACTGTTGCAGACGACGGCCCATGACTTCTGCTGCGGGTACAACCCCGCTACAGACCACACCACATCGACAATGAAATCCCATCATCGACTTCTCTCCCACTCCCCGACCGCTTTTCCTTGTCCACCCCCCCCCCCTCCGTCCCCAAAACCCGTCATGCTCCGTCCCGGCATTGTAGGGATGCGAGGGTCTGTGGTCATAGGACTACGGCCATGCATGAAAAATAGTCACACCCCTCTCCTCTCCGAGCAACAATAATTAGTTTAGTATTTACGGCCAGCATGTCGGGACATGATGCTAGCTCGCTCGCTACAGGCAGCACACAAGTCGATGGAACAGCGACAGACCTTTCCGCACTGCAGCAGCAGCAGGCACTTGTTGAAGCGGCACGCCTCCAGCTCTCTGGACAGGAGACCCTTCTCCGCCTTTTCCGACATCGCTGACCGCAACCTGCGCAGCACAAACGCCAGTAACACACACCAGTGTACCAGAGTCCACATATAGGAAAGAGGGCAGGCAACACAGCAGTTATATGAGACATTCCACAGTCTACGTAGCGATAAAACAAAAGGCAGCCCATGGGCTGTCTTGGTAATCCCCGTAGGGAAGCAGGGAGGGAGGGAGGGAGGAATGAAGGGAGGGAGAGACACGGGGTAGACCACTCCGCCGAAAAACAACATTCTTCAAACGATGCAACACGACATACTAATATTCCTGTTTGATGTCCGAAGTCAATGGCACAGGGTCGAAGCGTTCCTCCTCAGGACAAGCCCGGCACACGCCCCTTCTTCTAACGGCGTGCGCGGGGCGGGACCGCACTTACAGCACCCGGAAAAACGCCTGATAGTAGCCGTACGAGACCCCCCCCAACCCCCGATGGAACAAACGGTCGTGGCGAGAGGTACGTATTATTACGGGACACCATAGTAAATACTAGTAAATACGACCTACGGTTACAGACAAAAACCTACATATATCCCTATTTTTACTAACAATATTTGGTCCTATTTACTATGGTCCTCCGTAATAGTAGCATGCGCAACCGCTTACCGGCGGGGTGGTGGACAGTTCGATCAACTCCCGGATGTGCACGCGGTACGCACAGTCAGTATGCGGCACCATTCAACAACAAAAAAACTGACATTTTAACCAGCCCGAAAAAGTGTTGCGTGACGCACGGCGTGCGATACACAAAATTCCAGGGATGCGTATTTACCGGCAAAAAAAAGTGCGAAAAGGCACCCGTGAACGGCAAATCAAAACATTGAAAGGCGTTCATATAGGGGATGGCACACTATCATCCCCTTGCAGGGAAAAACTAGGGTTTCCAGCATATAAGGAGGTATTTCCCATCAGGGGCTCTTTTTTAAATCCCGCGAAAGGCAACAAATCATGCGAACAGCGCGTGGGTTTGCGAACGGGAGCGTACGTGTAAATGCACAACATGCATCCCTGTTAAATTCAGTATCAAATTGAGTGTTTTCTTATGTTTTGTTCATGCTAAAGTCGAGAGTCGTCAAAAAAATCTGCATTCTCGACATCTCGATTCATAAAGTGCTGCTGCGTACGTATTTACGTACGTACGTACTGCTGTCGTGGAGGCCATGGCAACTGCTACGGAGGGCCCATACGCCGCAAAAGACGGCAAAAAGTTCAATCAACCCGCCATCCACACTCCACGCCCCACGCAGTCGAATCAGGCCAGGAAGCCGCAACAAAATGAAAAACACTTCGAGCCAGAATTATGAAACCGCCGAATACGGATGCGGCGCGATGCGAACGTACCTCTTGAGCGCCTCTTGCGGGTCCTTGTAACCGCCCAGCGCGGCGAGATTGGCGGTAGAAACCAGGGACACGGCGGGATCGCTGGGCCTGAGTACGTAAAAGGAAACCATCAGTAAGTGAAACGACGTATAATACGTTTGACAGGAGAGTGAGAAGAGCGAGGAAACACACAAAAGGTGCACATATAGCAAAGATGAGCTTCGACGAAATCCTCGAGCTCACGGCTGTTTTTTTTTTTAATTTTTAACTATAGCTCTCGCTAGGAACACTTGCGCTAGTGTAAATTTGTAACTGTCGTCAAGTGCTGTGTGCGCTGGCGGCTGGTGGGGAAAGCATATAACATAATTTCGGAGATATTCGGTCAGACGACGTGGACCTCCTGCTTGATATTTTGGTATATACGGATGATAGGATCTCCGGCTTGGTTTACCACGCAGCTCAAAAGGGTCCCCTGCGTGTAAGACGGCCGTGTAAATTACTAAATTACAGTAGTACTATTATGTACGGAAATATAAGCACTGTTTGAATATAATAATAATAGAAAAACTGTCGTTATATTTCAGGACAGTGTTGTACCTGGATCTCGCTTCGCTCGCAATAATGTATTCACACCCCGGACAGATCACTTACAGATCATTGCTACTTCATGATCTAGATATTTCAGGGAATATGATCTGTATGATCTGTATGATCTAGCTCCTGCTACCGCCGGGTGGGAGCCGTATATATAATCTGCACGATATATGCCACGTTTCCTGGGTTGGATAATATGTACTATACAGATCCCGCACAACCTCTTAAAACGGTAGGCTAGGTTCTAGATGATCTATCTGATCTATCTGTAGATGATCTGTATGATCTGTAAATTATCTATCTATACATGTGAAATGTTTCTATAAGAGGCAGAGTGACAGCGATGCGTGTACGTGACGGATGACGGGGACGGGTGTCTGTGACGTGTGACAGTGAGACCTTGTGTATCTCACGGGGTGACGGTGTCGCCGCGCACTCTCTCAAACCACACCTGGATCGCACGACCTGCTTCAGCCGCTCGGCGGCGGCTGCGTACTGCCCCGCTCCCCCCTGCGCGAAAGCCAGCTGAGACATGATAATAGACGCCTCGTCGGCCGCTTCCGCCTCGCTCTGCCCCATCGCCACCAAACCCTGGGGCCGCGCGTGCACCAACAATGATAGATTATAAGTACGACACAAATAAGACACACAGACGGGCAACGTGGCCGTGCCGCTTTTCAACGCGCAAACGTGGGATGCGTGTGTCGCGCAGGTTTCCAGCAACGCAGGAAGGAAGCATGTTTTGTAACGAAGTTTAGGAGGGGGGGGGGGGGGGTCGGCCACGAGGTCCAGCCGCATGTCTACTCTGCTGCAAAGGCAACTCTCGTACGGCCTACTTATAGGGGCGGCTATGATGAGTGGTTAGGAAATACCTGGTAGAGTGCAAGTAGACGAAAGTGGTGTAGTTGAGAAGTACGAGAAAAACATCGCCATTACGTTTGACCATCGGACACAGAGACGGCACGAGCACAGGCACTGCCTCCGCCCTACTGTGCCATGCTACTGGATCGTTCTCCTGTATCATTCTATCGTGACATTTGAGTAGAGCGTCCGACCCAGAGAAACCATAGGAGTGCGTGCGCCAAAGTCAATTTCCTACAACCCAGGCGATTAACGATCGGTCGCTGAGTTCTTCTAGCCGAACACAAAAGCCGCACGAGGCAAAGACAGACCCGTGCCTGTTCCTTTCTGTCACAGGCAACAACCATCCCCGCGTTCCTGAGGAGCCGAGCGAAACGCAACCAGCGACGCACCTCACGGCAGGCTTCCCCAGCCTGCTCGAGGCACTTCTCGGCTGTTGCCGCATCCCCCGCCGCTCCCCTCTGCACCAACGCCGTCCCAAGGTTGTAAAGAAGCTCCCACGGGACCCCTTCCTCGTCCATAGCCTGCCGGCACAAACATGTAGGAGGCACGTCAAGCACTAAAAAAACAATAAAATTATTAAAACACAGGGCTTTTGAAGGTCCCTCGCTGCAGATTACGTTTCCCCAGCTATTAGTCAAGACATACACTATACCTGATACACTTATTCGAATACCTGGTACGCTATAACTATACAACAACACGGGTAGGTTTTTCCTCTACCCAAACGGGGACTGAATTACAGTGTACAGCTGTCTGCATGCAGGCACCGGGGAGCGGGGACGTGTTACGGGGTGCGTGGACGGGGTAAGGTGTGTAGGGGGCGGGTATGTACACCGTGGATCACCCTTCATTCTTACATCTTCGGGATGAAACGCCTCCAGAGCTTTCTCCCCGTGTCCCGCAGCAGCGTGAGCCGCCGCCAGATTCACCGAGACAGCCGGAAAGCCCCCGGCACCTTCCTTGCCTTCGCCCTCCCCCTCTCCTTGTTCGAATATGGAGGCATACACGTCGGCAGCATCGGCGTGACGGCCAAGGCGATAGAGAGCCTACTCGTCCGCGCATGAAGCAAGACAGAGCGGCGGTGGCGGAACGTAGGGAGGAGTTGTCATAATGGATGAAGGCAGAGGGGTTATGCACGGAGGCCGCTAAACGAGAGTGGGCAAGAATAGCGCCGGTGGGTGGGGGGTGGAGATAGAGGGGAGTTGTAGTTGAACGAAGGGGAATACGTTGTAAGCAGGGGCGGGTAGCAGGAGGGGGGGGGGGTCGGGAAATACGGTGGACAGCACGGTGGCGACGTTGTCCAGTCGCATGAAGTCACGCGCGCGCTTGCAGCCAACAGCACAACCATCAGCACGTGGCAGTCGGCAAAGGAGTCTCGCGACACCGCATGCAATGCCTAGGTTGGGTTATCCACCCGCTTCGATTTTGTACCTGAGCCTCAAGGTGCCGCAGGGCGTTAGCTCTCTTGCTCCCATCGACGCTACTCCGCCCCCCTCGAGCAACTTCCAAGGCTTCCTCGAGGCGCCCTAGTCGGAAGAGGCAGTACGCTCGCTCCGGGGATAGCACCGACTTGTGCTTTCCTGACGAAGACTGTAACGCCTGAGGAGTTCCAAACCGAGAATGCGGGTGCATGGGGGGGGAGGGGGGGGGTACTCATGTCATGGATGGCCGTAGTCGTACTACCATAGACCCTAGCATCCCTGCAATGCCGGGATGCAGCACGTCGGATGTTCACCGGCCAGGGGACGGGGGGTTCTTCTTGCGTGCTTGCGGAGATATGAAACTATGATAAGAAAGCGGGTGACGGGAGAGGGGCATTTTTGGTCGTCTCTTTGCTTCGTGTCCTGATTGGTGAAGCACATGAGAGCGAACCGCGTGGTTCATATCGGGCGGCAGTTGTCAGCAATGCGTAACGTCGCTGCCCTTTCGCTATCCCTCCGCTGCTCAAACAGGCAGCCACTGCCGCCCTTTGACTTCCCCTCCCTCCGTTACACGACTACGAGTACTGCTGTACGGCCATGCATTATAATGAGTACACTCCCCGCCCTGCCCCCCTTCCTCTCAACCCCAAGAGGAGGCTAACCCCATGACCACGCAACAATAGGGCACGACACGAGCACTTTCGTTCAGCGGCGGTCTCACCTTATCATAATTGTCCTGGTTGATCAAGCACAGACACTTCGTGCGTACCGCATCCAAGTCATCTGGGCTCTTCGACCGGACTGGCATTGTAAGCGGGGGCGGGGGCGCGGGCGGCAGCGGGGACGGAAGCGGGAGCGGGGTGGGTGGGGGGGGGAGAGGTGAAACGGCTCGCCGAACACATCGAGCTAACCACGGAATCGTCGTGGGTGGGCATGCTACCATACCCATCGTGCGATCAAGAATTAACGCCCTCGCTGGCGGGAGCAACCGCTGGCGTACGGAGTATCGCGGACAGGGTATATATGACATACCTGGTATATCGTATACGTGTACAGGTATATACACCCATTTCATATTTCTTATCACTGCCGGGCTGCAGTTTTCATGTTTCCATGCATTTGTTTGCTTGGGTTGTGCCGGCTTCTTTGGTGACGTCATGTGCCGAGTGTGGTGTGGACGGCGCATCGTTGTTGTTGTTGTTGTTGTTGTTTTTTTTTTAATTTTCGGGTGAATGCCAACAATATACTGCTGTATGCTGTACCGCCGACATGGCGTTCTGGTTCGCAGATCTGTGCTGTTTTCATGGCGGTGGCAGGTTATGTTCCCGTTTACTCCGGTACAGAAAGCGGTTACAGACGGCCAGGCAGCTTCGGCAAGCGCTGGGAGCACAGACGAGTGAAAAATAATCCCGCCCTTTGTTCCGAACCTTCGCTGCGTACGCCATCATAAGGTCGTAATCGCAAAAGGCGTTATGGCTGCGATGGCAATGTGAAGCTATAGTTCTGGATGCCAACACGCTGAGCGGTGTCGACTCATACTATTCATATTGTGGTGCTCAAGCTCGGCCTGTGTTTCTCTCGGTACCAGGTATGATATCACAGTATTAATAGTGCAGCGTGCACGAACTAATACTGTAATACCCTCGGGTGCATGCATACGTTGCAGTCCGTGTGCTACTATTAATATGTACTGCTGCAAGCATTGATGCAAGAACACAACACAAGCGCGTGGGACTGTCTCTTGTCTGAGTCGAGACGTCCACCAGTATATAGGCTGGTCGGCTACTATGATAGTATCATAAAGCAGCAGTGACTCCCGCTTCCCTGCTGTCCTTGAGACAACGGGGCTCACCGCACTCACACCTCACACGGCGGCGAAGGAGGTACAGCAGTCAGTACCTGTCTACCTGGTACGTAATGATCATGGTTTGATCGACGACGATTGGCGACGACGATCGAAGCTCAGCGGCTCAGACTACAGCAGCATCACTACTGTAGCCTACCAGAGGGTGCATTGTTATGATGCCATTGCAACAGAGAGAGGAAAATCGCACCTGCACGACTACAGCATCCATTACGTAGAACGATACCAGCACGCTTCACAGACCAAGTCTATCACACCGACAGCGTGTCCTCTCTGCTCTCGGCTGGTACAGCAGCAGTCAGCAGTACCAGTATTCGAGCTCGCAGAACTTCTTGCTTGTCAATTCCCAATACGAGTCGTACACACAACACACATTTACCTGTATTGCAGAGCTGGATGGCCTTCTCGAAGTCTTCGTTTCTCAGAGACTCCTGCACTTCTCGCCAGACCTTCTGGCTTTCGGTCACCACACCGTCTCCTTCTCCATCAGCTTGCATCGTTTATGCCACAGGTACACACAACGCACACTAGTGCAAGCCACAAGTCTCGCGAGGTATTTTCGTGCGTGATCAGGAGGTTTCACGTGTTATGGTACGGCGTTATTTTAGCGGGGAAGTCTCAAGCTAGCTCTGGGAGGAGCCTGGAGCTGTCCACTTCGGGCTGTAAAGGCGCGCTGTTCCTGCCTTCCAACAGTTTTCGTGAGCAAGGAGAGGTGCTGCGAGAAAGGTGCGTGCACGATTCTAGCGCTTTCTCAGTGGATGCAGGAGAAAACGCTCCAGATTTTGCTGCTTGTCGGCCGCAACTTTTCTTCCAGATGTTCTCTTCCTTTGGTCGGCGTTCGTTGTTCTTGTTCGGAGACCAGACACTCGTACAGCACCAGCAGTCGCAGTGTCGTCGTGCTGTCGCTGGTTAGCTGCACGAAGAAGGCGTGTGCGTTTCCATGGCAGGGGCTAGCAAGCTATGAAGGGGACCCTTTTGTTTGGAACATTGCCTATGAGAGCTCTTGAGCCGGTGCGCCCGCCGGATATTTTCTGTGTTCGACAGGCATACGGTCGGTGCCTGTGGCCGTTGCGTGAAGACTGACTGCGTGTCGGCTTCTCAGGCAGCAGCCATTCGCGCTTGCCAGGCTACGCGTTTTCATTTACGCACTGCTGTAGTACAGAGCTGCGGCTGTCTGTCTCACCCAAGCCATTCATGGTGGTTGTGTAAGCCCCCTTATAGAGCTTCAAGTCGAGAGAGGAAATTCGTTGGGTGCAATGCACGGCGGTGGCCAGGCTACAGCAGTTTGCAAGAATCTGCGATGTTTCTCTCTGCGCCTGTCCGAGTTGCTGCTGCACTTAATCCTGCAGCCTAATGCCACTTCACTATGAAAAGGTAAACGTGTCCTCATCGTGGATTGTGAGTAGAAGCGGAGCTTGGTGATCAACTTTGAATTGAACTGCTGTATACCCTGGTGTGCCGGGTACAGTACGAACTCTGTACTCTACCCGTAGGTCAATTTGCGGCTTTGATTGCGCACAAGTACGCTCGCTTTTAGACTTCACGTCCTATTAAATAGTACTCGTAGAACTCTGAAGTTCTTCTGAAGAGTCCACACATTTCGTTTCGGGTGCTCCACGATGCCCACATGCCCGCCCTTGGCAAGTCAATGCAGCTAGATTTTCTCGTCCTCTGCCAGTAGCTGCTGTTACGCGTGTTCGAGCACAACAATGGCAATACGACAGCTTGTGGCATCACAGCTCCTGTTATTTGTACGTATTCGTAAAGTTTGCCAAAATACATCGCTGCTGTAGCTTCTACCGCCTGCACACGAGCTAGATCACACAGATCAGGAATCTATCTGCGCTGAAAGGTCTAGATCATCAATTGCGAATTCCATGTATGCCCAAACGGCCCTTACTCTTCCGTACAGACTTGAGTGTTTCGTATCATAGTATGTACCTCCGGTAACGTTTATTAATACTTGGGTTTCCTTTTTTTCGAACGTTTGCCCCGCCTGCAGCTTACCCCACCCGCCCCCCCCTGCCCCCCCCCCCCCGCGTTTATCTTCCCCCCCTCCCGCCTCGGTGCTGTCAGAGAGTGCGCGAGTGCACGGCACCGTGAGTGGGTGAGTTGGTGCGCTGCGACGATGCTGAAGTCAAGGTCGTTAGCGGTCGCCTTGGCCGGCTTGCTGGCACAAGGCGTCTGCGGACTCTACGCCGACGAGGCCGGAAAACTAGACTGGCACAGACAGAACCTCGGACGCTTCGTGTCAGCGTCTTTCGATGGTCGCGGCGGGCTTACGGTCGTCGGAGAGGTGAGAGGGGAATACTTAAGGGGCGAATTGGTGGGTTGAGTGATTAGTTTTGGGTATCCAATCTGTCCGCACCCCGCGCGCTCGTGCTCGCAGGACGGGGGGTGGCGGAATCGGAGCGTTGCTGCTGTGCTGTGCAGTAGCTGCGGTCGAATGGTGTCGCGCCGCGATGCTTCGAGCTCGTCCAAGCACGTTGGTACGCCGCCTTGCGCCGAAGGGCCCCCTAGAGAAGAAATGAGCGTGATATAAAAAGACACCATTCATTTACAGGACAGGTCGCTGGAGCAGCTCCTTTTCTTTCGCGTCAGGACTCTTGGACAGACCGACGCATGGAACCTGCACACCACCGCCCTCTTGATCACCGGCACACCCCCCTCCTCCCGCCCCCGCCCCCCCGCCCCTCAGGCATCGACCCTAGCATCAGTAGACTTGCAGACAGGAGATCTGGCCTGGCGCCAAGTCCTGTCTCCGGAAGACACTATCCTGGCCACGTCCGTCCCCAACGCCGGAACGCCTTCCACGGTGACTGTCTCTAATGGGGGCAAAACCGTACGCTTGTGGTCCCCGGAAGACGGAAGCTTGGTGTGGGATACCTCCCTAGGCGTCGGAGCCGCGGCAGCGGCGGCGGGGGAGGGCTCGGAAGGGTCTGGGGCGCTGGGGGGAGGAGACGAGGCGCGAATGAGCGCGGGGGTGGTGTCGACCGATGGAGGTCAAGTTGTAGTGCTTGCGGCGGGGGGGATTCACGTCCTGTCGGCGGCCACCGGAGCCGTGCTAGCGCAGTGGTGGTGCGTCCCGGCGCGGGAGCCAGACCTTTCCGCCCTGGTTGGTGCGGAAGCTCAGGTGATGGCTGGGGGGAGGCGGTAGTAATCACAGGGGTGGTGGGGGTGTACTCGCATGCATTGTCATGCCGTAGTCCGTATGACTATGACACTAATGACTAGATCTGGGGGGGGGGGGTGGAGGGGGGGCTAGCGCTGTGCGTGATGTAGTCGGCCAGTTTTTGACCGCGGTGCACTCAAAATATCACCCAGTACCACTCTGGCCGGAAGTTGTGCAGGTAGGACCGTTAGATTGTTCATATTTTGTGACCGAACGTTATTTGCATTTTCGGCCAGAGTTGCATATTGTTCGTCCTCAGGGTGGCCCGGGGATGATGTGGCTCGAGTTAAGTCTGCCAGAGAGGGGGAGTGGTAGGGGTAAGAGGTAAGGGGTAGAAATTGCGCTTTCTAGGGAAATCAGGTTGGTTCAAGCGTGCACAAGCGTTGTGGTTGACCCGATGTATATTATGCATCACACACACGTTCGAGTACCGGTGAAACGGCGGGCACGTTTTACATTCACCCCATCCCCTACCGTCCCCGTTTCTCCCCAAACGCCTTCTCAGGTTACCTTCACGTCACTCCGATTGGTTCCGGGAGGCGGCGGCAGCCTGATGGCGGGGGGGTGGAGCAGCGTGAAGGGGTCGGACAAGGCTGACTCGTTCGTGGTTGCTGAGATCAACCCCTCCGAACGTCTTGTGACGTTCAAAGCGGCTCAGGTGAGTTGTACTTAAACGCGCGTGTTGGCGGTCTCGGGGGTACTGTTACTATTAGTGCTGCCTTTCTTGATTTGTTTCTCACACCGCGAGCTTTCGGGTTAGTTTTCTCTTGGTTTTCATCTTCTTCGTTTTTTTGTCTTCTGTATGTGTTTTGAGTGTCCTCACTCAGGCGGGGGAGGCTGGTGATGGGGTATGATTTCAGTGTGATGACTATATTCGGGGTGATACGATGATGCTGCTGCTGATGATGATGATGATGACGACGATGATGGTCGCGAGAGCAAAACATTTTGAGTAACTCCGTTTTGTTGGAGCTTCAACTGTTCGCCTATGTCGAGGCTACCTACCGCCGGGCGATCTCCACCCGCAAGAACCACCGTGTGGAATCTAGCCTTTCCCATTCCTCCTCCCTGCCCGAGAGCCGGATGCAAGCCCTAAACAACCCCCCCTCCCGAACATCGAGTACACCCTCCCCCCCCCCCGATTCTCCATCTGAAACACCCCTCTCCCCAACTGAACCCTCCCCTCCCCAACTTCCTCTCAAAAAGGTGCGAAAGCTCGGCGTGGACCCATCGGCAGGGGTAACGGTAGCGCACGTCCACGGTGGGGATAGCGGCAAGGGCAGCCTCGCCGTTGTTGGCCTCTGCGGCGCCGGCGGCGGCGGTGGCGGCGGAAAGGGCGGCTCCTCGTCTCTCGCCGTGTTCTCGCTAACCTCCGACCCCTCCTCGGCGGTAGAGGCCACGCTTCCTCCAGGTGTTGGAGGCTCGGCCGCGGCTGTCTCGAGCCTGGCCGATCTCGCGGGAACGGGCGGCGGAGTGCTCCAGCTCCGCCAAGAGGGTGGGGGCGCGGTGGCGGTAGCCTTGTCCTCTGGGGCTTCTGGGGCGGCGGCGGGTGGCGTTTCGGTGGTGGAGAATGCCGCTGGGGCCAAGGGGGCTTGGTCGTGCCCGGTAGGGGGCGGGGGGGACTGTGTGCTGGCCGGAGGACGGTCTCCTTCTGGAAAGACGTACGTGGCGTCGGCGTCCATGCGTGAAGGAGGTGAGGGAAAATTGAAAATTCAACGTTTGATTGGGCGTTTGGAAACTTGAGAAATTTGGAAACTTGCGAAGTTTGGAAAACAGTTGGAAATGTGGAAATTTGGAAACTTGGACACTTGATCTTCCTTGAAATAGTCAGATCACCAAGTGGGAATCGACGATCTGTCCGCTGTCCGAGTTGTGGAAACTTGAATTTTGAAAAATTGGAAATATAGTTTGTTTATTTTGGAAATTAAAAAACTTGGAAATTACAGAAACAACTATTTCGGCCTGCTTGAGGTCTAGAATGACGGAGAGCAGTCTCAAGAGTCGGTGTCGCTTTTGGCGCGCCCCGAGCACGCATGACGTCGTCGCACGAACACATGGGCAATGGTTGTGGTTGGCGACACACGGTCTGGCCGGAAGAGCAGCCGCTCCCAACACCCTCAACCCTCACTCTCACGTCCAACCCTTAACCTACCCCCACCTTTTGTTTGGCGTGCGACTCTTGAAGGTGTTGCCGGCAGCGGTGACGTGACCAGCAAGGTTATCGTGAGCGTGGCGGAGGTGACCGCCTGGGGCGACTTCACGGCCTCCCCTGTCAGCTCCTTCGAAACCGAGCCGCTTTCGTCTCTCGGGCGAGACTCTTCGGGTCTCCTCCAGTCGGCGTTTTTGGAGGCCGCGGAAGGGGCGGCCTGTGCCGCCGCCGGAGACTCGAGGGTGTGCTTCCGCGCTTTGGTGGTGAAAGAAGACGACTCGGCGGTGCTGGTCGGCGAGGGCGGGCTGGAGTGGGTACGGGAAGAAGCCCTTGCTGCGGTAGATCAGGTATGGGTGCTTAGCGATGGGGTGGGTGGGTGGGCGGGTTCGATCAATCGAGGGCGGAGGCGAGGAGATAGGGCGCGCGGGGGGGTGCACCCGACGTTCATGCATGGCCGTAGTCGTATGACCATAGACCCTCGCATCCCTACAATGCCGGGACGGGGCATGTCGGGTTTTCACCGACCAGGCAGACATTGGGGGGGGATATTGGGTCGGACCGTCAGTCGCTCTCCATTGACCACGCATCCCTTTGGAGACGGGGAGGCCGGGGGGGGGGGGGTACTCATGTCGTGCATGGCTGTAGTCGTATGACCATAGATCCTCGCATCCCTGCAACGCCGGGACGGAGCACGTTGGGTTTCCACCAACCAGGTATTCGCGGTACGCTTCAGTGTGATTTCGGTTAAGAGTTGACGAGTGGAATATAATTCGTCGTGTTGCGTCGTATCGCCCGTCTATTTCGGCTTCATCCCCTAAAATTGTGCCAAGGCAGACGATTGGGGTTCGGAAGCGATGCTCTGCTTTTACCCTCACGGCAGAGTCGTGCAAAGTCGTGCGTAAGGCTTGGTTGTTTTTTTTTTCCGATGCCGTCTCCCTGGTTAATTTCATGATCGGGAGGTGCCCACTCTGTCACCCCACCTTCTACGTAGCTGTATACTGACTGAGGCACTCTTCTTTATGTTGGCATCTACTACTCGTACCTATCGTGCTCTGTTGCAGTTGCCTTCCCAAGAAAAGTACAGTTTCTTCGTTCGAGAGACGCATGACTTCCCGCGGGAAAACCTTAAACGAAAACCACTACGTAACGCTATTTACCCGTGGTTCGCTTCAACCCTCGTTCCGACCAACGACATTTGACGGTTTCTTCGTGTTTCCAGGTGGTTTTTGTCGACTCGTCCAAGGACGAACTGGCGGTTTTGGCGGCGTCTGGGCAGGTAGTGGAGCACGACGTCCCCGGCTGGCAAGAACGCCTGCGCCTGCACCGTCTAGAGCTAACGGTAAGCCGACGGAGCACGCGTTCTGCGGGCTACGTAAGCGCCCGGAATAGGGCTGTTCCTCTTGTGTGTTTGTGCGCGTTGCCCAGACCTCCGTGAGAGAGTATGCGCCTCGGAATGACGGAGTACCTGCGCTACAGTGAGTGGTAGCGTTCAGCCCTGATGACATGAAACACCATTGTTTACACGGCAGAGTGAGAACCATCAAGATAAAGGGCTCCCTCTCACCCGAGCCAATACTTAAATTTCAGTGACTTGGGGGGTCCTAATTCGGCTGTGTTTCCAGCAGCTGCGTCCGAGGTAGTTAATACCGCAAACGTACCACAAGCACCGCATGTCCATAGTAACCGCCGTCGATCTCTAAGCAAGCTTTGATGTAAGCTTACCGTGAGTGCGGGGGGAACGTTCAGTCTAGGGAACAGCAAACCAAACCTTACATATACTACGCGTTTTGCTCGTTCCTTATCGGCTGTCTTGTGTCTTGTCTGGTTATTCGCTGATCAAGACCTACGTCGGGAAAGCCGTGCATGCCGTCACCGGCATCAGCCTTCCAGGGTCGGAGCTCCTGAACGAGGTGGACGCGTCCCACTCTGCCTTCGGGCTGAAGAAGCTAGCCATCTGCACCACCAAAGCCGGGAAGCTCTACGCACTTGACATGGCCGACGGCTCTATCGCGTGGTGAGTACAGACTATCTTGCTGCTGAAGGAGGCTCGAGGCACTCTTTTAGAGCTCTCTCGGCGAACTCTCCACGACTCAGCGGTCGCAATGTCTTGCGGGCTGCTGCAGGTAGCCGCAGACGGAGCCAGGCGTGCCCCCCCTAGCCTTCGGTGGTCAGATGCCGTGTAGCAGCTGTGTGATGTGTGGTTGCGACAAAGCGCTGCAGGTACAGGTTCGAGCAGCTACATACACTGCGGCAGGATTGTTTTTTTGTACTGCTGTGGAATGTTGTTGGTGTACGTAGATGTCTCGAGAAGAAACTCGCAGGTGGACGATAACACTCTGTGATCGTTATAGGTACACTTGTGTTGTTGCATAGAAGAAAAGCGAAAGGTGGTTGGGAATGTGGCGCTTTATGCGGCCGAAGTGCTGTGACGAGCGGTGGTGGTGGAGAGTGAACTCAAGTGGGGCGTACACCCCTTGCGTGGTCACCCAGATAAGCTGATGATGACTTGTGCTGCATGCATGACCCCCCACGATACTACCCACGATACTACAATATTATGTGTTTGTCCATGCCAATCTGGGCGAGAATATAGTAACCGTATAGTATTCACATCAGAGTCCAAATTGGGATTATGTCATCGGCCAGAGCGGCACATGTTTACCTCTTTGGGACTTTATTAACTTTATTATAGTATACAGGGAAAACGTGACGACCAAAAAACGGCGATTGCATCATCGGCTTAATGCTACGTACCATACTTGGTTGGCTCATAATAAGTTTTAATAACCGAAGTACAGTACAACAACAATGAAGGGAGTTGCACCACGCGGGAAAAGCAGCAATGGAGGCATGGGTCTGCTTGTACTGCTGCGTGCTCCCGCTTTTGAGGTACAGAGGCGATTGATAAGACCGACCATCCCATTTCGTTGGTCGTTATCTCGGCTATGTCCAGAACACCACCACAGACAGAACTGACTGCACCACGGCCATGACCATCCGTATGCTGGTGCTGCCGCGACTGCCGCCGCTGCCGCTGCTGCTGCTGCTGCTGCCGCTGTTGCTGCCGCTGCTGCTGCCGCTGCCGCTGCTGCCGCCGGTGGTACTGCTACTGCCAGGCTAGCAGTTTGGCGCGCGTCGACGATCGAATCCTTGGCCCATCAGGTCTACCATTAATATCCCATTAATATCCCACAGCAAATTAGACGCCATGGGCGAGTGGTGACGCCGATCTCGTTTTATCTTGTCCCTCCCTACGACGGTCTCCTCTGTCTCCTCTCCAGGAATCTGTTCCGTCCCACTTGGTTCCCGGAGCACGCAGATGTCCTCCTGTACGCCACTCGCTCCAAGGGAGCCCTCGGCTACAGCCCTGAGGTCGCCGTGATCGCTGTAGGAGAGCGGTCAACCATCGTCTCGAGGAGGGATGCGCTCACCGGTTTGGAGACTTCTCGCGAGGAGGTGGAGGGGAAGGTGGCGTCGGTCTTGCCGATGGGGGTGAAGGACAGCCAGGAGCGGTCCGTGCTCATGGTCGTCGACAGGTGAGACATGCCGTCAAGCAAGGGAGCGTTAGGGCATGCCACTCTGTTCGGAAATATAAGGAGCCTTTTGGTTAAACTATTGTTGGACAAACGGTCCCTATATTTCCGTCCAGCGTGGTGGTACATGGAAGCCGCTGTTGGAAAAAACATTGAAGGAAAAAATTGGAACATTGGTTGCGAACACGGAAGCGGCAATCTTTCGGGTATGTAATCGACAGCAAACGTTGGAGAGAATAATCGGAGTGAACATTGGAGCAAGCACTGAAGTAAACCTCGGAGTAAGGATTGGAGCAATCATTGGGTCAATATGTAGCGCAAGTAATCGAGCAAGCTTTCTAGGAAGCCTTCTATCGAGGTTGCCATCGAGCGTTCACGCGGGAGGGGGGGGGGTGGGGGGGAGGGGGCGCTCAATTTGCTACATATGATATGGGCTTGTCCTTTGTTTGGAGTCACGCCTGGCACAAGTCCTGCCCTGATTTGGACACATCGTCGTTCAAGGCAGAGAAATGACACGATGATTCGCCTCAGCGGACAGAGCACACCAGCAAAACGACCGCTGCCTCCCTCCCCTGCGCGTCGTTCCCCGTCCCCTTACCCCCCCCCCCCCACCCCTCCCGTCAGTGAGCAACGTGTGAGCACGGTGCCCAACTCAGCGGATGCTTCGGGCGCGCTGCGTGGTCTGTTACCGCACCTGTTCTATCACAACTTGTCCGAGGCTGGACTGGAGAGCTTCGCCGTCGTGCCTGCTCCGGCGAGCGGCGAAGGGGGTGCCATGGGGTCGGCTTCGGTGGCGTCCCTGCCGTTCCACCCTGCGCGGTGAGGTTTCCACGCCGAAGGCGGGAAGGGGGGGGGGGTACTCATTTCTCGCTTGCCTTGGTCGTTTGACTATTGACTACGCTTGGTTTGTGTTGACATTGGGGAAGGCGGGACCAGGACAGAGAATATAGCACTATGTCCCTAAATATAAGTACCATTTAAGTGGTGTATTTGTTTAATATCGGTTTCGCCGCTAGAGAAGCACGAGCGAGACTTTTGTTAGAAGGATGTAGGAAACCATCGTCGTACTACTAGCTCGCCCTACACCCTTCGATGGTCGTTCGAGATCACGTCTGCACGTGGAACCACGGTAGCCTCGAACCGCTGACAAGCCCACGTCCTTCTGTACGCTTTCGCAGAGCAAGGAATCGAGAAGCACTTTTTGGAACCGATTCAACATATACAGCCGGAATGTCTGCGGTGAAGAGCAGCACACACTGACAACAACCCCCCTCTCCCTCCCCTTACACGCGTCAGGTCAAAGCTAGTTGCAACAGCATACCCCGACAGGAGGGATGGGGTGCCCACCCCGGCGCATACCCTTGGGGACGATTCACTGCTGATCAAGTACATCAACCCTCGCCTGCTGGCCTTTGCCACGCTAACTCCTGAGAACTCGGGGTCTGTCATCGGCGGCGATGCGGGAGGATCGGGTGGCAAGGGGCAGGAGTTGATGGTAAGCGAGGACGCTTGGGGGCGTGGGAGGGCGCGAGGGGGGGGGAGGGGGGGGGGGGGGGGCGGGGGGTTGGAGGATGGCTGTGTCGCGCTGCTGTGCGTACGGTACATTTGCTTGTTGGGTTTCTCGTTCTGGCGTAACATTGGTTGCAGCCGAAAAGCGCCCGGTGTTTGTGCGTGTTGCCGACGGTTTCATGTTACCCTTGACAGGAAAATAGACCGCGTTTTGGGCCCTTGAATGACCGGCCCCCTACTCTTAAAATCAGTATTCTAAGGCCGAAATATACCTTGGTGCGCGTGAAAAGGGCACTCTCTTACAGCAACTTTGTTAACGAGCGACTGTCCTAACCATTGCTGCGATATACACGAGACATGAGGAGTATTGCGTATTTTTTTTTTACGTTCTACAGACAATGTTGGTGGTATATAGCGTAGCGTTCTCGTTTGCTTTGCCCTTGGCCGGCTCGGCCAAGAGCTGCGCCGTGCCGCGACGGCCCCTCCCTCTCTCGTGCTACATATAACCGCTCGTTTGGTTTTGTGCGCCCGTGCTCTGCGTCTTCTCCCTGAAACAGGTCACGCTCGTCGACTTCGTCTCTGGTCGCATCCTGCACCGGATCTCACACAAGGTGATACGAAGTACTCTGACTGCTGAGAGGGGGTAGCAAGCCTGTCGTGGTGGTGCTGGTTGCAGGCAGGAAACGCGGCTGCCGTAGATGGTCAACGCCAGGCACCTTACGGCAGAATCGAAGGCGCTCTCGGTTTTTCACCGAAGCGTTATTATTGCGAGGGGATGTCCAATATTTCTCCGTCATAGCAAGGGGATGACATGCTCTATATGAGTACGCGCGGGGATTGATACTCCGCTTCTGCAACTGGCTGCTCCTGCTGCTGTGCCCACGTCGCGAGAAAGAACCATACAAGATCTTAACATTTTTTTCCCGAGCCGCTGTGTGTGTTTATTTCCTACGGAGACAGTTGGACGGCCCTTTAAGTACGAGCTAATCATTGGAGGCAACACTCTCTAGCACTTTTTTACAGATGTAAATGGTTATCCTCCCGCTTTGCCCTCGATATGGTTGCGATCGGCCTGCGCCATCCCCAGATCCCTGACTCCTGATCCCTCCCTTCTGTCCCCTGTCCCCTGTCCCCTGTTGGGTGAAACGTTGTTTCTTGTGTTATTTTATCTCGGTTAGGGTGCCGCTGAGCCAGTCCACATGCAGGTGTCCGAGTCCTGGGTAGTGTACTCCTACTGGAGTGCCGCGTCTCAACGCACCGAGGTTTCCACGCTCAGCCTGTACGAGGGAATGATCGACAAGTATGGTCTCAGCCCTTTCAACAGGGTGAGATAAGCCACAAAACGCAGCCATGCCCGGCCAGCAACGACATGCGACCAGCATAAAGGGGGAGGTTGTATGCGCGCCATGAGTGCTACCTACTGAGCGATCAGAAATCGCGGCCTCGGTCATTTTCTAGCCTGACAGTGACCGTTTCTTGTTGTTCCTCGCTGGGATACGCCGCCAGCTCACACAACCTTTCGCCCTGTCCGTGCTGTCACTCAACCCCCATCTCTATCCCCTTCTCCCGCCCCCTCCACCACCTCCCTCTCTTACCAAACCACGTGCGGTTGTTATCGCTGCCATTCAACCCCCACCCCCTCCCTTTCCCTGTCCCTGTCCCATCAAACTGGGTTCGGCTACGCTTGATGTCGGCGAACGCAGCCGGAGTGGAAGGAAGAGTTCTCGTCGTTCGAGTCGAGGGTGCCGATCGTGCTGCAGAAGAACTTCATCTTCCCTCTGCCCGTGACCGGCCTCGGGATCACCCTGACGCAGCACGGCATCACGTCCAAGAACATTCTCGTCGCCACGGCCCTGGGACAGGTACGAGTGGTATTCTATGTTTTATCGCACCGCGGTGTCCCCCCGTCCCTACTCTTCAGTGCGTGTTTTGTTGTTGTGGCTCACGTTCAACCGCGGTGAATTTGACGTGCACTGACTTGACTTGAACTGACTTGCTGACGATTACCCCTGCCGGTCATAATAAATATCTCGATAAGTGCGACAAACGTCGTCATCGGTCGTGGAGGAGCTCCGTAGGTTCTCCCTTTTTCTTCAGAAGATAGCGATGACCGCATCGCACAGCTATTGAAAGCTTCTGAAAAAAAACTTTCCCTTGGTACGGTCCTTCCGGATAGGCTGCACCCATAATTTTTGTCGAACTCTCGTGTAGTAACGGCTGCCACGTTTTCCAAGTATATACCGGTAATGTTTTGTTTACGCTGGTGCAAGTCCCGCCGCTCTCCGCCGGTACTGGTTTGTCGAGCGTTGTTCGCGTCGGGTCGGGGTCAAAGCTGCCCTGAGCGCTGGATCAGAGATATCGACCGCGTCGGGTACGAGCTAATATTTGTTCTCTCCCGGCTTGGTTTTTAACGCCAGGTGGTGTCTCTGGACCGGAGGTTCCTGGACCCAAGGAGACCTCAGGAAGAACCGAGCAAGGCCGAGAAGGAGGAGAAGCTCCTGCAGTACCAGCCCTTCCTCCCCGTTGTACCTACGCAAGTGCTCTCCTACTACAAGGTGAGCCCTACATGTTTGTTTCGCTTCTATATTTTGTGGATTTTGTGGTACCCTGACCCCGAAGGCGCTCTCCTTGGTTGGAACGCGGTTCGATGGGTTGCTGCCTGGGATAGGGCTATACCGATGTGATAAAAGCTGCGGCTGTGGCTGTCGTTGGTGGTGCGGAGCCAGAGGAGGATTGTGTCGTTCGATACATCTAGCCATGCTGGAGTTGCCAGGCCAGCCATGAGGAGGTGCTTTGCGCGATACCTGGTAGCTCACTTCCGTTTTATTTTGAAGGTAGCGGTGCGGCATTTGTTGTTCTCACGCAGCAATCAACACGCAGACGTCATCTGATGCACTGCATGCTGTCCATCGCCTCCCAGCTCTCTGTAGAAACCCAGGCATGTTCCTCAAGGTTGTTTACTACACATGCCCACCGAGCAAGCACGGTATGAACCAAGGTACCCGCATGGCCAGCCGAGATACCGACCACACAAAATAGCACCCCGAGGGTAGGTGTGTAGATAGCGGCCCCAGCACAGCCCCCCCTTTCCCCCCCTCCCGCTATGTTACCAACCATATTACCGCCATGAAGCAGCGCGGATTCTCCTGAAACCGAATATTTGAATTATTTGCCAGAAGCTTGTTGAATGTAGTAGCTCCCGCGAAATGAGCTGGAAAGTATTAAGTGACGACCCACGAAAGAGAAACATGGCTAAGCCTCTACGTTGCCCTCGTCCGACCTCACCCTATGCGCCGTATTCAAGGTGATCGAGCGCGTGAACCGAGTGCTCACCGAGCCCACGGGGCTGGAGTCGACGTCTCTCGTGCTCGCGCTTGGGCTGGACGTTTTCGGGTGCAGGGTGGCGCCGTCCAAGACCTACGACATGCTCGACCCCAACTTCAACTACGCCTTGCTTGTGCTTGTGCTGGGGGCGATGACGGCCGCCGTTTTGGTTGCCAGCCGACTGGCCTCCAACAAGCGACTGAAGGAGCAGTGGGCATAAATAGTGCTCCCGGTTGCGCCCCATGTTTATTTTTTGTTGTTGGTTCTTTCACCGTGACGCGTAAGGTTGCGCGAGCTCAAGGTGTTTGATGGCGGATTTTGGAGTAGGGTGCGTTGGTTATAGTCTTGATGCTTTGGAGCCTCGTATTCCGCTCCTTTTAGGGTGGTGGTGGCTAGTTGCGAGTTGCTTGGCCACACCGTACCAGGTACACGAGAAGAGCACATGCACCATGCGTGTGGCGTGGCGTCCCAGAGCGGAGCAGCAGCCAGTAGCGGGCGGGCGCGAGGCGATATATTTGCCCCATACTTTGCTTTAAACGATCCCCTTAAACGTTCAAATAAGGACCTTGTCGCAGTGCGGCGGCGGCCCTTCTTGTGCCCGGCGAATCCCAGGTCTCCCTCCATTTTTGGCCATTCGTCATTCGTACATAATCGTATATATGATGATGCACTCGTATTTGTATGCCAAGTGTGCGAGACTGCTTTCAGATATCATCCGTCGGAAGAAATAAGTGCAGAATGGCCTCTCTTGGCACATTTCGGGGAGCTCGTACAGGTGTTTGCTGTATTTTGTATTTTACGGTCGAAATATACGTGTTTTTTTACACCATGACGAATTATTTGCAGAAAACGCGCGCCCTCGTTCAGCTTCCTGCTCAGTTGATATCGCTGTCACCTGGGACGCCGTGACCCGTGACCCATAGTATACGATGCAGAGCCTCGGGTAGAGCCCAAGGGGAAAAGCTCGTACGTATCCGTATACGTCGCTGATGCTTTCGTGTAACAAAAAAACGCACACCAAGCTGCCGGCGTAAAATCAACCAAAACCGAAGTTTTTTCAGCAACCCGCCCCCAAGAAAAAACGTCCAAAATTTTACCTCAGATACCTCGTACAAACGAAACGCAAGTACTGAATGTTTCATGTATTTCTTCGTGCACCGAAAGCCGGATATATATATATACCGGTAACGATGCATTCCAAGGGTCCATCTATCTTCTTCGAAAGGTCAGCGCAAGCTTGGCACCAGAAGCCAGGTGGCGCGGATGGGCGCGGATGGTAGATACACGAGGGAGTGTCTGCGTTTGTTCGCCGAATTTCACGACTTTCTACCAAAAGTCGAAAACAGCCCTCTTCGTGCACCGAGCATCCGAGCATGCGCTGGTAGTTGCCTGTTGAAGCGTTACACGTTACACGTCACCAGTCCGAACGACTAACGAACTCCGCTGCGACGACGTGAAAAAGTGAAAACGTGAAACGTGAAACGTCCAAAACACGCCTCTACTTTTGATATAAAACCCTTTCTCTTTTCCACTCGAAGTAAACGTAAAGCATGAACATGGACTACTCGCGAAACACTCGAGCACGCTCGACACCCTCAGCCATGGCGGCCCACCTCCCGCCTGGGAAGAGGGAAGCAGATCAGGTACCCTATTGTGCGATTGCTGCAGTAAATACCGTTGCGCGCTTTTTAAGCTGGTGTCAGTTTGGACTTGAGGTCTTGATATTTGTTTTTGCCTTCTGTGTGCACGCTTTGAAAGCTGTGCGTGCTGTGCTGTGCGGTGTTGTGCTTGTGCCAGCGGGCAGAATTGGGGCTCGATTGCCACTCGTAGACATACCATCTCTATCAGGCAGGGCTCAACTATGTACGAACGCCGCAGTGTATCTGCTGCTGATGCTGTTGCAGAGCTAGCCGCAGTGAAATTGTTCTTGTACATTTTGCTGTCTCGGCATTGAAAAGGCGGAGCAATACTTGGTATACAGCAGTAGTGGGAAATGGGAAATGGGGGCATCAGCACTTCAGCAGTAAGGAGTACTCTCGTACGGGTAAGGAGTCACCAGCGACAGCAACTTCTAACGTCTGGTGCTCTGTGCGTAGTCGGGCACACGCTTGCTGATGCTGCTGTGACTACCAAAGGAACAAGAGACTGGCACGGTCCTCCATTGCCCGAGTCGCATGGAATATTGAATATTCTATGCGTACGAGGCTTCAGTGCGTGTACCTTCTTTACAAGTGATGATTTCTTATATAATACGAGAAGTCACCTAGCACCTGGTGGTCTACATGACCCTGTCATCATCCATAAGGTCTATCATACCCCTACGAGTACACCGACAGCTCACACCAGGTACAACACCGGTACTGTATATGCACGACGTACACTCCACCTCTCGTACATTTCGTTAACTCGTCGTATACGAAGTGTATGTAGTACACGTTATACAACGCAACCTTGTATTCTTAGTCTACGTATCAGCTCAACGAGATTCCCGACACGGACGACTATTTTAATAGAGCAGTGTTGCGAGGTCACGATTGGTTTACTGTAGTTGTTTACTTGAACTGGAACATTCAAGGCGCCAAGCGCGTAACACGCTCAGTGCAAGCCCCTGTCAGTACCTAGGCTATATCGGGAGGCCTCGGGTCATACCAGCGTTCCAGGTTCCTTAGTGGTTGGAGCCTGGGGTTAGGGCCCACAACGCACCAAACGCGCAACTCAAGCAGTAGCTCCTCGCGGTAGCTTCTCTCAGGAAGAACCAGGCCATACCAGCGTTCCATAGTAAATGGGCCTGTGTCTGCTATATACCTGGTACCTGGTTGCGATACTCGTAAAGGCTCCGAGGACGAGGGAAAAACGTTGCAGGATTGAGAATTGATCCGTGCAATTATACCGGTCGCCTTCACAAAGAAGCGCCTTTCGAGCGGCATGCGGCATGGGTCTGCCACCTGGCTGCCGCACCCTTCCTCCCTCCCGTCATGGCCTGCCTATTTTGCATGGCCTGTCGGTGCTGCACTTGGAAGCGCTTGAAAACTGAAAGCGGCGCTCCTGGGACGAAATCGTGCAGAAAGCCAAAGGTTTAGCTTCTTGACTGAAAGTTGTGGCCTGCCCCTCAGACACTCCACGCTAAGGCAAAGCGATCGTTGGGAGGTCTTGACACATACATCCGTTTCGCACGAGGTACTGCTGTGATATTTGACCGCTCAGCAGTGTGCTGTGCCCTATGCTCCGTCCTGGATGGGGCTCTTGGCCATCTTCCAACGGTAACGGTTGTCTTTCAACGATCGTCTTTCATCCTTCAACGGTCGTCTGTCATCTTTCAACGTTCGTGAGACATTCGCTTCTCCACCCCCCCCCTCTCTTTTTCCCGCTATTTAATACCATATCATACGCCTCTTCGTTTGCCTGTGTTTCGGTTTCGTCACCCAACTATTCATATGCTGACTATCTCTGCGGGCCGGCGGGGTTTCTGATCCATCATGATAATAATCATCATCGTCAATGTCGTCGTCGTCGTCTGCCGTGGACAGCTGCTGGTCCTGCTGCTACGACAAAACGGCTGGTGAGTTTTGAGCATGATACCATTCGAAGGATTATCGCGTTATTCTGCGAGTACGTGACGCCGTGTATATCGCCGTGCGTGCATGGTGCCTTGTTCGAGGCTCCTCGTGCTCCTCATCAACCCTGCTCAACCGCGAAGCTCTGCTCGTAGCTCTTTTTGCCAAATTGTGCTGCTAATCATACATTGGCGATTTGGTACCGTCAACACCTCTGTAGACATACGAGTATACTACTGCTGTAGGTTTAGTTGGGAGTGTGAGGGGCTTCCCGCCAAGGGGCAAGAGTGTCGTCAACTATCGCATCAACCATCTGAGAGTATCAGCGTAGTGCAGCAGCAGCAGTACTAACTTCGGATGGTACCTCTGAATATTCAATTGCTTTCTGCAATGGCTTCGCTCACTGGCGAACTCGCGGAGGCGTTTAGCGGCAAACTTACAAAAAGCCTTTTTCGTTGGGTTGGCCGAAGGCGTCGTTGTTAGCGCTTCATCCTGAGTACGTACTGACTGGCACTGCTCACTGCTTACTGATTTCGTTGGTTGACCATGCTACCGACCGATACACCGACCGACCTGTCCGTCTGTACGCTTTCCTCTCGCTTTTTCTGCGAGGCAACAGTTCCGTGCCAAAAGGCGTGTCTTCGGTGGGCGATCTGACCTCTGACGCCGTCATCGAGGCAGTCGGATCCATCCTACCGGGGATAGACGGCTCACCGCCCCTGCCAGCGGCGTTCTCGACGAGGGGTCTCCACCCAGCTGAGCGGTTCAACACGTCCACGGCAGTCGCTAGCCGCGTTAGGGTGAGTGCAAGTCGGACGGAGGCAGGGCCGGGTGATATGGGGTGAGATGTCGGTGTGTGTGATGTCCCGAGATTCTTAGAGCACCACTAAAAACGCGTTTCTACGATATTCTAGGAGTACTGCTGTACCTTTTTTAAGCTAAACAAAACAATAGTTGTGACTGACTACCACATAACACACTCCAAAACTGAGGAACTACCTAATAAGGCATGCCTTAACCCAATAAGGCGTATGCCTTGTAAGGCATGCCGTATACCTGGTAGTTGGAATCACATTAATGTCTTTCAACCTTATTCGTCATTGTAAATATACGTACCTAGGCATGCATGAGATTATTCACTTTTATTGTATTGTTGGTCAGTTTTTGGTGAGGCAGAAAGCCCCCCTCAAGTAAGGAACGTCATACTTTTGGGGAGCTATATGCCCCTATCCTAGTACGCGCCACAAGAAGAGGAGAGGAGAGGAGAGGAGATTGCTTGGTTCGCTCCGTCCATGACGTTTAAGCGGCTACTGGTAGAGGGCTGCTCTGTCGTAAAGCTGCGGGGCGGAGGGAGGGAGGGTCGCTTTCATCCCATCGAGGGGAGGAGCATGAGGCTCTCTGTGTTGGATGTGCGCCATCGGAGAGCTGGTTGCTCTTCGGTGCATGTCATACCCACTTGGGGCGATTTTATCCGTGAGAGAGCTGGTTGAATTTTCGGTGCATGTCACACCCACTTGGCACAGACTTATCCATGCCTCCTACTGCGTTTTCCTCGTAGTGTGTCTCCTCTCCCGTCATATGTGACATGATTAATGCCTCGTTTTTATTGTAGTGTGACCCCCCCGCCCTCCCCCTGTGTAATGTGTGCGTGCGGACCCCTTCCAAAGGATGCGGGATTTCCCGAGCCGTTGTCGGCACACCAGCTGCTCTACCCAGCGGAAGAGGACACTCGCCAGCTGCTCCTAGCCCTGCTTTCGATGCTTCCGCCGGACGGGGTAAGACGCCCTACACCCTACACGCGGTGGCAACCGTAGATAGCAGGTCTCACATTTGTTGTGCTTGCGTAGCGAAAACCGCGAATGAAGTGGGTCGGGGCGCTCGCCACTTGGCCGAACTGCTGCGGAATAGGCCACTATTGCCCATTGTCGTGTGATAGTGAGTGTCATTGGTGGTGATGATGGTGGTGTTCCTTCGTGCTCTACAAAAGCTCGGCATGTTAGCATGTTAAGGTCCTCTCCGAGCTCGAGTCAGGAAAGGAGACGTCCGAGTTCAGTGCTCCTCAATTACCGAGCAAGCAGCTTACCGAAGCGAGTCGCATTTTTATCATTTTTCGTGGAATTCTTAGGGTCGCCTCCCGGCGGGTGCCGCCTGTCTGGGACCAATTCGTCTTGCCCAGTCATCCCTGATATCGTACCCTGCCGGTACGCCACCAGCACGAGGTATGCACCATCCCTACAAACGCCCTTTGCCCCCCCACCCCCCCCCCATCCCCGGTTTATGCAGGCACCACCACCCCCTCCAAATCCAGCCTCGGCTACTGAAACCCCTCTCTCGTCGGGAACGAGAGGAACGAACCAGCCCGGTGATCTTCTGTCGAGCGACCTCCCCCAAAAGGAACAAGCCGTTACAGAAACCGTTACAGGAGAAAGACAAAGAGGCGTTATTGACTCGTCGCCGTCCAAGGGGTCGGGGGGACAAGACATTGCGGCGGAGGCGGGAGAAGAGAGGGCGGGCGGGGGTGAATCTGAGGGGGGGGGTGAGCATGTGGCGGAGGGTATCGCTCAGGAAGAAGGCTCGGAGGGTGCCGTCGCATCGGGACGGGCGGGAGAGGGATCGCGAGACACCGAGAGTGAACCGCGGGAGGCTTGGGGGGGGCAAGGACAAGAGGCTGTGGGTGGTGCAGGGGATGCAGGTGGGGAGCGAAGGGAGGAGGAGGAGCAGAGGGAAAACACTCCGCCGCAGGGCAGTCCAGTGTCGGTTGGGCAGCCGCAACGAGGGGGGACGGGAGAAGGCGCAGCAGCCGGAGCGTCGACAGCTAGTAAGGAGGAGAGGAAAACGCTGTCTTCTTCTTCAGTGAATGAGGCAAACGGAGAACAAACGACTTTTGCGAATGCTGGGGGAAATGTTCCGTCCGGTGGCGTTTCTTTGGGGGGAGGGGTGCCTCTCGAAGAAGGCGGGTCCGTCGAGCGGCGAAGTCGGGGGGAAATCGCCGGCGACGGTGACAGTGGCCGGCGTGGAACGGTGCCGGACAGCACTGACCAGGAGCGGGAAGGAGAGACGGAGATGGTGTTCGGTGGTGACTCGCAGTCGAGTGTAGTGCTGGGCGAGGGGGGAGTGGCGGCGCCGGCGCCAGCGGTGGTGTCGGCAGACACGGAAAGTGGCGGTGGGTCGGAAACAGCCCCGGAAGGCGGTGATAGCGTCGACGGCCCTGTAGACAAAGACCCAGCCCTTGTAGGAGTAGAGGGCTTGGAATCGGAAGCGAAGGAAGGGGAAGGAGACAGAAACGAGGGAGTGCACGAAGGCCGTCCTGCTTTGACCCCTCTCGAAGCGCACGAAGGCGAGCCGGGTTTGGAGGGTGTCGCTTCTGAGACGACGGTCGGGGGGGGGAGGCGGAGCCCGGCGACCGACGAGAAAAAAGGTCGCTACTCAGCCGTTGCGGCGGAGGATAAGGGGAGAGAAACCGATGGGGGATTATTAATAAAAACCTCGCTGACAGGAGAGGATAGCAATGGGCGAAGAAGGGACAGCAAAGACGATGGTTTGCGAGGCTCGCCGGACGCGAGTACTGCTGGTTTGGAGGTAACCCCACCGCATGGAGAAGGGAGAGCGCCAGACGATGGGAGAGGCGAAGGCGCCGCGCCGGTGTTGGGAGGAGGAGAGGGCAGCGATGAGGGGCGCGGAGGGGCAGTTTCAGCGGCTAAGGTGTTGGATGACGGGGGCGTGGAAGAAGACGTGGTTTTCTTACAGGTCAGAAGGCGTTTATTGGTCGCTGCGCTATGGCCATCCCAGGGAAAAGCAGGCTTGGCTCCTCGGGTTTATGGGTTTCATGTGTGCTGTTGGGTACGATTCGCGTCCGTCTAGTGTGGCAGTATTTTCATACCCCCTCTTCTACCCGTTGCCCATCATACGTTCACTCCTATATTATTTGCCACTGCATCTCCACTTCGGGGAACAGACTGCTTGAAATTTGAGTTGGATAATGCTTGCGCTAGTAAAGGTGGTCACATCAAAGTTTTGAAGAAAATCCCAGATTTAGATAGAAATATCCAAGATCGTGAACCGTTTTTTCGCTCTGGCACTCGAAACTGAAACGCTCGGCAGTTCGAAGTGGACGCTCAAGAGGTGGAGCTGGAGAGGCTGCTGAAAGAAGAGAAGATCGCCTCTGATGCGGCCAACGAGGTATGCAAAGGTGTAAAACTATACATTGCCGTATTCATGTGTATTGGCAAAATGCGAAATGTTGCCGGCAATGTTTGGGTCAGAGAGAGCGTTCCGTGTGTAATGTGTGGATGAAGTACGGTAGTTGTGAGCGTCGGCGTTTGTTGCGCAGCTCCGAGCGCTGTGGGGTGCCTTACAGTAGTGGCTACCGACCGACAGCACGCAATGCCTACAGTACGGTAGACGCCTATAGGTTAGCTGGGTTTCGCTGCTGCGGGGAGGCGTGTGTGCCTTGGTGACGAACCTCTCCCGCTCCTCGGCTGACAAAAACAAACACACACATCACTTTTTCGTCTCAAGAAGTAAGTAACAATGTTTTGGTTTTGTGTTACCGATGTGCAAATACGCGAGCCGCGGCCTCCAAGTTCCGGGGCTGTACATAAAAACACGTAGTACTAGTCGGTACATAGTACTATGGTTTATGGTGCAGTTCTGCCGTAGCGATGTTGCAGTGTTTGCCTTTTGCCAACGATGCTCCGGTTGCCAGTACAGTACGTAGTACTGTTCGTTTTCTTTCTACGACAAGTCCTTGAACTTCAGGCGATACTACCGAGGGGGGAAATAAAAAAAGCGCGATTAGTAGAACTCCGACGTTAAGTTTCCCGCGGCATGATGAGTGCTATGTGTGTTCACGAAAAAGGTGGTTGTAAATTGTTTTTAGAAGATGGTGGCCACGGATAGACCTGGGTTGAAGGCGTTGCGTTGCTGTCCTTTACGGTAGTTCCTTGTGCCTTCTCGTCTCGGCGGCTCTGGACGATTTTGTTCCATGACTTGCCAGCCGCGTCCGGCGTTTGAGTTGGGTTAACCGTGCACTTCTTGTGCTTCGCTTACCTCCACAATGTTGGTGCTTCCCTGGGCGACTTTTGTGGGGACACCCGAGGTCTTACCAATATTATTTGCGTCGAATCCCCTTGCACGGTGTCAACGCTGACCTTTGGCCAGTTTGGGTTTCCACAGTCATTCATGGCATGTACAGTATAACGCCTGTCGTTGTGGCTCTTGGCCGCGTACACGTGTGAATGGTCTTGTTCGCGTGTATTATTTTCCTTTTAATTGCGCCACAGCTGGAGGAGGAGGTGCGACGTCTGGGCACCCTGGCGGAGGAGAGGGAAAAACACTGCCGATATGCCACCAAAGCTCTGGAACTCCTCCCGAGTAAGTGTACGACTGTAGCAGGATTGTCAATACGACTGTAGCAGGATTGTCAATACGACTGTAGCAGGATTGTCAATACGACTGTAGCAGGGTTTGTCGTTCCCCCGTACGGCGCACACACCTCTCCATTCTTCCTCCCTGGCAAATTCCCCGCGTCATTCCGAAACATCCTGAGGCTGCTCTCTCGCCTGGGAAATTGACGGGAAAGTTCTTGGAATTTTTCCTCCTCATTTGGATCCCGATGCTCGGCTCGAATTCCCCGGCTTGTTGTCGTTGCGGTGTGATGTGGCGGCTTGTCTCAGCCCGCGAAGTTAAGCTTTGGGCGGGAGATGTGTCTGCCCGAGCGTTCCAAGTGGTGCGAAGGGACCACATGCAGACATGGCATTCATTAAAAAAACAGCAGCCTGGCATTGAGGAGTCACCGTGCGCGTGCGACCGGCGCATCGCTTTGAAAAACAGCCCCCCTGCGATGGTTGAAATAGTCCCCTGATAACTCGCATCAATTTGCGCGCATGGCTGCTGCTGCTGCTGCTGCTGCTGCTGCTGCTGCGCTTACATGTTTACACACTGGAAAAATTGTGCTGTACTGATGCTACGGGGGACCATAGTAAATACTACCTGGTAGTAACTAGGGGACCTACGGTACAAACACCTATATATTTACGTATTTTTAAGGAAAAAAAAAATGTTCCTAGTTACTAGTGTTTACTATAGTCCCCTGTAATAGTGTCCAGGTGCGTGCTGATAGTGTCATGATGCAGTCGAACCGAATCTCCCGCCGTGTGCATGGTGTGGGTGCTGTGCGAGTAGAAGCTGTTAGCCATGCCCCCTCCGACCCCCTTCTCCATGTAGCTAAACCTACCCCAATGTAACGTGCGTATCGTGTGTCGCCGCATCGCGTCGCCATCGTCCAGACGTGGCGGACGAAACAGCCAAGCTGCAGAAGCAATGCGCAGCCGCCGAGAGTCGCATGCAGGCGGCGAGAAAAGCGTTTGACAAGGCCAGGAGACCTTTGGAGGAGGTGGTGCGCGTTCAGAGGGAAGAACTGGCACGGCGGAAGGTGATGATTGCTTTCTGTAATGTTACGCACTTATCTAAATAATGTCTGACTTGGCCGTCCAACCGGCAGCCTTAAGTTGTCGCTGTAAATTGAACCATAGGTGAGGCGCGTTCCTCCCTCCGCCCGTGCTGGGTGCTTTTATATATAGCCCCTTTGGGAACCCCACTCCTCTCCTCTCCCCCCCTCCCTCCCGCTGCTAGGCGCGATGTCGGGCCCTTCTGACCGACATGCGGAGCATCTACGCCCAGTGCGAAGAAATGACGAGACAAGATTCCCTCCTCAGGGTTGCCGCTCGAGATATGGAGGCCTGTGAGCGACGGGATCGCGGGGAGATAGTGGTGGGCGATGCGCCCGGTGAAGACAGCGACGGGGAAGAGTGGGGGCGAGAGGACGAAGTGGACGAGGAAGCCGCCCGGAGAAGAAAGGCGGGGGTGAGAGCGCTTGACCTGGCCTGCACTTAAGGCCGCCCGGTTGCGCATCCATACGGTTCTGGTTCTGGTTTCGTTATTCATTGATTTGATGTAAAGGGCATTAGCCAAAAATAGGTATACCTACGCACTTTGAGCCATTTATAGATACACTGCGTAATGCACTCCGGAAATGGCTTCCTGGCCCGCCTGATATTTGGCCTGCGCTCCATTGTACCTGCAAATGGCTCAAAGTGTGTAGGTACACCTATTATCGGCTACTCAATTTACGTATCACCTATTTTTGTCTCCAAGTGTACCTATAAATGGCGCGAACGATCACTTTTTGGCAACTGAAATATAGACAGACGGCCACACCAGATGCCGGGGCTGTCAACCAGCCGACCGTACCTGTCAACCAGATGTGATATCGTAGCTTTTGTTTTTACTTTATTCTATTTAACTTTTTATTTTTGTTTTATTTTTGTTTAGTTTAGTTTCGTTGTAAATATTGTTTGTTTTGCTTTTTGGTGTTTTGTTTTGTTAATGGTGTTTTTGTTGATTTTGTTTGGGAATAGTGTTATTAAGAGGCTTTCTTTTGACTTACTTTGTTTTAACTTGTTTTTTTGTGTTGAATTGGATTTGGGTTGTTTCTGTTTATCCAGGAGGGTAATCCGTGTAAGACAAAAAACAATACACGGCAGTTTCGCCCCTGCTGCTGGAGCGCAGAGGTGTCGTACTCCATACTATCAACACATGCATTAGGGGGGCGGGCGTTGGCGAGATACGTAAGACACATGGGTTTGTGAAACATTATTTGAGCAGCAGGATGCCCAACAAATCGATCGCGGGTGGCTTGTGCGGCGAATCGCTTTGGCCCTCAGGCGCTGCTTCGAACGGACATTGACTTGCGCATCAGCGGCTTGTGCGAGGATGCCATGGCTCAGAAGCAGGTGAGAGTCTGTGTGTTGTGCGTTACAGGTGTTGTTGGTATTGTTGGTGTTGTCGTTGTGTTGTGTGTTGTTGTGTTCTGTGTTGACGTGTTGTGTGTCGTGTGTTGTGCTGTGTGTTGACGTGTTGTGTGTTGTGTGTTGTGTGCTGTGTTTTGTGTGTCTTCGCTCTCGCGGGAAGAAGTGGAACGCTCACGAGACTTGTCGCGGGGGACCGGAGCTTGCCCCGTCGCCCTGGGGTAGTAGAGGTGAATCGTGTGCTGCAGTTGCCCGTTGTTCTCGTTGCGGTTTGCTGTGTAAGCGGTCATGCGATTGCACGCTTATCTATCTATTATATATAGTTCGTCTGATGCCCATAAAAAAATACTTTAATCAAGTGATCTTTGATGCCCACTTTATCATAGCAACTTAGAGTTGAGCAAATAAATGCAAACAAAAAAAACATTTTTTTTGTCCCACACACGTTCAAAACGCACGCTTATCCCTACGCCGGCATGCCCGGCACCGTCTTCTTACGTCGCAGGCTGGGATACTGTAGTACAACTCGTACGTGCGCCGTGCCTGTCGTCGTGGCCACAGCGATTCGCGGCTGCTCTGCGTACGGGTATTGCAGCAGTGCGGTTGCTGCTTTTAACCTTTGCTGAGATTGTATCGTTCATCCTCGTTCTGATCGTACTCGTATCGTATGATACGTACGTGGCCTTCTGTCACCGTACGCGACGAAAGCACCACTGCTTTAGAAACGGACGGGGTCTCTGAAGGCCCCTAGATAACGCCCCCTCCTCCTACCTCTGCTCGTGTTCAAAGCCGTCCCGAGTTCGCGAAGCTTGGTCATGTCGCATGGCCTACTTACCAGGTACCACGGGTGGTCCTCGGGAAAACAAGCATACGTATTCCACCCCATACCAGGTACCAGGTACGAGCAGGTACCAGAGATCACCAACAACCATCCTCAAGTCAAGCACCGCCACCATTACCACACCACTAGCTGAGCACCAGCACCAGCAGAAACGTGTCGCTGGTGGTGGTGGTGGTGGTGGTGGTCTGTGTCTGCTGGTTTAGGTTTTAAAAACAAATCTCGATCATCCTCCGATGGCAACAAGTACGATAGACGATTTTTGCGAATGCGGCGCAATAAGGTGATACCAGGATACCAGGTATCATACCAGGTTAAACGGTGCCGCGAGACACCATATAGTAGCTCTTCAACACCACACAACCGTCCTCAAGTCAAGCACCGCCACCGCCACCACCACCACCACCACCACAACCACCAGCTGAGCACCAACAGCAGCAGAAACGTGTCGCTGGTGGTGGTGGTGGTGGTGGTGGTTGTCTTCGCAGGTGAAACCAAATCTCAATCCCTCTCCAAGGGATGGCAAGAAATAGACGACTTTTGTGAATGCGGCGCAATAAGGTGATACCAGGATACCAGGTATCATACCAGGCTAGACGGTGCCGCGAGACACCATATAGTAGCTCTTCAACGACACACCACGTTCAGAGCCATGCCCAGGTGACATGCTCACGTGACATCCTTGCGAGCCTGCATCATGCTGTAATCATGCTGTCTGTGCACGCACGTATATACGTATATACATAAACCTAACTTAGTCTTGTTGCGTATGTCTTCAAATGTATGCGTATATGTTTCCAATCTGTCTTGTCCGTTCACGGAACAGCAACGTACCGCCTTGCGTTTTTTCGTTTTGAGCAAGCTCCTCTGCTGTGCGGTGCTGTGGGACTTCTTCTCTTGAATTTTATTTCATTGTACGTACATACAATGTGCCTGCTGTATAACGTACATACAATGTGCCTGCCTGCTGTATATTCGTAAGCAGAGTATGCAGTATTTGTGCCCTGTTATAGTTTTCACGAAAAACTCGGTATGCATGCATGCACGAGTCAAATGATCTCGATCCTCAGCACAGCCACAGTCTCGCGAGGGATTTTGCAAGGCCCTTTCGCTATAACAGCGAGACAACCGACAACAACAAACAACGTGCTCTCAGGAACAGCCAGCCCCCCCCTGTCCCCCCTGGCCACATCTATTTCAAATATGTTTTCCATCAAACAACCCGCATTGATTCGGAGTCAATCCCCTTCGTTTCTATTTCCTCAACCATTTGTACTCCAATTAAGAATCTTCCACAGACGCTCCGAGTATACTCCATACTCCGAGTATACTCGGAGTATCGAGTATTTTTCGTACTCCGAGTACTGAGAGTATTAGAGTACTGGTGGCCTAAATACTTGGAGTACTTGGAGTATGAACAGTACTGAAGGCCCAAATACTCCGAGTACTGGGAGTATGAGCAGTACTTATACTCGAGTATACAAGCAGTACTCGGAGTAAAAACATCTACTACGTAAATTACTCCGAGTATCGAGAGTATCGAGAGTATTGGACACCGAAATACTGCGAGTGCACAAGTACCTGAAGTATTTTTTCTCGAAAATACTCTAATATTACTCCGAGGTAATGGGAGCATCTGTGAATTATGAAATGCTATAAACGCCAGTCACATGCTCCCAGAACCTGGGGGGAATGACGGCCGAGTCTTTCAAATGATGCAAAGATGCTCCTAACGTACTTCACACTCCGAGTATACTCCGAGTATCGAGTACATTTCGTACTCCGAGTACTTAGAGTATTAGAGTACTGGCGGCCTGAATACTCGGAGTACTTGGAGTATGAGGAGTACTGAAGCCCCAAATACTCGGAGTACACGGAAGGAGTATGCGCAGTATCGGACCCTGAAATACTCAGAGTACATGCAGTATCGAAAGTGTTCATACCCAAAGTACTCCGAGTACGAGCAGAGTATCCCGGAGTATTGAACCCCGAAATACTCCGAGTACACGAAGTACCTGAAGTATGCTTTTTCCAATACTCCTTACTTTACTTCAAGGTACTCGGAGCATCTGTGGAATATTCGTCGTCAATTTGTTTCCAATTTTATTCCTATTATTTTTTTTTGAGCCTCTATCATCTTTACTACTTGCTTCAATGGCCCTACCGCCGTGGGGGCGGGAGGGCCTCTTATTCCCTAGTATCTATATATTTTTACTGTATGGAAACCCCGTTATGTATGGAGGGACAACCGTCAAGGCCACGCAGACAGCTGACGCATCAGAGTAGCACGGCACCAGTATCAGATCGTTCTTTCACAGGAAATTGTTCGGCCTCGTCGTACCCCCTACCTGGTTTATATAGGATTTAGTGTAGACCATTGCTCACATAGGAATTAATTTGCCTCGACGTTTTTTATATAGCAATGAGCATGCCTCGTACGCCTATCTGGTTTATATAGGATTTAGTGAGGCACGTTTCTATATAATAAATAGTATTGCCTCGATCAAGTTTTTTTAAAGGACATTTCATCTATGAGCATGACCATTTTATCTTGGAGCATGACTGTTTCATCTTGGATCATGACTGTTTCATCTTGGAGCATGACCGTTTCATCTTCGATCATGACCGTTTCATCTTCGAGGACGACCGTTTCATTATTGAGCTCGACCGTTTCATCTTTGAGCACGACCGTTTTATCTTCGAGCATGACCGTTTCATCTTCGAGTACGACCGTTTCATCTTCGAGCATGGCCGTTTCATCTTCGAGCACTCTATCCGGACACGTAAGGACACGTCGTTGTCCGTCGCATAGTTACCGGCGGTAACGGCGAGACAGTTTTATATTCGATCATGACCGTTTCATGTTCGATCATGACCGTTTGATATCCGAGCATGACCGTTTCCTCTTTAGACGTGAACCCGTCGACCTACCGCGAAAAGCACAGGATAACCACTACCAGGTACGACGGTAAAATCTCCATGAGTCCGATATACTTCAAAGAAATTCTGAACTGCCGCTGTTTGTACGTATGATATACTTCGTATGCACGAAGTATTGACCGCCGGCTTTCAACTTAGTTTATTTTCATCCGCTCGACGTATAGTATCACGTGTGTTTTACGCTGTGCGAAAAAGGTGTGCATCTGTGTTTTGTATTTTTTTTGTTTTTTTTTCCCCCTGAGGCGTTCTTCCACTCCCAGAGTTTTTGGAGCCTGCCCTGTGACCACAGACTAGGTTTTTGGCGATGAGAAAATGTGAGAACAACCTTAAGGCTGGGCATCTACGAAAAACAAAAACCAATCGGTTCGTCGAACAAGCGCGCTCCGCTCGTCTCCCTCCGGCCTCCAGGAGATTGCGATATCGTTGTCCGAGGTGCTCGACGCGCGAAGAGAAGCTAACTCTGCGTGGGAGTTATTAGGGAGATCGGAGGCTTTATCGGAGGAGAGGCTGTTCACGGCCGCAAAAGAGGCCAAGTTGGGCGGGGGGGCGAACAAGGACCGCGCCAAGGACCTCATCGACGCTTACAAGTGAGCGGTTAGGAGTAGGGTTTCGCCGAGTTTTCTGTTTACCACTCCGAACGGAAATATTTGGGCCGTTTGGTGTTCGTATTTATAACCCAACGGTCCTTTACATATATAACCGTAAAGATCGTTGGGTCTTCATGTTTATACTGCAACAGTCCTTACATTTCTGTCGTCAAGAACGTTTTGTCTTCATGTTTATGCAGTGCAGGGCATCTACTAAGAAAACAGGCTAAAAAGAAAACCAGGCTAAGTTTTAGAGGAAAATAAGAAATTCGGGAGTCGTGTATCTTGAGTTTAGTGTAGAAATCACCGGCTCTCCAATAAGAAATCCAGTCTGGACCAGGTTTCCTGTTTCTTATTAGGTGTCCTGTACTGTACTCCAAACGATCGTTACACTTCAGTCCAGAGTGGTGCCACTCTGTCCGGAAAACGTAGCGCGATTCAGTGGCGATTTCCAAATGAAATATTGGCGTGGCGCCATGGTACAAACCGTATTTCTCGTAGTTCATCGATAGGTGACCGACATTGATTTTCTGCAGGTGTGGGTAGCTTGGTGCTTTAGATTGTTCATATTTTTTTGTTGCACCTGTTTGTATGTGATACCCCCCCCCCCGTCCCATTCCTTGTGGTTCGGCCGCAAACACGTATCATAGAGGACGAACTCCCGTTACGCTAGCTGTGAGGCTCCTTCGATTTTTCGTCCCTGCCGAAACGTGTAGATAAATACGATGCGTCTTTAGACTTTAAACATCGGCATGCTCACGCCAGTGCAACTACTTGCTCCGTTTTGCACCTTCCTCGCCCCCCCCCCCTCCCCTCTCCGCCCCTCCATTTGCAGGTGCCTGCACGCGCTAGACGATCTGTTCTTGAAGCTCGTGGAGGCGGTGTCCGAGGTGGGGAAGCGGGAAGAAGAGTACCGCGTGGTGGAGAAGGAAACCGACAGGCTGCTCAGGTGGCAAGGCGGAACCACTCGCTTGGAGGTGAGACGGATGATTGTTAGTGTTGGACGTGAGATGCAGGGATGTTTTACTGTCGGAGGACGAGAGGGGTGCATGTCATTGTTGTGTTCATGAAGAAGTGGCAAGCCCGAGCGCACGAGGCGTATTTTTGTGTTGTTCAGTGTTGGTGTTATTGCTGTCTCTTGGGGTCATCTTGCGCGGGCTCTATTAGACGAATACTGCTGTATAAGGGGGCGACCTGTGTACGGCCTTAGGGGTACGACTCCCCCTCTTACCCCCCGCCCCCTAATTTTCTCGATCGCCTAGAAATAGGCGCCCCAAAGGTTATTTTTTTGTTCGAAAATTGGAATGCTTACCAGATGCTGTGTGCTCAGTTTCAACAGCGAGCGGCGTGGCCACTACAGTTGAAGAGATCGCCGTGATACTAGTGCCACCTAACCTCTCCGGACCCTGCTATTACATGGCAACCCTCACGCTTCCCGTTGTTTTGATCCGTGGTGTACGCAACGTTCTCCCTTTTGACGAACCCGACCGACCCGGTTGTGTGCTGATGGCCATCTGATTTGCAGCTCCTGTCGCGAGACCTGCGGAGAGTGAAAGAAGACGCCTTCGCCCTCGAGCAGCGGCTGGACCAGGCCCTCGACGACGAGAGACAACACCAAAAAAACTCTCAAGAAGCTTGGGAGCTTGAAGAAGAGGAGCAAGCGCAAGCGCAAGCGCAAGCCAGGCAAGCCCAGCTCGAGGGGAACGCTGGCCGAGAGGACAGTTTCGGCGGGGAGAGAGGTGGGATGGACGAAGAGGACGGGGAAGAAGAAGTGGCGAATCGGCGATGGGACGATGCTCCCGCCCGAGCCCGGCATGAAGATGTCGAAGAAGCGCACGGTCAGGTTTTTGAGGAAGGAGTAAGGCGTGACGAAGAAGGGGACGCTCGGTTGTCGGAGCGTGATGCCCGCGGCGGCAGCCTCGAAGAGGATGACGTACGCGCTACTGGTAACGAGGAGGTCGATTTCGTGGGCGAAGACGACGAGGATAATGTTTGGAAGTGATAGTGAGGTGGGGTTGCTTGCTGGTTTGGCTGTACCCATGTCCCTTTTGGCGTATCGGAGGGTGAAGGCGACAGAATCGAATGATGACTGCAGCATCGGGCCGGGCTTCTGTTACGTACGGGATACTGTAATCGGACTGTGCAAAGAGGTGTGCGAGAAGCTGCCTGTACGATGCTACCATTCAACATGAATAGTTCTGCGCGGTCGCACTTGGAGCAGACGGCCCACACGGTACGGCCGTACTATTCGTTGTCTGGTCGCTGTATACACGGGTGGACGGGACTCCCCCTGTTCGAGTTCCTGTTGGAAGTTGGACTGAATACTAAAGGCTAACCAAAAACTAAAGACATTATTTTTCGACCGTCAAAGCACATTTTGGGATGCGTAAAAAATCACGCAAGGCGCGGAGTTTTCGTCGTGTTGTGGTCTGTTGCGTCCTTTTTTCATGTCTGAAACGGTGCTTAGAAGGTCTGTCGTTTGGATTGGCCGACGTTCTGTGGGCTTTGCCTGGTTGTTGACGTTTCAAAATTTGCTTTAGAACGCCTTCCGTTTGTCCACCTTCTATTTTCGGGAGGTTCCTTGTCTAAATCAGGACCACCAAGGTTTGTTAGCCACGAACTCCAGCGATGCTTTGGTTATGGTGAGGGGGTTTCGCGCAGACCAAAGTGACGCTTGACGTATTGGTTGACACGTAAGTGTGATCCTATCGTTGGGTGTGAGGTGTTGCGTTTCTCCGATCCTCTCGTTTCACGAGTTTTACCCTGGTCGTTCACTAGGATACACCGTGCTGAGAGGATCCTGAACGGAGTTCTTTCGATTTTTTGTTTTGTTTCGGTTCGTGAAAAATAGTAGTACTGTTTGTTTTGTGATTTTCGTACTCTTGTAAAAAAAAAAAAAAAACAAGGAAACAGTTGTACGGAACAAAAAAGTATCTACGGGCCTTTGGTACCTGGTACGTACGAGTGCGAGAACATCATTTTACGTATAAAACGTGGCCGTTTGAGCGTTTTGGGTCTTTTCTCACGTACATCGCGCGTTTTGGGTTATTTCTATTATGCCGTAGTTTTTTTCAATATTGATTCTGTCTGCACTTTTCAGATTCTCATCATTTTATCTGTCTACGTACTACGTTGTACTCTTTTAACATATTCTCAGAATTTTATCTGTCTACTACGTTGTACTTTATCATAAAAATAAAAAAACAGGAGTCGTACACGGTCTCGAACCCGGGACTATTTAGTTCACACGTCCCAATCCCACCTGTCTCTCTACCCGACCAACCTGTTTGCGTGATCAGTTTTTTTGTTTTTATAGTCGACGTATCAGTACGTTGTCATCTAACAAAAAAAAGGAACCGTACACGGTCTGGGACCCGGGACCCTTGTGTTCACACGTCCTACTGCCACTTGTCTCTCTACTCGACCAACTTGTCTTCGTGACCAGTTTTTTTATTTCTACAGTCGACGTACATACACCTGTGTATTGATAACACACAGGAATATTGACTTTCAACTGCTTATGTCCTCCTGTGTACGTCGTATTGCTTTTCATCGCGCAGCTGTAAACGCTGCCAGCGAGACAGCATGCTTTTTTCTGGTTTATTTTTCCCACCAATGCACACAAGTTGATGGCAGTATTGATAACACAGGAATTTTGACTTTCATCTGCTTATGCTCCTGTGTATTTTGCTCTTCGTCGCGCAGCTGTAAACGCTGCCAGCGAGACATGTTTTTTTCTGATTTTTTTTCCCACCAATGCACACAAGTTGACATCAGTTACTAATATCCTGCGTCACGAGTTCCTAGCGACAGCTATCATACTATATTTATATTCACTTTGTTTCTTTTCTTTCGTTTTGCGTCAACATCAGTACACCTATCGTTTTCAATTACCATTTTTGTCCTGCTTCTTGCTACTTATTTACCACCTCTACGTCGGACGTCGACCGCTACAACATAAAACGAACTCTCTAAAGTACAAGCATAAGCATGGTGACTGAACAAGTCGGCGTACAATTAAGGCAAGTAAGGAGGCAATGCAAGTAAGGAGGCAATCAGGATGATTTGGAACGACACGATGAAAATATACCGATGTATAAAACCACCAGCGAATAGATTGCAGTCGCCGATTGTGCAGACAACAGGGGCAAGCACCGGCACCGTGGAGACGGCGGGCCTGATTGCTCGATGATGGAATCCCTCTCCTTTAGCTTTTTGGAAACTCTCGATAAAACATACTACGGATGTACTGTACAGCCACCAGTGCAAGGACCATAATTCACAATGCAAGTGTTAGTGTTCGTTGGCGACTGCTGTGGTAAGGCGAGGCATATGTCCAACGACCATTCACGCGTGTTTTTGTAGCAATTGTTTGGCGTTTGCCGCTCCACATGCGTATTTCAACTCGTTTACAGCACAAGGTCGTTATTGTTTGTTGGCGACTGCGGTATTCCAAGACATACGATATGTCCAGCGATTGTTCACCTTGTGTGCCTGGCAATTTTTCGGCGTTTGCCGCTGCCACAAACGTACTTCAACGAATTTACAGCGAAATAAACGGTCGTATAATAGGTGTTCGTTGGCGACTGTGGTAACGCAAGACACGCGTCCGACGACCATTCAAACTTGTTTCTGTGACATTTGTTCGGCATTTATTTGCCGCTCCAACAATCACTTTCCAACGTTTTTACAGTGGAGGATCGTTTATGGCGTCGACAAGGATCTTGGATCTATAGCCCAGGTTTACCCGTTGGGCTATTTCTGACTTTTGCACCAGATCTTGCATTGTCTGCACCGCCATGCTGCTGCTCGCTGTTGTTCGAAGCTCTCAATGCATATCTTGTTTTTACTTCATCAATCTGATTGTCAAGCTGGCTTAAAGGGATGTACATTATTTGACTTTTGTCGCGACACGTGTCGCGGCGAGTGTCGCGGCGAGTATCGCTAACCCGAACCCGAACCCGAACCCTACGTGCCGCGGCATGTCGCGAAATGCCGCGACACGTGTCGCGACATGCCGCGGCACGTGTCGCGACACGAACCACGAAAAAGTCAAATAATGTAGATCCGTGTCATACTCGGCTTGATTCTATCACCGATACAGACGTAACAACAGTGGGGGCTCGTTTATGGCGTCGACAAGGATGTTGGATCTATACTCCAGGTTTACCCGTTGGGAATTTCTTGAGTTTTGCAAGAGTGATTTCATTATCTGCATTCTTACCGCCAACGCTGCTGCTGCTGCTGCTGCTGCTGCTGTAGTTCGCAGCTCTCAATATATATGTATCCGATGTATCTTGTTTTTACTTCAGTCTGATTGTCAAGCTGGCTGGACGTTGAGCAACGATGCTCGAGGGTTGGCTGATCATACTTGGCTTGTTGCAATCACCGATCGATGCAGATGCAGCACGTAGTGGAAGATCGTGTTTGACGTCGACAAGGATGTTGGATAATATAGCCCAGGTTTTCCGTTGGGATTTTCTCGACTATTGCAACCAAGTATCTTTTATTTCTGCACCCTTGCTGCCAATCAATGCTGCGGCTTATCAGTTATGAGGCGCCACAGGCTGTCAATATGTATCACGTTTTCATTCAATCACAGTCTGATTGTAGAGCTGGTTGAAGTTTGAGCAACGATTCTTGATGGCTGGCTGGTCACATACTTGTGGTATCTGTTTCAATCACCCATCGATACAGAAAAGTAACGGCGGGGGGTCGATTTTTAACGTCGACAAGGATCTTGGATCTTTAGCCCAAGGTTACCCGTTGGGATTTTTATTATTATTACATTTGCACCAGGTATATTTCGTTGTTTGCACCCTTGCCGCCAATCAATGCTGCTGCTTGCTGTAGTTATAAACTCTCAATGTGTACGTATCTGGTTTCAATTCAGTCTGTCTGATTGTAGAGCTGACTGGGTGTTGAGCATCGATGCTCGAGGGCTGGCTGGTCATGCTTGGTTTGGTTCAGTAATCGAAGTGGATGTAACAACAGAGGAAGATCGTTGTGACGTCGACAAGGATATTGGTTCTATAGCCCAGGTTTACCCGTTGGGGTTTGCTTGATTTTTGCACCAGGAATCTTGCATTATCTCCATCCTTACCACCAGTGCTGCTATACGGTAGTTCGCAGCACTCAGTCTGGTTGTCAAGCTGGCTAAATGTTGAGCAGTGATGCTCGAGAAGTGGCTGGTCATACTTTGCTTGCTTCGATCACCGATACAGAAGTAACAGTCAGTGGGGGATCCTTTGTGCCGTCGACGATAATAATCTTGGATACATAGCCCAGGTTTACCCGTTGGGATTTTCTTGGTTTTTGCACCAGGTATCTTTCATTTTCTGCGTCCTTACCTCCAATGTACTGCTACCACCGTAGTTCGAATCTCTCAAATATATATGCAGATCTTGTTTTAATTTCACTCTGGTTGCGGAGCTGGCTGGATGTTGAGCAACGATGCCGAAGGGCTGGCTGGTCAGACTTGGCTTGTTTCAATCACCGATGCACGCGTAACATTGGGGGGTCGTTTGTGGCGTCCACAAGGATATGGGATCTATAGCCCAGGTTCACCCGTTGGGATTTCGTTGAGTTTTGCAACAGGTATCTTTTATTATCTGCATATTTACCGCCAACGCCTCTGCTGTTGTTCGAAGCTCTCAATGTGTACCTTGTTTTCACTGCAGTCTGCTTGCCAAGCTGGCTGGGTGTATGTTAAGCAACGATGGTCGAGGGCTGGCTGGTCATACTTGGACTTTTTCTATCGTCGATAAAGACGCAACAGCGGGGGGTTATTTTTGGCGTCGACAAGGATGTTGGATATAGCCCAGGTTTATTTTACCCGTTGGGGTTTTCTTGGTTTTAGCACCAAATATCTTCAGTCGTCATCTGCATCCTTACCGCCAATGCTGCTGCTTGCTGTAGTTTGAAGCTCTCAACATTTCTCTGGTTTTCGCTTCAGTCTGCTTGGCAAGCTGGCTAGATGCTGAGCAACGATGCTCGAGGGCTGGCTGTTCATAGTTGGCTTTTTGCAACCATCGATACCGACGTCACAGTGTCGGGTCGTCTGTAGCCTCCACAAGGATGTTGGATCTATTGCCCAGGTCTACCCGTTGAGATTTTCTTGATTTTTACACGATATATATTTCATTATCTGCATCCTCCAAGGTCGCAAACCCGTGACGGAGGCCCGCGCCTTGAGCGCCGCTCCCCTCCGTCGGGGCACACGAGCCCGCGCAGTAAGTGCCGCTCCGCCGTTGACGGGAACCCGCGCCTCGAGCGCCGCCCCCCTCGACCACGGCACTAATCAGGCGTCGGGAGCTGGCGCCTCAAACGCCGCCCCCCTCAGCCTTGGCAAGACAGCCGGCGCGAAGCGCGCCGCTCCCCCGAGCCACACGCCGCACAGCACCAAAGGTGCTGCGCCAGAGCGCGAGAGCAGGCCGCCCCACAGGCCAGGGTCCTCGGTGTTAATGGACATGCAAACCGCGTGAACTTCGGCATAGTGGAGTTCGTCTAGGGGGCAGGAGTTGTAGGAATTGTCCAGCCACGGGTCTGTGCAGTCGGGGATGGCTTGGTTGACATTCATGAGGATCGGACTATTGCGCGACCCTGTCTGCTACGAAGGCGAGGGGGAAGGCGTCCGGCCTTGGCCACGCCCATTATTGGCGGGCCGGGCCCCCGACAGGGCAGATGGTCGCGCACAATCCTTACAGCCAACAACGCTGCTGTACTTCGAAGATCGCAATATGCATCTTGTATTCTGATTGTCAATCTGGCTGGATGTTGAGCAACGATGTTCGAGGGCTGGCTGGTCATACTTGTTTTTTCGCAATCACCGATATAGACGTAACAGCAGTGGCGGGTCGTTTTTGGCGTCGACACGGATGTTGGATATATAGCCCAGGTTTACCCGTTGGGAGCTTCTTTGGGTTTTTCACGAGTCGTCTTTCACCATCTACATCCTTACCATCAACGCTGCATGTACCTCGAAGCTCTCAATATGTGTCTTGTTCTCCTTTCAGTCTAATTGTCAAGCTGGCTCAATTTTAAGCAACGATGCTCGAGGGCTGGCTAGTCACATACTACTTGGCTTGTTTCAATCACCAATACGAAAGTAACAGTGGGGGGTTCTTTGTGGCGTCGACAAAGTTCTTGGGTCTATCGCCCAGGTTTTCGTACCTGTTGGGAATTTCTTGATGTTTGCACCAGGTATCTTGCAGTATCTGCATCCTTACCGCCAATGCTGCTGCTGTAGTTCGAAGCTCTCAATATGTATCTTGTTTTCACTTCAGTCTGGTTGTCTACTGCAGCTGGCTGGATGTTGACCAACGATGTTTTAGGGCTGGCTGGTCATACTTTGATTGTTTTAATCACCGATACAGCGGTAACAGTGAGTGGGGGATCGTTTGTGATGGCATCGACAATGATGTTGGATTTAAAGCCCAGGTTTACTCGTTGAGATTTTCTTGGTTTTAGCACCAGGTATCTTTCATTATTGTCTGCATCCTTACCGCCTGTGGCACTACTGTTGTTTGTGGTGCCAAGCTGTCAATATGTATGTACCGTATTTTCACTTACTGTACTTCTGTCCGATTGTGGAGCTGGTTGAATGTGGACCAACGATGCTCGATGGCTGGCTGGTCATACTTATGATAGCTTTAGTTTCATCAATCACCGATACAGAAGTAACAGCAGTGGGGGGCGTTTTTGGCGTCGAAAAGGATCTTGGGTCTATAGCCCAGGTTTTCGTACCCGTTGGGTGCTTTTATTTGCACCAGGTACATGCCAGGTAGGTATCTTTCGTTGTCTGCATCCTTGCCGCCAATCAATGCTGTTGTGCTGCTGTACGAAGTTACAGCCCCTCAATTTGTACGAATCCTGTGTTCACTTCCGTCTGATAGTATACAGCTGCCTGGATGTTGAGCAACGATGCTCGAGGGCTGGCTGACCGTACTTGGCTTATTTCGATAATTGAAGCAGATGTAACCGTGGAGGATCGTTTGTGGCGTCGACAAGGATCTTGGACCTATAGCCCAGGTTTACCCGTTAGGATTTCTTGAATTTTGCATCAGGTATTTTGCATTATTAGCTGCATATTTGCAACCAAAATGCTGCTGCTGTAATTCGAAGCACGCAATATGTAATTTGTCTCCACTTGAGTCTGATTGTCAGGCTGGCTTAACTTTGACCGACGGTGCTCGGGACTCGGCTGGTCGTATCATACGTGGTTTGTTTTAACCACCGATACAACACTAAATTAAACAGTGGGGGGTCGTTTGTGGCGTCGACAATGACCTTGGATCTAAAGCCCCCCAGGTTTACCCGTCAAGATTTTCTTGATTTTTTCATCAGGTACAGTATCTTGCACATTATCTGTATCCTTACCGACGATGGTGCTGCTGTAGTACCGTACGTAGTTCCAATCTCTCAATTTGTATCTCGTTTTCATTTCAGTCTGACTGGTTGGATGTCGAGCAACGATGTTTTAGGGCTGGCTGGTCATACTCGGCTTGTTTCAACTACCGATGATACACATACATGCAGCTGTGGGGGGTCATTTTTGGCGTCGACAAGGATCTCGGATCTATAGCAAGGTTTAGCCGTTGGGAATTTCTTGATTTTTGCACCAGGTAAATTTCATTTCATTAACTGCATACGAGTATGTACTACCAACCCTGCTGCGGTGGTAGTAGTTCGACACTCGACACGTATCTTGTTCTCACTTGAGTCGGATTGTCAAGCTGACTCAATGTTGACCAACGATGCTCCAGGGCTGGCTGGTTATACTTGGCTTGTTTCAATCACCGAGGCAGGAGTATAAGAGTGGGGATTATTTTTGGCGTTGACAAGGATCTTTGATCTACTATATATAGACCAGGTTTACCCGTTGAGATTTTTTTTTTGCGCCACCGCGTATATCTTTCAGAATCTGCATCTTTCACGGCCAACGCTGCAGCTAGCTGTAGTTCGACGCACTCAAGGTGTGTATCTTGTTTTCAGTTGGGTCTGATGGTCAAGCTGACTAGATGTTGAATACCGATCGATGTGCTCTGGCCATACTTGGCTTGTTTCAATCACAGATACAGCGAGCGGTAACAACAGTATAGTGGGGGGTCGTTTGTGGCGTCGACAACGATCTTGTGGATCTATTGCCTAGGATTTTGCCCGTTGAGATTTTTTTGATATTTTTTTGTCCTAGGTATTTTTCATCATCTGCATCCTTGTACCGCCAATGGTGCTGTTGTACAGTACTGTAGTTCCAATCTCTCATACGAGTATTGTATATTGTTGTCATTTCAGTCTGATTGCAGAGCTGGCTGAATGCTGACCGACGCCAAAGGACTGGCTGTGGTCATGATACTTGGCTTTTGTTTCAACCACCGATGGATGCAGACGAAATAGTGGAGGGTCGGTGTTGACGTCGACAAGGATGTTGGATAATATACAGCCCAGGTTTACCCGTTGGGATTTTCTTGATTGTTGCAACCAAGTATCTTTCATTTTCTGCACCCTTGCCGCCAATCAATGCTGTTTTTTGCTTGCTGTAGTGCCAAGCTGTCAATATGTTCGCGAGTATCACGTTTTCACTCCAGACTGATTATTGTAGAGCTGGCTGGATGTTGAGCACCGATGCTCGAGGGCTGGCTGGTCATGTTTGCTTGTGGCTTGTTTCAATAAGTGAAGCTGGTGTAACAGTGGAGGATCGTTTTGTGTGGTGACAACAAGGATCTTGGATCTACATAACCTAGGTTTACCCGTTAGAATTTTGTTGATTTTTTCACCACAGCCAAAACTCCTGCATCCTCACAGCCAAAACTTCTGCTGCTGTAGTCCGAATCTCTTAATAAATAACGTATTGTTTTCACTTTATCAGTCCGATTGTCAAGCTGGCCGGATGTTGAGCAACGATGTTCTAGGCCTGGCTGGTCATGCTTGGCTTTTGTTTCATTTATCGGCGATTGCAGTCGTCAATACATAAGTAACAGAGTGGGGGATCGTTTGTGGCAACTCCATGGTGTGTCCATGGTGTGTCCATGGCGTGTCCATGGCTTTTCCATGGTGTGTCCATGGCGACCCCATGGCGACTCCGTGGTGGCTCCATGGTAATGGTGGGTCCATGGCTACTCCCTGGTGTGTCCATGGCGACTCCATGGTGCACCCATGGTGTGTCCATGGTGGCTCCATGGCGCCTCCATGGATACACCATGGAATTGCCATGGGACACACGATGGTTTTTCCGTGGAGAGGTCATGGCGACTCCGTGGTGACTCCATGGCTGTTCCATATTGGGCCCATGGAGAGGCCATGGCGCGTCCATCGAGAGGCCATGGTGTCTCTATGGGCGCGCCATTGTGAGACCATGGCGACCCCATGGCGACTCCATGGCGACTCCATGGCGACTCCATGGGGTGTCCATGGCAACTCCGTGGCATGTCCATGACGACTTCCTGGTGTGTCCGTGGTAGCTCCACGGCGACTCCATGGCGACTCCACGGTGTGTCCATGGCGACTCCATGGTTATTCCTTGGCGACTCCATGGCTACTCCATGTTGTGTCCATGGCGCCTACATGGTGATTCCATGGAGACTCCATAGAAAGGCCGTGGACACATCATGGAATAGCCATGGCGGCTCTATGGCGACTACACGGCTACCCCATGATGTGCCCGTGGTGTGTCCATGGCGACTCCATGGCAACTCCATGGCGACTCCGAGCAACCGTGAACTCACCATGGGGTATAGAGCCCACCATGGCGGCACCATGGCGGCACCGTGGCGGCACCATGGTGACTCGGTGGTGCTCTGAACACGCCATGACGGCACCACGGATGTGCCATGGCCGGCTTCATACGCCGTGGAGTCACCATGGCGCCGCCATGGGTAGGTGAAAGCGCCATGGCGACACCACGGCGCCTCCATGGTGTCGCCATGGAGTCGCCACAGCGATTGCTGAGTCGCCATGGACCCGCCGTGGCGACTCCATGGCGACTCCACGGACACACCATGGTGTGTCCAAGGCAACTCCGTAGGGTGTCCATGGTGTATCCATGGAGGCGTCATGGAGTCGCCATGAACGCACCATGGCGTCGCCATGGACACACCAAAGAGTATCCATGGAGTCGCCATGGACACACCACGGAGTTGCCATGGACGCTGCATGGACACACCACGGCCACACCATGGCGACTCCACGGTATGTCCATGGAGTTTCCATGACGACTCCATGGGCACACCATGGACGCACCATGGACACACCATGGGCCATCATGGGCACACCATGGACACACCATGGAACACCATGGGGCCACCATGAAGTCGCCATGGACGAACCATGGACGAACCATGGACACACCAGGGAGTATCCATGGAGTCGCCATGGATACCCCACGGAGTTGTCACGGACACACCATGGAGAGGCCATGGACACACCATGGAGCGGCCATGGAGACGCCATGGATTCACCATGGGCCCTCCATGGTGTGTCCATGGGTGTCCATGGCAACTCCGTAGAGTGTCCATGGTGTATCCATGGAGGCGTTATGGAGTCACCATGGATGCACCATAGAGTCGCCATGGACACACCAGAGAGTATCCATGGACTCACCATGGATCCATGGACTCACCATGGACACACCATGGAGCAGCCATGAAGTCGCTATGGATTCTCCATGGGGTCGCCATGGAGTAGCCATGGACACCCCACGGAGTTGTCACGGACACACCATGCACACACCATGGAGGCACCATGGACACACCACGGAGTTGCCATGGACACACGATAGACACACGATGGGATCGCCATGGGCACACCATGGCGAGTCCATAGACACACCATGGACATACCACGGAGTCGCCATGGAGTCGCCATGGACACACCATGGAGTCGCCATGGAGGCGCCATGGGCATACGACGGAGTTCCCATGGACACACCATGGAATAGCCATGGACACACCGTGGAGTAACCATGGAGTCGCCATGGATCCGCCATGGATACAGCATGGACACACCATGGAGTAGCCATGGGGTCGCCATGGAGTCGCCATGGACACACCGTGGAGACGCCATGGAGTCGTCATGGAAACGCCATAGGCACACCATGGAGTCGCTATGGAATCGCCATGGAGTAGCCATGGAGTGGCCATGGAATAATCATGGAGTCGCCATGGACACACCATGGAGTCGCCATGGAGTCGCCATGGAAACGCCATGGACACACCATGGACACACCATCGACGATCTACATTATCTACTTTGTTTCAGCACAGGTTTGTCTTGACACCATGGTTCTCGCCATGGCGACTCCATGGCGACTCTATGGCGACTCCACGGCGACTCCATGGTGACTCCATGGCTACTCCATGTCGACTCCATGGTGTGTCTATGGTGTGTCCCTGGTGCGTCCATGGTGCGTCTATGGTAACTCCATGGGGTGTCCATGGCGCCCCCATGGCGACCCCGTGGTGTGCCCATAGACGCGCCATGGTGTGTCCACGGTGAGGCCATGGTGTGTCCGTGACGCCTCCGTGTCCATGGCTACTCCATGGAGAGGCCACGGTGAACCCATGGTGCGTCCATGGAGTGCCCATGGAGTGTCCATGGTGCGTCCATGGTGCGTCCATGAGGAGGCCGTCGTGTGTCCATGGTGTGTCCATGGCGGCCCCATGGCCGCGCCATGGCGATTCCATAGCTTGTCCACGGCGTTTTCATGGCCACTCCATGGAGGGGGCACGGCGAACCCATTGCGCGTCCATGGTGTGTCCATGGTGCGTTCAAGGTGTGTCCATGGTGCGTCCATGGCGCGTCCATGGCGCGTCCATGGCGTGTGTCCATAGTGTGCCAATGGATACTCCATGGAGAGGCCATGTAGAGGCCATGGCTATCCCATGTATTTCCATGGTGTGTCCATGGTGCGCCCATGGCACTCCATGGGGACTCCCCGGTGTGACCATGTCAACTCCGTAGAGAGGCCATGGTGCGTCCATGGTGTGTCGATGGCGGCCCCATGAACGCGCCATGGCAACTCCTTGGTTTGTCCTCGGCAACTCCATGGCGACTCCATGGCTACTCCACGGCGTTCCCATAGCCACTCCATGAAGAGGCCACGGCGAACCCATGGCGCGTCCATGGTGCGTCCACGGTGCGTTCATGGTGTGTCCATGGCGTGTCCATGGCGTGTCCATGGCGTGTCTATGTGACCATGGCAACTCCATGGAGAGGCTATGGTGCGTCCATGGTACGTCCATGACATATCCATGGTGTGTCCATGGCGACTCCGTGGCGGCTCCATAGCTACTCCATGGCGTTCCCGTGACTACTCCACGGAGAGGCCATGGAGAGGCCATGGCGAGCCCATGGCATGTCCATGGTGTGTCCATGGTGCGCCCATGGCACATCCATGGCGTGTCCTTGGCTGTCCATGGTGGGACCATAGAGAGGCCATGGTGTGTCCATGGTGCGCCCATGGCATGTCCATGGCGTGTCCATGGAGGCGCCACGGAGGGGCCATGATGTGTTCATGGTGTGTCCATGGCGCCTCCGTGACGTGTCCACGGCTACCCCATGGCGTCTCCATGGCGCATTCATGGTGTGTCCGCGGAGAGGCCATGGCGACTCCATTGTGTGTCCATGGTGACTTCATGGCGACTCTATGGCGAATCAATGGACACTCCATGGTCGCCTCCATGGCGCCTTCGTGGCTACTCCATGGCGACTCCATGGTGCGTCCATGACTGTCCACGGAGAGGCCTCGAAATCTCCATGGGGTATCCATGGCGTGTCCATGGCGACTCCATGTCGACTCCATGGCTATTCCATGGCGTTCCCATGGCTACTCTACGGAGAGGCCATGGAGAGGCCATGGCGAACCCATGGCATGTCCATAGTGTGTCCATGGTGGGTCCATGGCGACTTCGTGGCGCCTCCATGGACGACACCATGGACGCGCCATGGGGTCGCCGTGGTGTGGTCATTTAGTCGCCATGATGTGTCCATGGTGTTGCCATGGGCACACCATGGTGTATCCATGGTGTGTCCACGGCGACTCCATGCACGCACCATGGCGACTCTATGCCCTCTCCGTGGACACACCATGGACGCACCACAGACACACCACGGAGTCGTCATGGAGTCGCCATGGACCCGCCATGGAGGTGCCATGGACACACCATTAACACACCATGGGCACACCACGGGCACACCATGGCCACTCCGTGGACACTCCATGGAGTCGCCGTGGCGGGGTGATGGAGTCATCATGGTGTGTCCATGGTGTGTCCATGGTGTGTCCACGGCGACTCCATGGTCGCACCATGGTGACTCCATGCCCTCTCCGTGGGTACACCATGGACGCACCATGGACACACCATGTCCGCGCCACGGGCTCGCCGTGGCCTCTCCATGGAGCAGCCACGGGAACGCCATTGAGCAGCCATGGAGTGGGCATGAAGTCGCCATGGGCACACCATGGCCTCTGCGTGGCTAATCCGTGGACAGACCATGGAGTTGCCATGGAGTGGCCATGGAGTAGCCATGTATTCCCCATGGTGCAGCCATTGACACACCATGGACATGCCGTGGACGTGCCATGGGCACGCCATGGCCGCGCCATGGCTGCCCCATGGGTGCGTCATGGACTCTCCGTGGGGTGGCTATGGGAATGCCATGGAGTACCCATAGAGTCGCCACGGAGTCACCATGGACGCACCATGGAGTCGCCATGGAGTAGCCATGGAGGCGCCATGGAGGCGTCATCGCCATGGAGTAGCCATGGAGTAGCCATGAATTCGTCGTGGCCTCTCCATGGAGTAGCCATGGACGCACCATGGAGTCGCCGTGGAGTCGCCGTGAAGTCGCCATGGACACACCATGGAGTAGACGTGGAGTGGCCATGGTGTCACCATGGCGCCGCTTTGAAGTAGCCATAGCCTGTCTGTGGCGAAGTGCTACAATCCTGTGGAGTCGCCATGGGGTCGCCATGGAGTAGCCATGGAGTCACCATGGAGTCGCCATGGCGATGCGACTCCATGGCGATTGCCGAAAAAGAACCTTGGGAGCTCCCTATACAATTCGTTAGCTAGGATCTATATAGGTGCGGGCTGCTCACTTCTCGCATTGATTTGCGAGCTAGGAGGCACTTCCTGGTGGGATCACGGTACGGGCGTAGACCCAACCCAACCCCCAACCCTAACCCTAACCCTAACCCTAACCCTGATCCAAACCGGACCCAAAACAGACCAGAAACGGGCGAGAAACGCGGCTGCGCCGCTTTTGCATCTAGCGAGAAAATTGCGAGAACATTCGGAGCGCGGACCACGATTGATTCCGATATACGGACCACAGGTACACAATTTTTAAGACAAAATCATCCCTTAAAGATGTACTCAACCATGGTGTCACGACAAACCTGTGCTGAAATAAGGTAGATAATAATGTAGATCGTCGAGGTTTACCCGTAGTTTGATATATTTGCTCCACAGGTGTATTTCGTGGTCGCCTTCCCTGCTGCCAATCAATGCTGTCGCTGTATAGTTCCAATCTCTCCGTATACAACTTGTTTTCACCTCTCGGTCTGATTGTAGAGCTTGCTGGATGACGTTGTTGAGCAACGATGCTCGGGGGCTAGCTGGTCACATGCTTATTGCCTTGTTTCAATAACTTGAAGCAGATGTAACAACAAACAGTGGAGGATCGTTTGCGGCGCGGACAAGGGTCTTGGACCTATAGCCCATCAGGTTTTTTAGTTTACCCGTTGGAAATTTCTCGATTTTTACGCCACAGGTATCTTGAATACTATTTTCACAAAAATTGCACGTACCTGATATAATTTTGCACGCGCCTGTGAGGAAAAAGTAGCGTGCAGGCGAGCTGCGCTTGGCACCCTGGCCGGTGCGGTGACTGGGATGGGGGTGGTTGATGGGCCTCCGGCGTCTCTCCTGCAGAGGGCTGATTTTATGTATGCACCTTGTGGATGGGAGCAGGGTGCCAAATGGGAAGGAGCCACTGTGCGGAGTCAAAGTACCAACCGGGAGCAGGTGCCAAGTGCGGCGGCTCGCCTGCACGATATTTCATCATCAGGCGGCTGCAAATAAGTTTTCTTGTTCTCTGCATCCGTACAGCCAATGCTTCTGTAGTTATTAATAGAATTTCTCGTCAAGCACATGTACAGCAGTAACATACCTCTTGTTGATGGTCAAGCGGGATGGATATGGAGCAACGATGTTCTATAAGGCTGGCTGGTCATCATACTTTTGGCTTGTTTCAATCGCCGCTGCAGACGAAATAGTGGCAGATCGGTGTTTTTGGCGTTCACGAGGATGTTGGATATATAGCTCAGGATTCAACGGTTGGAATTGTTTTGCTTGTTTCAACCAATCAATGATCTTTCGTTACATCTGCACCCTTGCCGCCAATCAATGCTGCTATGCTGCTGCTGTGCGTTAGTTTCAATCTCTCTACGTATATGTATTTTGTTTAACTTCAGCCTGATTGTAGAGCTGGCTGGATGATGAACAACGATGCTCGAGAGGGCTGGCTAGTCATGCTTGGCTTGTTTCAATATTTGAAGCAGGTGTAAGAGTGGAATATCGTTTTTGGCGTCGACAAGGATCATCTTTTGTTGATCTATAGTAGCCCAGGTTTACCCGTTGGGAGTTTATCATTTTTTGCACCAGGTATCTTTCATTATCTGCATAATGTTCACGGCCAACCCTGCTGTGGCAGTTAGAAGCACTCAATCTGTATACGAGTATTGTTTTCACTTGAGTCTGATTGTCAAGCTAACTGGCCGTGTTGAGCAACGATGCTCGAGGGCTGGCTGGTTATACTTTGCTTGTTTCAATTGCAAAGGCAGGAGTAACAGCGGGGCGTCCTTTTTGGTGTCGACAAGGATCTTTGATCTATAGACAGCAGGTTTACCCGTTGGGATTTTATTGGTTGTTGCACCAGGTATCTTGCATTATCTGCATATTATTTACGGCCAACCCTCTGCTGCTGATGTATGTAGTTTGAAACACTCAATCTGTATCCTGTTTTCGCTTGAGTCTGGTTGGAAGGTGGAAGTAAGTGTGGTGAGCTTTTATTTTTACAGCACCAAATCGCCAAAACAAAATAACAGCATTGTCAATCTGATGGCTTGACGTTGAGCACCGATGTGCTCGAGGGTGTGGCTGGTCATATTTGGCTTGTTTCAATCACCGATCGATATAGAAGTAACAGTAGTTGGGAATCGTCTGTGGCGTCCACAAGGATGTTGGATCTATAGCCCCGGTTAAACCCGTTGGAGTTTTCTTGATTTTTGCACCACCCACAGGTATCTTTCATTTTCGGCATTCTTTACCGCCAATCATTGCGGCTTGCTGTAGTTCGCAGCACTACGAGTGTATCTTGTTTGCAGTTTAGTCTGATTGTCAAGCTGGCTAAATTGCAAGCAGCGATGCTCGAGAACTGGCTGTGGTTATACTTTGCGTGTTTCGACCACCTATGCAGCAGTAGTAACAGAGTGGGAGGTCGTTTTTGGCGTCGACAATGATCTTAGATCTAAAGCCCAGGTTTATTTACCAGCCGTTGAGATTTTGTTGATTTTTGTTCAGGTAGGTATCCTCAGCGCCAAATGCTGCTGCTGCTACTGCACTTCAAATATATCAACGCGTATCTTGTTTTCATTCCAGTCTGATTGTAGAGCTGGCTGTATGTTGAGCAACGATGCTCAAGGGCTGGCTGATCATACTTGGCTTGTTTCAATCACCGATGCAAACGTAATAGTGGAGGATCGGTGTTGGCGTCGATGCGGATGTTGGATTTATAGCCCAGATTTACCCGTTGGGATTGTCTTGATTGTTGCAACTAGAGCATATATTTCATTATCTGCACCCTTGCCGTCAATCAATCAATCAAACAAAGCTGCTGCTATAGTGAACACGTGCCAAGCTGCCAGTACAAGTCTAATGTGTTCACTTCTTCAGTCTTGTAGAGCTAAATGAATGTTGAGCAACGATGCTCGAGGGCTGGCTGGTCATACTTGGCTTGTTTCAATCACTGGTATTTTTTGGCGTCGACAAGGATATTGGGTCTATATACGAGTAGCTCAGGTTTATTACCCGTTGGGATTTTCTTGATTTTTGCACCAGGGGTCATCCGCATCCTTACGGCCATCGCTGCTGCTGTCGTATGATATGTAGTTCGAAGCACTCAGTATGTATATCGTGTTTTCACTCCAGTCTGACCGCCACGCTGGGTGGATGTTTAGCAACGATACTCGAGGGCTGGCTGATCATACTTGGCTTGTTTTAATCACCGATCGATGCAGACGCAATAAATAGTGGAGGATCGGTTGTGGTGTCTCGACAAGAATGTTGGATCTATATTATCCCAGGTTTGCCCGTTCGGATTTTCTTGATGTTTGCACCGGGTATCTTACAGTAGTATCTTGCATCTTTACCGCCAACAACCCTGCTGCTGCTGTTTGCTGTAGTTCGAGAAGCACTCAACATATCATCTTGTTTTCACTGCATGCAGTCTGCGGTTGTCAAGCTGGCTGAATGTTGAGCAACAAGAAGGCGTCGACCCCACCCAACCCTAACTCCAACCCAACCTAGTCCAGGCTAAGCCTCGACCCGAGCGCAGCTTCGCGCGTTTTTGTACAATCTGAAGAAAAAATGTGCGGACCACCACAAACGTCATTGTATTTTTTTTGGTAAAGACAGTACTTCATCTGGTACGTTTTGTGGGGTAAGAACACGCTCAAGTCTACTGCATCTCACACCCTTATCCACCTCTCCCGCCGGCTGGCTCGAGATTATTCCATCGGCAGGAAAATTGCAATGTACACCACAAAAAAAAAAAAAAAAACAAACACGACACCGACACTCCGAAAAAGGTCATACGTATATAGCAGCAGTACGTACGGAAAACAGACCACCAGTGGAGTGGGATTTTTGTACGAATAGAAGCACAAAATCGCACTTTTCATTTGTTTTAGTTCGTTATACTTGAGTTTGTTTTTTTTTTTTTTTTTTTTTGTCCATCCCATTTATTATCTTCGCCCTTCCTTTCTCTCTCCTCCCTAGTCGTAACTCAGATCCGGGGTCACAAAGTAGGCTCCTCTCCCTCCTCTCCCACTACGGTTCTTGCCTTGCATTTTTATCGCGAGAAGACTTCAGCCGTTCCTTCCCTCGTCGACTCGCATCGAATTGTGCCTACCCACTACTATTAATTGGCGTTCTCAGCAGTTGATTCCGTTTTTTATTTATTTTTGCAAATAAACTCAAAAGTCCGACCCACGTGAGATTCGAACTCCAGACATCAACGTTCAGAAGCGTTCGAGGTTACCTCTAGACCATCGGGGCGACCGACTATAGCCCCGGTTAAACCCGTTGTAATTTTCTTGATTTTTGCACCACCCACTCGCAGGTATCTTTCATGTTCGGCATTCTTTACCGCCAATCATTGTTGCTTGCTGTAGTTCGCAGCACTACGAGTGCATCTTGTTTGCAGTTTTAGTCTGATTGTCAAGCTGGCTAAATTGCAAGCAGCGATGCTCGACAACTGGCTGTGGTTATACTTTGCATGTTTCAACCACCTCACCTATCTATGCAGCAGTAGTAACAGTGGCAGGTCGTTTTTGGCGTCGACAATGATCTTAGATCTAAAGCCCAGGTTTATTTACCAGCCGTTGAGATTTTGTTGATTTTTGTTCACAGGTAGGTATCCTCACACCGCCAAATAAATGCTGCTGCTGCTGCAGTTCAAATATATCAACGCGTATCTTGTTTTCATTCCAGTCTGATTGTAGAGTTGGCTGTATGTTGCGCAACGATGCTCAAGGGCTGGCTGATCATACTTGGCTTGTTTCAATCACCGATGCAAACGTAATAGTGGAGGATCGGTGTTGGCGTCGATACGGGTGTTGGATTTATAGCCCAGATTTACCCGTTGGGATTGTCTTGATTGTTGCAACTAGTGGTAGAGCATATATTTCATTATCTGCACCCTTGCCGTCAATCAATCAATCAAAGCTGCTGCTATAGTGAACACGTGCCAAGCTGCCAGTACAAGTCTAATGTTTTTACTAAGTCTGATTGTAGAGCTGAATGAATGTTGAGCAACGATGCTCGAGGGCTGGCTGGCCATACTTGGCTTGTTTCAATCACCGATCTTTTTTGGCGTCGACAAGGATATTGGGTCTATACGAGTAGCTCAGGTTTATTACCCGTTGGGATTTTCTTGATTTTTGCACCAGGGGTATCTTTGGTTATCCGCATCCTTACCGCCATCGCTGCTGCTGTCGTATGATATGTAGTTCGAAGCACTCAATATATATGTATAATATCGTGTTTTCACTCCAGTCTGACCGCCACGCTGGGTGGATGTTTAGCAACGATGCTCGAGGGCTGGCTGATCATACTTGGCTTGTTTTAATCACCGATCGATGCAGACGCAATAAATAGTGGAGGATCGGTTGTGGTGTCTCGACAAGGATGTTGGATCTATATTATCCCAGGTTTGCCCGTTCGGATTTTCTTGATGTTTGCACCGGGTATCTTACAGTATACTAGTGTCTTGCATCTTTACCGCCAACAATCCTGCTGCTGCTGTTTGCTGTAGTTCGAGAAGCACTCAACATATCATCTTGTTTTCACTGCATGCAGTCTGCGGTTGTCAAGCTGGCTGAATGTTGAGCAACAAGAAGGCGTCGACCCCACCCAACCCTAACTCCAACCCAACCTAGTCCAGGCTAAGCCTCGACCCGAGCGCAGCTTCGCGCGTTTTTGTACAATCTGAAGAAAAAATGTGCGGACCACCACAAAGGTCATTGTATTTTTTTTGGTAAAGACAGTACTTCATCTGGTACGTTTTGTGGGGTAAGAACACGCTCAAGTCTACTGCATCTCACACCCTTATCCACCTCTCCCGCCGGCTGGCTCGAGATTATTCCATCGGCAGGAAAATTGCAATGTACACCACAAAAAAAAAACAAAAAACAACACGACACCGACACTCCGAAAAAGGTCATACGTATATAGCAGCAGTACGTACGGAAAACAGACCACCAGTGGAGTGGGATTTTTGTACGAATAGAAGCACAAAATCGCACTTTTCATTTGTTTTAGTTCGTTATACTTGAGTTTGTTTACCCCCTGTTTGGTTATCGAAAACAAAAGTGGGGTGTCGAATTCATGTTCGTGTATATACCCCTCCCCTGCGGCAGAGTCTCGATCGATTTTTTTATGTGTCTTTTGGGTGTTAGTTAGCCAACAACCTCCCCCCCCTGCCCGTCAAAAAAAGAATCGAGAAGCCCTACAATAGTAAATAAACCCTTGACGAGCTTAGCCACTACAGTAGCAGCTACAGCAGTAGTAGCAGCAGCGTCGTCCTGTGTCGCGGGCAGCAGAAAAACTACGTCCCAGGTTCAAGACGTATCAGGTAGCACACAACCCACCCACTACATTAAGCATTGTTCATACGCCTGCAAGGACCGACGAACCTCGTCTAGAGGAGGTATGGTACTGTATCGTACCACGATGTCACGAACTCTTTCGTTCGCCGCCTGCAGAACCCCTTTTATGCGAGTAACGGTCCGCATCTTGGTCAGTTGGCATCCCCTTCCTCCCCTCCGTCATGCCCAACACCCATGATCCCTTCCCTCCCCTCCCTTTTTCTCTCAGGTGTCCCACCCAGTCCCTCCACAGTTTTTCCAGCCTCCCCCATCCAATGGTCTCAACCCTCCGATTCGTCCCAATTCCTCAAATTTGTACGAATCCTCCCATCGTCTCCCCCTCTTCCTCCTTCTCGCCTCGACTACGATCATGCATGACACGAGTACACCCTCCCCCTTCTCCCCGTCCTCCCGCCCCCCGTCTCTTCCTCCCCTTCCCCTCCCAATCCTCCTCTTACTCCTGCCCCCTCCCCCCCCTTTTGCGAGGGTCTATGGTCATAAGACTACGGGCATGCATGAATATGAAGTACCCCCCCCCCCCCCCCCTTTCCTCCCAATCCCCCCTCATCATCCTTCTCCACGCACCCACACACCACCCCCCTCCTTCCCCACACCCGGTGTCCCTTGCGCTTGCTGAGACGAAACACGAGTTGGCGGCTCGATCTCCTGCCCATCACCCCCCCCCTCTCCCCCTCCCCTCCATCCCCACCCTCTACCCCTTGCGCTTGCTGAGGCGCCACGAGTTGGGCGGGTTGAACCTGTCGTACAGCGGTTCGATCTTCTGCATCCTCTTCTGCCTGGTCATCTTGTTCGGGTCCGCCGCCTTGTAGAACTGAGGGGCGAGCTCGACCAGCCACTTAGGCTCGATGGTCATGATGTTGCGCATGTACTCCTGGAAAAATTACGGAAGGAGAAGTGGGGCAGGGCGGGGAGGCGGGGGGTTGGGGAGGGGGGGTTGGGGAGGGGGGAGGGAGGAGGGGTATAGGGGGGTTGGGTAGTGTGAGGAGGCAGGAGGGGAAAGGGAGGAGGGTTATAGGGGGGTTGAGAGGGAGGGGTTGGTAGTGTGAGGAGGCCGGTTGGTAGGAGGGGGGGGGATTAGAGGCGGTTTCGCTGTAGGGGGTCCTGAGAAAATCGTGGACGTATTGAAAAGGGCCATGATGGGTGTATGTAAGTAGTCATACCAGGTTTTCCTCCACCGTCGTGCGGTACCGCTATATTGGTACCACCCAACCAAGAAAGCAATCAAAACAAAAAACGAAACCGACCCGAACCAAACAAAAGACAAAAAAAAAACTGAAAAGATACAAGAAACAAAAAAAACACAAACATTCAAACACCCACATACATTCAAACATCCAAACATCCCAAGAAGAAGCGAAGCGTTTTTTAATGCATACCTGGTACCTGGTATTCGTATATATTTCGAAAAAACAAAAAACGGATCCAACACGATTACTCACATAGACTTATATCATACATATACCAAGGTACCAATTATTATGGTATGAAGGGACGCGTGCACCTACAGTAGAGTATACGGGCATACACTACAGATAGCTGAGAGGTCTACTACTGTTATTGTTATGCTATTTGCTCACATATATTCAAAGATCCAAACATCCGAAGAACGAAGCTTTTTTTTAATGCATATTTCGAAAAAAAAAAAAAAACAAGAAACAAAAAACGGACCTAACACAAATACTTACATACACTATACACATAAACTCGGTACCAATTTGTATGGTATGACGGGACGCGCGCACCTACTTAGTATGCGGGCATACACCACAATGAGCCTGTGTATCAACATCACCGTACCTTGGTGGTGAGCACGAGCTCGTGGTACAGCACCCACTCGGGCGACTTGTTGAACAGCGCCGAGCTGGGGTGTATGTAGACGGGGTTTCCCTCGACCATCGTGCGGTACCCCTCCTGGGGGTCCTTCTTGGCGGCGTGCGTGAAGTACCCGGACACGATCGCCCTGCGAACTTTGTTGTAGTTGCGCCCCGCCGTGAGAATGTCCATCTAGCAAAACGTTTACGGCGCTAACCGGCGGACAGGAACCAGGAGCGGAGGTGGGGGGGGAGACGCGTGGGAGGATAACAACGAAGGAGAAGGGGGAGGGAGTGAGGTGTACTCGATATTCATGCATGTCGTAGTCGTATGACCCATAGACCATCGCAATTTCCTACAATGCCGGACGGAAACATGTCCGCTCAACCGAGGGGGGGGGGGGGGGTTGAAACGTGGATATGTCAGGTAAGTAAGCGCAAGTGGGAAACTGGGGGGCAGGGGGTGGGAAAATGCCCGCCAGTTACAACTGAACAAACAAAAGCAAACATCAAGTACAACTTAAAAATGACTTCTTAAATCCATTTTCGGAAAAAAAGGACAATAAGATGTTACCGGTGAACATTATAAATCGCTGGATGAGCTCATGAATTCACCTTGTAGCGGTCCATGATGGAGACGAGCTGCTTCCTCACGTCCTGGGAGCGGCGCATGGACCTAGCCTGGACGAAGTTCTCGTAGCACCAGGGGTTGCTGAACTTGCTCGTCTTCCACGCCTCGTACACGGCCAGGAGCGTCAGGTGGTCGCCCTAGACAACCAAAAGCCGTACACAAGGAAAAAGGAGGGTGCTTATGTCTGTCTGTCTGTTCGTGTGTTTTTATCATCCCCTTTACTGTTCAGGTGAAGTATTAACAGGAGGAGGTTTTGCCCACTACAGCCTCCTGGACAAGCTATGGTGACAGGCCTCGTCTTTGAAAATCTCTGGACACTCAAGCCACCGTATGACTAGTGGGGGGGGGGAGGGTACGCTTAGAACCCCCCCCCCAAAAAACATTGAACCAACATTTCACCCGGAAAAAACCAACAGAAGTCAAACAAAAGTCGCAGGCACTGTAGCCCAACTAACCAAGTGCCGACCAATAAGAAAGCAACCGCACAAAAAAGGACCAATCGAAAACCGCGGACAATCCGAGCCAGCCAATGGGCTGCACTCGCTCACCTCGGGCTGGAAGAACTTGGCCTTCTTCATGTCTGCCTGGGCCTGTTTCTCCTTGGGGCGGTAGAACGGGTTTTCCACTGACAACATGGCCACGATAGTCAGGATCTCCTCCGCGCATCCCAGCTCAACGCTGAAAAATTATATATAAAAAAGGTGTCAATGGGGAACGGGGGTTGGGGTGGATGGTAGGGGTGAATCGGGGAATGGTATGGTATGGTATGGCATGGCATGGTATGGTGCGGTATGGTATGGTATATGGTGTGGCATGGTATGATATGGTACGGGTTTCCCAATGATAACATGGCCACCATATTCAGGATTTACTCCACGCATCCCAACTCAACGCTCACGCGTGCGGTGGGGAAGAGGGTAGTACGGGTGATTTTTGGTATGGTATTGTACGGTATCGTATGATATGGTACGGGTTTTCCACGATAACATGGCCGCGAGAGTAGGATGTTAACTGGGGCCAACGCTTAAAATTGAGGTAAACTACAATACCAGGTATAAACAATGTCACATGCGGGAGGGAAGGGGATGGTGATGGGTGGTATGGGTGAAATATATGTACCTGGTAGTATGGTGTGATATTGTGTGGTGTGGAACGGGATGGTACGGTATGGTATAACGCCAAGTACGCGATATATTGATATTAGACGAAAAGAAAAACAAATCGATACGACTTCGATATTCGAAACAGGAATTCCTTACGTACGAGTATCAGCATGAAAAAAATCGGGGATGCCAGGGGGTGGGAGCGCAAAACGCGTGTATCGAATAATCGAAAAAAACGAAAGTCCGGATACTTCCATCTGTCCAAACTATGGATACGATACCCGACACAAAATGTAGAAATATCGCGAACCCACCTGGTGATGAGCATCTTGGACAGTTGAGGCTCAAGCGGGAATTCAGCCATCTTGCGCCCAAGTCTCGTCAGCAGCTGCCACACGTACAGACACAAGATAGTATAGTAGGGATTAGAGGGGGCGGTGGCCACACGTACAAAAAATAAATTAAACAGGAGGGACAAAATATTAGGGGGTGGCGGTGATAGGAAAGGGGTTGGGGGCAGGGGGTGGGGTCAGGGGGTGGGGCGGAGGGTTAGGGAGCGCAGGGGCGGGGGGGGGGGGGGACTTCATTTTCATGCATGGCCGTAGTCGTATGACCATAGACCCTCGCATCCCTACAATGCCGGGAGGAGCATGTCGGGTTTTCCACCGACGAGCAGGGGGCAGGGGTGCGCGGTGGTTGTACGTTGTGTTTGGTTCGGCGGTAGGGTGTTGAATCGACACATAGGGTGGGTGGAGGTGTTGGGTGGTGGGGTGTGGTGTTGGGGGGTGGTGGGAATGTGGGGGGATGGGGTGGTGATGGTATTGGTGGGGGTATAGGTGAGGGTTGGCGGTGGTGTCATTTCTCACTTGAAAATTTCATTCGGTATGTTTTTATTTCATCATTTTTAATATCATTGTCATATGTGCACAAGTGTATTTCCATTTGTTTCACCGTTTCCAGTAAATAGTAACACATTTCCTCACCCCTTCTTCGTCGAGGGCTCCCAAGGCGTAGAGGTTTTCCATGGCCGACACACCAGCGTTTGTCACGGAGGGGGGGTGTGTGTACATATTGACATATTGTCATGCATGGCCGTATTCCAATGACCATAGACCCTCGCATCCCTACAATGTCTGAACCGAGAACGTCGGCATTTCACTGACCAGGAAGGGGGGGGGTGTACTACATGTCGTGCACGGCCGTAGTCGTATGACCATAGCCCTGGCATCCCTACAATGCCGGGACGGAGCACGTCGGGTTTCCACCGATCAGGCAGACATTGCTTGCACCAGGCACGAAGCGCCGTGAGGTGTTCGGAGAGTCGCATGAAGGATCCTACTAAGAACCGATTCTGACGCTGACTTTCTTGCATATGGATAACAACATCGAATTAACCCATGTACTTCGTATCTATCTTACGTAAGGTGTTGCCGAGCAGACTCCACACAATACCAGCCTTAAGCTGCAGCACATATTTCCCGAGATTCGTCCGCTGGATCTCAGGCACCGAGCGTGGCAACACCTCCTGCTTGTACGCAATATTTGCATTTTGTTTCTGTTCTTGCTCTCTCGATACGATGTCCCACAGTCAACACAACATCAACCCTACGCTGCAGCACAACGTTTCCGAGACTCGTTCGTACGATCTCGACAACATTCTTGCACGCCATAATTGTCAATGAATGTTTCTTGCTCTCTCGGTCCTATGTCTCATGCTCCACACAACACCAACCTTGAGCTGCAGCACGACGTTGCCGAGATTCGTCCGCTGGATCTCTGGCACCGAGCTCGACAGCATCTCCTGCTTGTACGCGGACTCCGTGTAGAGTCTGTAGCATTTGCCCGGGCCCGTTCGACCGGCCCTACCCGCCCTCTGCCTCGCACTTGCCTGTGCATGTTTCGATATGTGATAAACCAGTATTGTGATATTATCATGTTATTTTATCGATATTATAGTATTGTCTGCCTCGCGCTTGCCTGTGCATGCTCCGATATGTGATATATTGTGATATTATCATGTTAGTTGGTCGATATTAAATGAATGTCTGCCTCGCGCTTGCCTGTGCATGTTTCGATATGTGATACATTGTGATATTATCATGTTAGTTGGTCGATATTAAATGGATGTCTGGCTCGCGCTTGCCTGTGCATGTTTCGATATGCGATATATTTTGATATTATCATATCAGTTGATACGATATTAGATGGTTGTCTGCATTGTGATATTATATACTGTGGCGTTATCATCTTAGTTTATCGCAGTATATAATATCACAGTGACGTTAGTATGATTACCTGCGTGGTCCGATGTTATACCAGGTACCGGTATTGTCATTAATAGTCGATCGATGTTGCTGTATTGTACACAGAGCGACGACCTCCCGATCTCGGAGATGTACGATTACTATAATATGATACTATTAATACAAGGGTACGATACTACGACAATGAGTTGGTATGATACTAAATAATACCTGGTACGAAATCACGATGGTACGAAGCAGTATGATGTTACACAGTCAAGTGCAAAATAATATATAGGTGCGCCGTAGTGCCAGTACTAACGAGCTGTGGTATACCATCCCGTATCACTTGCAACACATTCATACCAGGAACATTCGCATCCATGGTATGTATGTACACCAGGAAATAGAAACCTAAAAGTATGCACGAAGAAGGGGGCGGAGACCGAGTCCCGAGGGGACAAGGTTGCTGTTTGCTGGTACGATCAGTCCTACGATATGTCCAGCTGGTGGACCAACTTTGTAGCGGAAAGATAATTGTGATGGTACAATATTATAATACAATAGACAATGGTGGTATGTTGTATCACATTCTGACGCAATCATGGTGTGACATTAAATATGATACTTGGAGTATTATATCATGATGGTGAGATGTTATAATGGTACAATACTAATACTCTGTGATGGCATGCCATTGTAACGGCGAACACGATAGTGTGATCAAAAATCGTAGTACAACATGATACCATGCTGCATGTATGACAGCAGTGTCAATAGTTAATATAAATAGTTTACACACGTACTACATATATTATCGTATATATGCATAAACGTGTTGTACAATGTACATACATACCTGAGAAATGGGGCTGACGACGAGCGAGTCCATCCCCATCTTGGGGTTGTAGGCCTTCTGCTTACAAAACCCGGGGTCGATGACGTAGTAGATGCCGTCAATCGTCAGCGAAGCCTCCGCGATGTTCGTCGCTACCACCACCTGAACAACGAACAATAGTGACAGAGAGGCCACGTAGGGTTTGGGTAAATAGGACCGCGAGTAGGCTACACTGGCCACACTGGCTACACTGGCTACACTGGTAGTTGGGTAGCGTAGTAAGCCAACTAACTGACTTACGTGAGATTCGAATTCCAGGATCAACGCTATTAATAGTAGCATTCGAGGGTAACCACTAGACCACCGCCGTGGCGACCGGTTTTTACACGATATCGACTGCTGTCGAACCAACTTCGTAATTGATTTGATTGTTCGTTTATCGGTATCGTATACCAAGGTGTTATCATATCGTATCGAATCCGATTATGGTCCGATATCCGATATCCCATATGATATCCGATATATTGTACCTTGCGTGTGCCCGTTGGAGGAGGTTCGAAGATGCGGCTCTGCATCTCGCTCGGCAAAGCTCCGTACACCTGTCAATGGTAGGTAGGGGCAGCGGGTTTTCATTTAATAATTATGTTTTTTCGATTGAACTGTATCCTTATGTCTCGATTCAAGTTTTTACCATGCATGAGGTCGAATTACGAACGACTCAAAACCAACCACACGAGCGAACGAAATTAATCAACAAACTAAAAAAAAAAAAAAATACGTGCACGCCTGGTGTCACGGTTCTGCGCGTGCTGGGCTTCGTATGTGTGTAGAGGGGGGAACCAATCAAGTCAATCAACCAATCGAACCAACCAATCAGATACACCAAACCAACAACAGCAAAGTTTACCGGCAGGATCATCAGCTCGGGCGCAAGGTCCCCCAGGGCCTTCATCCTGCTGAAGAGGATCTCGCAGCACGTGTCGATCTCTTCCTGTCCCGTCAAGAACAGCAGCACGTCACCAGCCGGCTCCGACAGATGGATCTGCATGACCGTAGTGATACTCGCTTCCACGTAATCCGGTTCGGGCTCCTTCGTGTACAGAACCTTGTAGACGGACAAGGAGGGGTTTCCATAAATGGGGGTTAGTAGGGATCAATTATGGCGGGGCGAGGGGGTACTTCATTTTCATGCATGGCCGTAGTCGAATGACCATAGAGGGGATAAAAGTGTACCTGGTATTTGCATCACAGTAGAAATGCTCGCTTCCACGTAATCCGGCTCGGGCTCCTGGGTGTGATTAGCTTGAGGGGGGGGGGCTGCTCTCCCCACCTTTACCCTTACCCATACCTTTACCCTTACCGATACTGTACCATACCCTTACTCTTACCATCAGCCAATACCAATACCGTTGGTTGCCGCTAAAATTACCGGTAATTCATCATACCCCGACAGGGAAGGTCCCGCCGGGGATAGTGGAGATGGGGCAGTACTAGAAGTAGGCGCTGAAATGTTCTTACAATTACCGGTACCCCCACCCTTATATATACCAGTATCGTCACCCTTGCCGATACCCTTTCCCCTTCCCCTTTCTGGTCTCATCTGTAGTGGGCAATATATAGCTTTTAGTATAGGCGGGACATGTCGATTTGACCGCTCTTAAATCCCGGATGCTCTAACGCTCTTATCTTGGGCGCTCTTGAATCGTGGTACCTACTGTGTTCCAATTTTGGAGTGAGGTCACTCGCCCACCAAGTGGCCTAAGCCTGGTTGTGAAAAAACGGGCACCCCCCCCTGCCGTACCTCTCTGGACATAAATATAAGGACCGTTTAGTCTTCATAGTAATGCCTGATCGATCCTTATATTTCCGCCCAGAGCGGTATATAGCAACAGTCGTGCAAGTCGGTGCTGAATATTCCTACAAATACAGTCGCCATTGCAACTACCATTACCAGTAGGTAACCTAATACCATTACTGTTACCGCTATACATTTTCCCGGTAATTTGTCACACGACCATACCTCGACGGGGAAGGTCCTGCCGGGGATGGTGAAGATCGGGCAGTCGTAGAAGTAGGTGCTGAACTTCTCGGCGTCGAGAGTGGCAGAGGTAACCACCAGCCTGAAGTCTTCCCGACGCTTCAGTAGGTCCTGTCATGTTTCGGCATTGGCGGTATCATCGAAATCGGAGTTATGTGGTGGTGGTGGTGGTGGTGGTGGTGGTGGTGGTGGTGGTGGTGGGGTGTGGTATCATTTGTTGGGGCGATGCGGTGATGGCGGTATAATCGAAATCGGCGTTACCTGGTAGTGGTGGCGGTACCATTTGCTGGTGGTATTCCAGTTAGTTGCAGCCATGCCAACTAACCCGACTATTCGGATTTCCTTGTTTGTTAGACCGCTGGATTGGTTTATCGTAATTTTGGTGTGTGTAAGTTGCCAAATTGCGGGAAAATGGCCCCCGAAGGGCCTTCCGGGAACACTTCCCTCGGGGCCCGCTCGGCCTGGGGGGGCGCCTGACTAAAGCCCACTTAAGGCAGTTAGTTGGCTGGCTTCGCTACCCAACTACCAACTAACAAATAGTCGTGACGTCAGGCACGTCCAGTCAACTTACAGCTCTTTAAGTCACCATTGTCTTGAGCAGGCCGAAAATGATTTCGGTGTTTTATAACCTCAAGGTGTCTTTCTTCAATAAATCCGTACCATACCATACCATACAATACCATACTGTGCCACTCTGTCTTAACTATTAATAGTAATGTACAAACTGTCCGTGTATTTCGGGACAGAGTGATACGTACCTGGTACCATTTCATCCCATGTCACCACATACACCATAAGATACCATAACTAATCAATACTGCAGCGTTAATGCTGTCAACAATGGTTACCTTGAGAAGGCCGAAGAGCACATCGGTGTGGATGGTCCGTTCGTGCGCCTCGTCCAGCATCACCGCCACGTAACGCCTGCAAAAAAAACACAAAACCCATGAAAAAAAAAACAATCCCGAATGGGAATGGTAGCAGTAAAACAACACCAGGTGCAGTATACGTAAACCCTCGATCTCACGCTGTTGTGTCTATTTTTAATAAATATAACGCAAACACCACAGGATACAGTACGGTACGTCGTTATCAGCTATCAGCGAGGTTTGAACACTCATGCATAGAAGTATTTCAGCTACAGTAGGTGTATACCCATCTGACCCGAATTATAAGACCGTTTCGATTAAATGATAATATACAAAAAACTAATAATATTCCCGGTCAGAGTGGAAACCCATACGTATGCCTAGTATATTATTACGGGTACGATAGTAAATAGGACCAAATATTGTTAGTAAAAATAGGTAAATAAATAGGGTTTTTTTTTTCCGTACCGTAGGTCCTATTTACCATGGTCCCCCGTACTATGTAACTACTGCTGTAGTTCGTCTGTGAATAGCCCTCACGATAGGTCATTGTCGGCGAGGTACTCCCTCATGAGCATGCCGTCCGTCATGTACTTCAGGACCGTGTCGGGGGAGGTGCAGTCCTCGAACCGGATGGTGTAGCCCACCTCCTGCCCGAGCTCGCAACCTACAAGCGCATAGATGGGGATCGAAAAAAGACAAAAGATTCGGAACAGGATGATCAGCAAGGGCATCGACAACGATGCGCCAGCAGCATGATGGGCACCGACAACCATACCGAAGAGCAGCAGGATGAAGAGCATCGGATACAACAACAACAAAACCTGCTCTTATACATTGTATACCTGGTTCATTTTTGAACCCCCCAACCATATACCAGGTACCACGTTTTTGGTTGAAGGGGGGGGTAGGGCGTAGGGAAGGGAGGGGCGTGGTCATTTGTTGCTTGCCTTCGTCATTTGACCATTGACTACGCATCCCTTTCGGCACGTATCGTATACAACTCTATTGATAGACATAAATATAAGGACCGTTTGGTCATCAATGGAATATCCAAACGGTCCTTACATATCCGGCCAGAGCGGTATTTAGGCGGCCGCGGTTTGACCCTTTGACTGGCCGCCCCCCCCGACACTAAAACCAGTAAACATATGATACATAAGGTCTAGAGTTATTTCTCAGGCCCAGAACGTTTTACGTATAAGGCCGACAGAGGCCTTGCCGCGCCAGAACAGTAAAATGAGGCCAAAAGAGCAAAAGAGGCCTTGACGCGCCAAGAACAGTGAAATAAATCAAAATAGGCCTACACGCGCCAAAACAAAATTAATACCAAAAGAGGCCATGGCGTGCCCAAACTAGTAAAATAAGGCCAAAAGAGGCCTTGACGCGCCAAAAAAGCGGACACGCCCAGAAAGCAAAATAAGGCCAAAACAGGCCTTAACGTGTCAAAAAAAGTAAAATAAAGGCCAAAACCGGCCTTGACGCGCCAAAAAGGTGGAATAAGGCCAAAGGAGGCCGGGCCTTGACACGCCCTAAAAAAGAAAAAAGGCCAAAACAGGCCTTGTCGAAAATAGGCCTTGACGCATAAAAAAAAGTACAAAAAACAAAAACAGGCGTTGACGCGCCAAAAAAGTGCAAGAAGGCAAAAACAGACCCTCATGCATCGAACAAGACCCGTCTCCTATATATACGAAGTGGCATACTTGATTGCAGCTCACCCAGACACGCTGATGCCACGGAGTTCCATGGTGAAAAGGCGTTCTCCGGCGTCGGGCATGGGGTCCTCCCAGGGCCTGTTCAGGTCCTTTGGCATGTTGTCGATGAGCTGCACGGTGGGAGTCGAAAAAAAACAATGGGGGGGGGGAAAGAGCAGTAAAGAAACCGAAACCGAAACCGAAACGGCAGGTAAAACGTAAAACACTATGACGTCCAGTTTTTTTAGTTCGCCCACTATTTCGGGCGGCATAGTAATACATAGTAAGAGTAGTCAGAACCTACTGTACGATGGACCCGAAAAACAGGAACCCCCTCCTGTTTACACACCACATTTGGTTCTGATTGTTAAGTGCCCCCATAATAAGAATCTTGTTCGTTTATAAGAATATTTGAATAATTGGAAAAACGAACACGAAACGATACAAAAAAATGATAATTGGAAAAACGAACACGAAACGATACAAAAAAATGATACGATAATTTATGTAGCTCCGGAGGATAAACCAAGGTGCAGAAAAAGTCTCTCTCCACTCATGTCTCGTGTCTGATTGGCCTGCTTCTTCTCTCTACAAAATTATTGCTCGACTAATTGCCTGCGTCTGGCGAAGTTCCCGGCGCTCTTTTGGCCATCTACACTTGCTGCAGTACAGGAGCGCTTCATCCACCTGTCTGGGGTTCGCTGTGCTCTCCTATGTCTCTCACCTTTTGGGCGGTGCTCTCTAAATCTCTCATGCTATTGGCCTGCGCTCTATAGCGCGTGCGTCTCGGGGGTGGCAACTAATTCCCTAGGTTCACTGGAGTCTCTCTAAGCAACAAAAGTAGAAATATTTCGATCCTCGCCACGCAAGCGGTATATACCGGTGATTCTTACGCTATTAATAGTTTACNGCAACAACACAACGATAAAACAGCAGCAACATCAGAAACAACAGGCAGCGACAGCAACAGCAACAAAAACAACAACATAAACAACAACAACAACAACAACAACCCGACCCTCCCTCCCGCCTTCCCTCCCCTCCCCCCCCTCCCTCACCGAACTCCTCTGCGACTCGCTTGGCGACGGACATAGCGGCCACGCGTCTGGGCTGGGTGCAGCCGATGATTCCGGAGCTCGTGAACCCCATCTCGGCCATGTACTGCGTCATCTGGGTGGTCTTTCCTGAACCCGTCTCACCGATCACCACCAAAACACGATGCCTATAAGACGTTGTCACGCACACACACGCAACCGTGGAGACAGGAAGGGATCGAGCAAAATAAAAGTTTAAGTCATAGACAACAAATAAAACGCTATTACTGGTGAAATTATATTTATTTGCACCTATTCTTGGTAAGGAGGCTTTTTTTGGGGGGGGCGGGGTTTGCACCTATTCTTGGTAAGGAAGCTTTTGGGGGGGGGGGGCGGGGGAGGGGGTGTACTCGTGCCACCTAGCCAACTGATAAACTAGTCGCCGACTTATCGTTAGTCACCCAACAAACAGCCGTGCCTAAACGTGTATACATACATACATATATACATATATACATATGGTAGCATTTCACTACTGTAGTTGCTTACTCAATTTCGCTATGGCGTCGCAGAGCATAACAGCAGCCAACCACAATACCTATAGCAGTAGACTAGCCAACAATTAGACTAGACTCTGCGACTTGTACGTATATACGCCAGTCAGCTCACACAGATCCAAAGAGGCTTCAAATTTCGTGACATAAATAAGTAGCACATAGCTTGCTCACTTTGCGATGGCATCGCAGAGCTGCGTCTTGAGCTTAGCGATGGGCAGTCCCTCCCTCTGTTCCTTGATACTCTTGCTCGAGATCTGCCCGTAGCTCAGGTTCTTTCCCTGGGCCTTCGTCTTCCACTCGGGGAGCTCGAACGTACTTTTCCGTGTTTTGTTCGGGAGTTATTTTGGTGTTTGTTGTTTGTTTCATTTTTTTTATTTTTTGTGTGTTCGGTTTAACGTTTTTAAGAGGGGGAGGGAGGGAGGGAGGGAGGGAGGGAGGGAGGGAGGGAGGGGGACGGGGCGAGGGGAGGAACACGAGAGAAAGAGGGGAGGGTCATAAAAAGCGAAACAACAAAATCAAAGCAGAGGGAGGAAGGAACAGGACGCATTTTCAGTACTGCTGCCACGACAACGCTGCTCTTATACATTGTGTACATAGTACAAAAACAGGCGTTGACGCGCCAAAAAAGTGCAAGAAGGCCAAAACAGACCTTCATGCATCGAACAAGACCCGTCTCCTATATATACGAAGTGGCATACTTGATTGCAGCTCACCCAGACACGCTGATGCCACGGAGTTCCATGGTGAAAAGGCGTTCTCCGGCGTCGGGCATGGGGTCCTCCCAGGGCCTGTTCAGGTCCTTTGGCATGTTGTCGATGAGCTGCACGGTGGGAGTCGAAAAAAAACAATGGGGGGGGGGAAAGAGCAGTAAAGAAACCGAAACCGAAACCGAAACGGCAGGTAAAACGTAAAACACTATGACGTCCAGTTTTTTTAGTTCGCCCACTATTTCGGGCGGCATAGTAATACATAGTAAGAGTAGTCAGAACCTACTGTACGATGGACCCGAAAAACAGGAACCCCCTCCTGTTTACACACCACATTTGGTTCTGATTGTTAAGTGCCCCCATAATAAGAATATTTGAATAATTGGAAAAACGAACACGAAACGATACAAAAAAATGATAATTGGAAAAACGAACACGAAACGATACAAAAAAATGATACGATAATTTATGTAGCTCCGGAGGATAAACCAAGGTGCAGAAAAAGTCTCTCTCCACTCATGTCTCGTGTCTGATTGGCCTGCTTCTTCTCTCTAAGAAATCATTGCTCGACTAATTAGCCTGCGTCTGGCGAAGTTCCCGGCGCACTTTTGGCCATCTACACTTGCTGCAGTACAGGACCGCTCCATCCACCTGTCTGGGGTTCGCTGTGCTCTCCTATGTCTCTCACCTTTTGGGCGGTGCTCTCTAAATCTCTCATGCTATTGGCCTGCGCTCTATAGCGCGTGCGTCTCGGGGGTGGCAACTAATTCCCTAGGTTCACTGGAGTCTCTCTAAGCAAAAAAAGTAGAAATATTTCGATCTCGCCACGCAGCGGTATATACCGGTGATTCTTACGCTATTAATAGTTTACGGTATAAGCTCGGCGTGTCGGTAGCTTAAGGCCGAACAAACCTCTCCCTCTGGTATACTGTTTTCTTGTTTCTTCGACGTTTATTGGTCTGCGCCCTCTCCCAAATACTGTCTTTCGCCTGATTGGTCTGTGCTCTATTTCTCTCTCACGTAATCGGCGCGCGGTGTCTGCCGATTTTTACCTCACACGTGATTGGCCTGCGCCACTCCCAACATACTATCTATCGCCTGATTAGACTGGGCTCAGTTCCTCTCTCAGACTATTGGCGTGCGTTCTCTACCAAAACGCTGTCTCACACATGATTGGCTTGCGGTTTATCTCTCAAACATGATCTCTAAAATAATTTGCCCGTGTGTAGTTATCTCTCACATTATTGGCGTGAGCTCTGTACCAAACGCTATTCTCTCAATTAATTGGCCTGCGCTTTTCTCGTCGAAGTATTATCGCTGAAATTATTGGTCCACGCTCTCTTTAAAAAAAACGATGCCTCACCTGATTGGCCTGCGCTTGGCGAAGTTCCCGACGTTCTTTCGCCATCTGTACTTGCTGCAGTGCCGACCGCTGCATCGAGCCGTCTGGATTGGCCACGATGCGAACTGGGGACAGTTCGCGCGATTGCCTTGTCTGGCCCCTCAGGAACGCCGGCTAAACGCCACAGTAGCAGTAGCAGCAACAGCACCAACAGCACAAAGAAAACGCAGCAAAGGGTGAGTCGGGAGGAGCGTTAAGGTCGCTTGCAACTGTTGTGAACGGACTCTAACCTATTGCTGTTGAAGTCTGCCAGTATATTGTAGTAATATGTCTACTACTACCACTGCTGCTACTACTATAGTAGTGATTTTTATAGTATTAGTGTCAATACTGCTACTATACACACCTATGTCTACTGCTACTGCTACTATTAATACTACTATTACCACTACCACTACTACTATTACTACTGCAGCTGCTACTACCACTACTACTACCACCACTACCACTACTACTATACTACTGTTAATATTGCTGGTATTACTATTAATAGTAGTACTACTAGTACTACTACTATTGCTGCTACTAATACTACCACCACCACTGCTACTCCCACTACGAAAACTGTTCCTGCTATGTACTACCACCACTACCCCCCCTCCTTCCCCACCTCCACCCACTCCCTCCCCCCACCAACCTCACCTCATCTTCATTTAGCTCGATCTCAAGCTCCTCTTGGGTTTCCTCGAAGTTTCCCAGGATGCCCATACCGGAGTCTGGGTCAAACGTCGGATACTCCGACACAGGAAGCACACCCGAGGCAATCAGCTGGCGAGCCTCCCACATCTCCTGCTCGCTCAGCTGTTTCCCGGCGCGCTGGCTCTTTTTCTGTTCTCCGTGTTTTTTTCGTTTTTTTCGTTCGTTTTGGTTGGCGAGGAATGTGAGGGTTGGGAACGGGGCGGAAGGGAGAGGGAGGAGGGAGGGAGGGAGGAGGAAGGAGGGGAGGAGGGAGCGATGGAGAAAGGGGAAGCAGGGAGGGAGCAGGGGGGGAGGGAGGAGGGGGAGATAGGGGCGGGGTTAGGGGATGGGGCGGTCCGGCAAGGGGTTACACCGCGTCTCCCAGTGACGTCTCCAAAAACAATACCTGGTACAACAAATTAACTACTCCCTCACCAAAAAAAAAGCAAACATACAGCAGCAGCAGTATACCTACAGCACATGCTACGCACTGGTATACGGATAATAATATTAATAGTGTCTTTGCTCCACGCACGCACGTCCTTCTCCTCCTCCTCCTGCCTCGCGGTCGCCTTCACTATTCGATGGCAGTAGTTCACGCCCCCCTCGTGCGAAACAAAGCGGACTATAACAACACGCAAGACAACACGCCGCCCCGGGCGGCGACTTTGCAAACTGACCATCTCAAAAACGGGGAGAACAATCCAGACGCCTACGCCTAGCGATGCACCTAAGAAAAGATTTCGACTATTGATAGGCGTTACCACAGCCCCTGTTTTTTTATTGTGGGTAATCCTCTTATTCGGAAATTAAATCCCAGTGTATGCCGTTTCTTAATATATTGATTACAGTATACATCACCTAACCTTGGGCGCAACTCCAAAAAACCGTATCCAATCACTAGGAGCAGTGCTTGACCAATGAAACATCATTATTTAGGGTCTCCAAAAAATGGTACCAAGTAACTCGGGACACACGAAGTATGGGAAAACGTAAAACAGGAGGCGCGCTCCAAGTCCACACACGCACCTCCTCCTCCGCCTCCATCGCCCTCAGCCGCTCCTGGGTCAGGCCCGGGTGCAGCGGGTTTGACGCCAGCTTGCTCCCGGCGCCACCTCCTCCGGCCGGCCCCGAGGGGTTGGACTTGAGCTCCTCGGCGAGCTTGGCGGCGGCCTCGTGACCCCTGCCGGGCATAAGGTCTTCACCTGTCGCTTGGTCCACCTCCTTGATGCTTAGGCTTAGCCTGGCCCCGGCCTGTGTTGAGGTTTTTGTTTGTTTTGTTGTTGCGTTTCGTTTGTTTTGTTTTGTTTTTGTTGTTTGTATTTTGGTTTTGTGTTTTGGGCGTGGGTTTGGTTTTTGTTTGATTTGATTGCATTAATTGTTAGTTTTGGTGTAATATTTTAATTTTGCGTTTACAAAAACAGGCGTTGACGCGCCAAAAAAGTGCAAGAAGGCCAAAACAGACCTTCATGCATCGAACAAGACCCGTCTCCTATATATACGAAGTGGCATACTTGATTGCAGCTCACCCAGACACGCTGATGCCACGGAGTTCCATGGTGAAAAGGCGTTCTCCGGCGTCGGGCATGGGGTCCTCCCAGGGCCTGTTCAGGTCCTTTGGCATGTTGTCGATGAGCTGCACGGTGGGAGTCGAAAAAAAACAATGGGGGGGGGGAAAGAGCAATAAAGAAACCGAAACCGAAACCGAAACGGCAGGTAAAACGTAAAACACTATGACGTCCAGTTTTTTTAGTTCGCCCACTATTTCGGGCGGCATAGTAATACATAGTAAGAGTAGTCAGAACCTACTGTACGATGGACCCGAAAAACAGGAACCCCCTCCTGTTTACACACCACATTTGGTTCTGATTGTTAAGTGCCCCCATAATAAGAATCTTGTTCGTTTATAAGAATATTTGAATAATTGGAAAAACGAACACGAAACGATACAAAAAAATGATAATTGGAAAAACGAACACGAAACGATACAAAAAAATGATACGATAATTTATGTAGCTCCGGAGGATAAACCAAGGTGCAGAAAAAGTCTCTCTCCACTCATGTCTCGTGTCTGATTGGCCTGCTTCTTCTCTCTAAAAAATTATTGCTCGACTAATTAGCCTGCGTCTGGCGAAGTTCCCGGCGCACTTTTGGCCATCTACACTTGCTGCAGTACAGGACCGCTCCATCCACCTGTCTGGGGTTCGCTGTGCTCTCATATGTCTCTCACCTTTTGGGCGGTGCTCTCTAAATCTCTCATGCTATTGGCCTGCGCTCTATAGCGCGTGCGTCTCGGGGGTGGCAACTAATTCCCTAGGTTCACTGGAGTCTCTCTAAGCAAAAAAAGTAGAAACATTTCGACCTCGCCACGAAGCGGTATATGCCGGTGATTCTTACGCTATTAATAGTTTACGGTATAAGCTCGGCGTGTCGGTAGCTTAAGGCCGAACAAACCTCTCCCTCTGGTATACTGTTTTCTTGTTTCTTCGAGGTTTATTGGTCTGCGCCCTCTCCCAAATACTGTCTTTCGCCTGATTGGTCTGTGCTCTATTTCTCTCTCACGTAATCGGCGCGCGGTGTCTGCCGATTTTTACCTCACACGTGATTGGCCTGCGCCACTCCCAAAATACTATCTATCGCCTGATTAGACTGGGCTCAGTTCCTCTCTCAGACTATTGGCGTGCGTTCTCTACCAAAACGCTGTCTCACACATGATTGGCTTGCGGTTTATCTCTCAAACATTATCTCTAAAATAATTTGCCCGTGTGTAGTTATCTCTCACATTATTGGCGTGAGCTCTGTACCAAACGCTATTCTCTCAATTAATTGGCCTGCGCTTTTCTCGTCGAAGTATTATCGCTGAAATTATTGGTCCATGCTCTCTTTCCAAAAAACAATGCCTCACCTGATTTGCCTGCGCTTGGCGAAGTTCCCGACGTTCTTTCGCCATCTGCACTTGCTGCAGTGCCGACCGCTGCATCGAGCCGTCTGGATTGGCCACGATGCGAACTGGGGACAGTTCGCGCGATTGCCTTGTCTGGCCCCTCAGGAACGCCGGCTAAACGCCACAGTAGCAGTAGCAGTAGCAGCAACAGCACCAACAGCACAAAGAGAACGCAGCAAAGGGTGAGTCGGGAGGAGCGTTAAGGTCGCTTGCAACTGTTGTGAACGGACTCTAACCTATTGCTGTTGAAGTCTGCCAGTATATTGTAGTAATATGTCTACTACTACCACTGCTGCTACTACTATAGTAGTGATTTTTATAGTATTAGTGTCAATACTGCTACTATACACACCTATGTCTACTGCTACTGCTACTATTAATACTACTATTACCACTACCACTACTACTATTACTACTGCAGCTGCTACTACCACTACTACTACCACCACTACCACTACTACTATCACTACTACTATACTACTGTTAATATTGCTGGTATTACTATTAATAGTAGTACTACTAGTACTACTACTATTGCTGCTACTAATACTACCACCACCACTGCTACTACCACTACGAAAACTGTTCCTGCTATGTACTACCACCACTACCCCCCCTCCTTCCCCACCTCCACCCACTCCCTCCCCCCACCAACCTCACCTCATCTTCATTTAGCTCGATCTCAAGCTCCTCTTGGGTTTCCTCGAAGTTTCCCAGGATGCCCATACCGGAGTCTGGGTCAAACGTCGGATACTCCGACACAGGAAGCACACCCGAGGCAATCAGCTGGCGAGCCTCCCACATCTCCTGCTCGCTCAGCTGTTTCCCGGCGCGCTGGCTCTTTTTCTGTTCTCCGTGTTTTTTCGTTTTTTTCGTTCGTTTTGGTTGGCGAGGAAGTGAGGGTTGGGAACGGGGCGGAAGGGAGAGGGAGGAGGGAGGGAGGGAGGAGGAAGGAGGGGAGGAGGGAGCGATGGAGAAAGGGGAAGCAGGGAGGGAGCAGGGGGGGAGGGAGGAGGGGGAGATAGGGGCGGGGTTAGGGGATGGGGCGGTCCGGCAAGGGGTTACACCGCGTCTCCCAGTGACGTCTCCAAAAACAATACCTGGTACAACAAATTAACTACTCCCTCACCAAAAAAAAAGCAAACATACAGCAGCAGCAGTATACCTACAGCACATGCTACGCACTGGTATACGGATAATAATATTAATAGTGTCTTTGCTCCACGCACGCACGTCCTTCTCCTCCTCCTCCTGCCTCGCGGTCGCCTTCACTATTCGATGGCAGTAGTTCACGCCCCCCTCGTGCGAAACAAAGCGGACTATAACAACACGCAAGACAACACGCCGCCCCGGGCGGCGACTTTGCAAACTGACCATCTCAAAAACGGGGAGAACAATCCAGACGCCTACGCCTAGCGATGCACCTAAGAAAAGATTTCGACTATTGATAGGCGTTACCACAGCCCCTGTTTTTTTATTGTGGGTAATCCTCTTATTCGGAAATTAAATCCCAGTGTATGCCGTTTCTTAATATATTGATTACAGTATACATCACCTAACCTTGGGCGCAACTCCAAAAAACCGTATCCAATCACTAGGAGCAGTGCTTGACCAATGAAACATCATTATTTAGGGTCTCCAAAAAATGGTACCAAGTAACTCGGGACACACGAAGTATGGGAAAACGTAAAACAGGAGGCGCGCTCCAAGTCCACACACGCACCTCCTCCTCCGCCTCCATCGCCCTCAGCCGCTCCTGGGTCAGGCCCGGGTGCAGCGGGTTTGACGCCAGCTTGCTCCCGGCGCCACCTCCTCCGGCCGGCCCCGAGGGGTTGGACTTGAGCTCCTCGGCGAGCTTGGCGGCGGCCTCGTGACCCCTGCCGGGCATAAGGTCTTCACCTGTCGCTTGGTCCACCTCCTTGATGCTTAGGCTTAGCCTGGCCCCGGCCTGTGTTGAGGTTTTTGTTTGTTTTGTTGTTGCGTTTCGTTTGTTTTGTTTTGTTTTTGTTGTTTGTATTTTGGTTTTGTGTTTTGGGCGTGGGTTTGGTTTTTGTTTGATTTGATTGCATTAATTGTTAGTTTTGGTGTAATATTTTAATTTTGCGTTTTTCAGGTTACAAGTATAATGCGTTGTTTTGTAGTAGTTTTTGGGAGAGGGGCGGGAGGGGGGCGGGAGCGGAAGAGGGACGGGGAAGGGAAAGAGGAGGACGAGGGGCGGGGGGGAGGAAGGAGGACGAGAAGGGGCGAGGGGGAAAGGAGTTCGTTGGACACTTGAGATAAAAGAAAGCAAATTATCACCTGACGTAATGACCTTGACACCATTATTGCACGGCATTTACTTTCATTCCCAATCTACAGTAGTACTGAGAACGACTACAGCACCACGTACATACCATATGGATAAGAACGATCACGAAACATCGAAACGGAACAAAACAAAAACAAAAAATGCCGATAAGCACACTGCTGTACTCGTACTACCTGTAACTATTGTTTTGTTCGTGTGGCTTTGACTTTTCATCCCACCCAGCATGAAATGTTACTCTCGACGGCCTTCTGAACAAGCCATGGTCACACCTGTCCCCCCTCCCGACAATACGAGCCATGGATTTTTATCACGCATACGGTTAATTTAGCCTTCCCACTGCTCAACTATTTACACCTACATACGACCTACGACTCATCATGTTAGTATACAAAATATACACCTGGCGTATTTTATCAACAGCAGACCATCTTTTCATACGAATACCATAGGAACGAGGTAAAACATAACAGATATCAGGTACACCAGGTGCCAGTCTAAAAATACTAATGACCGCACAAGAGAAATGACGATAATACCCTATTATGACCTCTGCATAACAATTGCAATACACAACACAATGGTTAAAACTACGCGTACTGTCGTACCAGTATCAAAACTAAACAACACACAAAAATACTACACACTATTAATACATTAATACAACATACAACACACGGCACACAAAAACGCGCCAGACAAAAAACACGAAACACGAAACACTAAAAACATAAAACAAGTTACGCGTAACGTAATCTCACCGACGAGATGATCTTGACCTTGCAAGGCTGTCCCCGCTTAACGGCCTTGCTGGGATCCCTCAGCATCCCGTTCTGGATCTGACTGACGTGGACCAACCCCTCCTGCCTCTTCCCGTTCGCCAACGGCGGGAAACCCCTGAGCTCGACAAAGCAGCCGAAGTCCATGACCTTGCTCACGCTCCCATCGTAGATACCGTACAGCTCGGGCTGTGCGTCCTTCTGTTTCTGCTTCGCCTCCTCCTCCTCCTGCTTCTTCTGAAGGTCTCTCTGCTGGTCGCGCTGTTGCTGCTGCTGCATCCGCCGCGCGTGCTCAACCAATCTGTCTTGGTCGTCATCGTCACGACCGCTGCGGCCGCGGCCATCGTCGCCGACGTTGTCGTCGTCGTTAGCGTTACCCCAACGAGAGGAACGCCCCGCCCGTCCCCCGCGAGAGTCATCCTCGTCTCTCCTCGACCTACCCCTCCGGTCATCCCTATCCCTCCGGTCATTCCTGTCCCTGGACCCATCCCCATCCCGACGACCACTCCTGTCCCGACGAGTATCCCTGTCCCGATCACGGTCCCCATCACGGTCCCGATCACGGTCCCGATCGCGGTCCCGATCACGGTTCCGATCACGGTCCCGGCTATCATCCCGCTTCCCTCCCCTCTCCCCCTCCCCCCTCCCGCCTCCGCCTCTCTCCCTCCCCCCCCTTCCCTCCTCCTCCTCCTCTTCCTCTGCCCGCCTCCTCCGCCTCCTCCTCCTCCGGCTTTCTTCATCTTCATCATCGTCATCACGATCCGCACGATCCCGGGAATGGTTCTTGGAACGGTCCTTGGAACGGTCCCTGTTTCTGCCGCCGCCGTCGTCGCGGTTACCGGCCTCGTCGCCCCATCGGCTAGCCTTTCTACGATTCGTGGAAAAAGAACGTAGAGATGTGCGTCGGATTTCATGAGAGATATGTGTTAGACTTTGTGCGGGGTTTGTGCCAGGTTTGAGCGAGATTTGTGTGAGATTCGTGTAACTAGTTTGTGATGTTCATAAGTATACAAGTGATCTACTGTTTTTGGGTTGGCGTTATTCGCCACCCAGCTACAGTAATAACTATTAATAGTAACTAACCGTCTAGTCCAGCTAAGGCATGCCTTACCCACAGCCCTACCCTATTCATAGTTATTTATTGCCCAGCTCAACCAACAGGAGCTTCAACGTATCACGCTTGACGCTCTTCTCGAAAAGCCGTGGTCACAGGAAATTACCCAGCTCCCCCCCGCGCATGCCTCGTTCGTAACGGTCTAAAGTAACAAAATAACGAAATACTGGCACAGTGGGGTACCCATTTAAGGGCGTCCATAATAACCAAAAACGGACATACGAGCGGATAATTCGGCTTGGCACGGGGACTTTCGCCTGAATTTTCCCCCTCTACGAGCTTTCAAGCTCCTCAAACACAAATATATCCCGACTGAAGAGAGAGTTTCGCTGCTATCCCGGAGTAAAACCAAACAGCCCTTAAAGGGGGACACGAGCGGTTCGGAGATAAGAGCGGCAAAACTGAAAACTGGCTTGTTCGGAGGGGCTCACACACAGGGTATATACTCCACTGTACCGGTATGTACCAAGTCTGTTGTCAGTACATAATAGCCTTGCCTGGAGCAAAAACACTCGTGAGGCATAACAGCCGCCCTAGAGCCTTGCATGAGGAGATTGCGTTCCAAGGGCTAGACTACGGCAAGGAGCTACGTACGCACTCGTAACGCCAGATTAGCAACACCAACAACTAGGTCTGGGAGTTCGCTTGGCTGGGTATAAGTCGTTATAAGTCGCCGCCGACTAGTTGTTAGTGTGAGTTTATAAAGGATAAAACATTGAGCTATACTCTCAGCCAGCGCTGACTGAGTGGCTCAGGGGTCCATCCTTTATAAAACGAAGAACGTAAGTCCTGGATTCGAACTCTTGTCGTCATCAGGTAGTGGTACACCGTTGCCGTTCGAATCCACCCAGTCGGGATTGGCCATTCCCTGGGCCACCTCTCTCACGAACTCGTGCATCCCAGCCAAGAGCCTTCCGATCCTGCGCCTCGCGAGTAGGGGCGTTTCGGTACTTGGCGTGCAGGTTCCACATGCCGTCGCAGCTCATAAAACAGAGAAAGCGGCAGCGAAGCCAAGTAGTCGTTTCATTGACGCTTTCTCTGCGTTATGAACTGCGACCGCATGCGGCACCTATACGTCAAGTACCGGAACGCCCTTACTCGCGACGAGCAGGACCGTAAGGCTCTTGGCTGGAAGCACGAGTTCGTGAGAGAGGTTGCACAGGGAATGGCCAACCCCGACTGGGTGGATTCGAACGCCAACGGTGTATCGCTACCTGACGATCTGACGATCACAAGGGCTTGAACCTATAATAGGACGTTTTTTCTGCGTTTGCTTGCATTACCGTGTGCTTCGCCGTAATCTCGTTCAGCGCAATAGCGCCTCGCTTCATAAGCCCCTCGAACATCGGCTTCCTAACCTCGACGAGAGGAAAATCTACGTGCAAGGTTCTCGCAGTAGCAATGAGGTCCAACCCCCCCAGTGCGCTGACCAGAGACCCGGACGCACTCGTGTCACCCTGGATTACAACCCTTGTGGTCATTAGGTAGTGATATACCGTTGAACGAACCAATATTCGACTAGGTAAGATATGATATTGCGACATTATAAGTTGGTTGCGTGCGGTATTTTGCGGATACCTGCGTCTTTGTATCCATCTAACCGGCGCATCGTGTGGTAAATATGCAACTACGTAACTACTCAATCAGCTGAAACAGCTGGCTTACTCGGCACCCAACTAACAACTGTGGTCGTCACGGGACATCCGGAGTACCTTCCCGGGTTTCCTAGTTGGGTATGGATCTTGGGGTATATGTAACGGATGTTGCTTATACGTGTTGAGGACATCGCCCACAGCAGTCAGTCCTTTTTTCAGTCCAGCCTTCGGGTCCGGTCCGGTCTTCCAATTTGGTCTGCTCTTTTCTTTCTGTGTAATAATATTCATGTCTTTTACTCGTGTCGACGAGGGTGGTCATCTCACTCAGGTGGTATGATACAGCAGTGCTGGTCCTGAGTTGAACGTGGTCAACCCGGCGCGTCCTCATATACGTGGTACATACAACGTAGCCGTGAATTTCTTGAGTCTCCAGTTCAGCCAACTCACAGCCTTACCAAAAACAACATGTGTTGGTAGCAAATAATGCTTGCTTACCAGAACGTACGTATTAAGGAGACCGGTGTTTGTGGGCGCGCCAAGGCCTATTTTGGCCTCATTGCATTGGTTCCAGTCAAGGGGTCAAGCCGCAGCCTCCGCAGCCTCCTTCGTAGTGGTACACCGTATTATAACATGTTTGGCAGTGAGCTAACATGAGATCGGGGGATCAACAATAACAACAATTGCTGCTGCGCTACGACTTACGATGGCACATCGTATTATAACATGTTTGGGAGTGAGCTAACATGAGATCGGGAGATCATCAATAACAACAATTGCTGCTGCGCTACGACATATGATACGATAGCACATCGTAATATAACATGTTTGGCAGTGAGCTAACATGAGATCGGGAGATCAACAATAACAACAACTGCTGCTGCGCTACGACAGACGATGGCAACGAAGTACAAGTAACGCGAGATTCGAGACAACAAGTTTTATGTCTCAAAATGTACCGGCACCTGTTGCGCTTGCGTGTTTGCTCATCCCCCCTCTCCTCCCGCCCTTCCCCCGCCTCCGCTCCCCTTCCCCCTCCTTCGTCCCTCTTGCGAGAAAGAGCAGCATCGTTATCTCCAGCCTTCCCCTTCTCGTCCTCATCCCTCCTCGCCGCAGCAGCAGTAGCAGCAGCCTCCGCCTCCTTTGCTTTTGCTGCTGCTGCTTGCTTAGCTTTCATGGCCGCCGCCACCGTCACCGCCGCCGCCGCCGCCTCCTCTTCCCGCCTCCGATCCGCCTCCGAAACCTCCTTGAAACCCTCTTCCAGCTCCACCACGGTCGTGTTTGGCATGGCGAGGCCCGGGAACCGAGCCTCCTTCTCGTTCCTAGGAACGCGCGGGGCAGCGCTCCGCTTTGCCTCACCTCGGGAAGATTTGGAGCCGCCATTGCTGGGCTTCATAGCGCCTATAATGCGAAGCAGGTTGTCCGAGAGTGAATCAGGGAATTCAGCCCCATTTTCTGAGAGGGCATGGCGGAAGGCGGCCGGCTCAGGGAAGTCGTCGGCCAGGTGGATGATGAACTCCGCGAGCGTGCGGTCGCTCAGCCCCAGGTGGTTGTCGAGCTCGGTGCAGACCTTGCTGACCAGGGAAAGGCGTTGCAGCTCGTCAATGCTGCTACTCATGGTGGTGGCGGCGGTGGTGCTGCTGCTCTGAGCAGCTGCGCTGCCGCTGCTGCTGCTGGCTGCTGCTCCTCACCTCCCCATTCGTTTTGGCCGTCGCCGTTTTCGTCCTCGTATGATTTTTCGGGCGAACCGCCTCTCCCAGCTTTTCCACGACGCGGAGACGCGCCTGTTTCTGTCTGTGTGTAGGCTCTGTCTCTCGATCTGTCTGTGAGTGGTGCGTCTTGCCCTCTTGGCGCTCATTGAAACCGGGGAAATATTGATAATATTCCCTATCAAGAAAGCATCAATATCTTGTGAAACAAATTGTTGCGAAGTAGAATTAGCCAATCAGGAGACCCGCTTTGCTTGCATTGCGCCGCAAGCCGCAAACCGAATTCAAATTGGCTTCGCTACGCACGCGCTTCACACGGACGAACCCGGCAATTCGCACACCATGATCTCGCTCTGCACACACCCCTGGACTCTCATGAGTTGGGGTTCATTCTACGCGAATCCCAAGGCTCCCACGAGCCAAGTTTTGTGATGAAGATGACCCCCTTCTTCGAGAACCACCGCACCAAAAGCAAACACAAATATGCGGCCTTGACCTGAGCGGGCGCGTTTGTTTTCCCTGCCGTACATGTACAGCAAGCCAGCAACATGAGCAACACCGTGAGTTCTGGTCACGTTTGTAGGCAGTGTCTTGCAAGTACACGTTTACACGATGGCAATTTGCACGGACAAAAATCACCTGTACAGCAATGGTAGGTGCATGTGTCGATTGCTTTCGGAGACTGCTGCTGCTGCTGCTGCTGCTGTTCTGCTCCTGTTTTACTGCTACAGCAGTACCTACAGTCACAACACGTACCAGGGTACTGCAGTACGTACAGCAGCAGTACGCGTAGTCGGTTCTGTATACCAGGTACAAAGTATCAAAGTATGACAGCAGCAGAAATAGGTGCGGGACATCAACGCTAACATGAAGCAGCAGTAGCCGCAGCAAGACATGGGGTTGTAATGTACCTGGTATAGTCTGCTCGTAGTTGTACCTGTATCGGTTGCGTTAGCTGCTGCGGCTGCTGTTGCTGCTTCTGTATACGTACGGTTTTCTACTGTTCGTATTGTCGGACAACTGTCATCCTGTTGTCATGTACAGGTACAGAGTAGGTGGGACCTCAAGTCAGCTAAGATTGGAGGTACTTTTAAATTACTTCATTTATCTCTCCGCCTCTACTTCACTCTAAATTAAAGATGGTTCGCGTGGGTCAACGGTGGGTGGGATCTGCATGCCGTAGTGTCCGCCCGGGGGTATTTCTGTTGTAAACAACTACCTAGGGCTACAAAGGCGCATGTTCTCGAGAAACGCAGGGCATGGGAAATAATGCCACCACGTCAACGTGAGGTTACTTCAGGGTTGGGTAGATAGCGCGAAGGGATGGTTCATTGGCGGCTCGTTGGATTCCGAGCGGTGTACACCGCAACAGATGCGGTGCGTGTCAAATTAGGCTACTGCTGTTGTCGAGTAGCTCTTGACCTTGTCTCCATCACACGTCGCATGTCCTTCACCCTTCTGGTCTCCGGCAGCTACAAACTGGCGCAATGACACCCGCACGTTCTCCGCCCGCTCCCGTGTGACCTGCTGGTGCTGTTCCTTGCAACTACCTTACGCCGCTTTGCCGTAGACAACGTCACCACGCGCAGCGAGCAGGCTCTCGTGCGCAACGTAAGGCTCAGAGCCGTGGCGAACAACATCGGCGAAAATGGCCTTCATTACTTCCCGGTGTGAGCGATGCGGTGAGTGGTACTTGTAAAAGTCCTTGCGCTCTGCCCATGTGATAACCATCTACCAGGTACCAATACGTCAGTATAAAGTCGTTTTTTACCGCTGAACCCATAACCGACCCCAGAGTACAATGTGCATAGAATGTACAGACCGCCTTTGGGCCCTCAATGTATTTCGACTCTTGACGTTCGGCATGTCAAGGAAGCGAGCCAAAGTGTAGGCGTCCGTTGGACCGACAGATACCGTGAAATCCGTGAACCGTCCTGTCTTAGCAAATGTTGCCGATCCCGTTGGGTTGTACCACCAAGTCTTTAGGCAAGAGTAGTCTCTCCGGGATCCAGGGTGTGGCACATCGTGCTGAGGGTGATTTCACAAGATGAAAAAAAAACACACCATAATTACAGACGACTAGATTTCCCATGGAGTGTACACCGTGTGCTGCCCCAGGCGCGCTTTTCACTTTTAGCTCGTGTCCAGGACCTTATTCCGTGCGTGTATCTCGAGATACAGACGATTGTTGGCCTTCTGCACTATGGCCGGTTGTCAACAAAACCATATCGCTGCTTATCGCCTTCCCCGCTCATTTTGTCTATCGCCTCAACTTCCAGCGCTTGTCTCAGTCGGAAATTTCGACGAGGTCAAGCCGGATGTTGAAGTGCATGAGGTCTTGGACTGTACCTCATCAAGGTGATGTTAGCCGCAATTTTGCCGGGGGGGGGGGGGAGGGTACTCGTGCCATGCATGGCCGTAGTCGTATAACTATAGATACTCGCATCTCTCCAATGCCTGGAACGGAGCACGTCGCGTTTTCACCGACCAGGCATTGCTTGCACCAATCACGAAGTGCCGTGAGGTGTTGGGCTTGTCACATGAAGGGTGGGCTGCATCTTGTTAAGAACCGCTTGTAAGACCGACTTTCTTGCGTTGGATGACAGCGTCGAATTGGTTGCTTTGATCTGGTGTGGCCATTATACACATTACTGGATACGAGAATTCCCGTTGGGCGGAGGTAAGGTTATCAACCGCGCACAAACAATATACCTCGACCGCCAGCTGCGGTGACCGCAAAACGTATTTTGCCAGAGGGGGGGTGTGCTCGATATTCATGCATGGCCGTAGTCCAGAGCGGGGGGGGGGGCGTGCTCATTTGTTGCTTGCCTTGGCCATTTGACCATCGCCCGCGCATCCCTTTCGAGACGGAGCACCGTTCGTACTCCTAATAGAGGGGGGGCTATGGAGCTATCGATAGCCAGCAGGAAGAAATGTCGTAGACATAATGGCTCGATTGCTTCGCAGCTGGTGATTATGCGTGTGTGGACGGCACCATACACGGCTGGCCAAGGTGACTAGTTCCCTTTCACGACCCTAAACACGCTAACATCACTTGGTACAATCATTCGACAAAATACAAATACAAATGTGACATATACGTACTCGTATGTTGTTTTATTTCCTTGAAGAATAGTAATTAACTTCACCCTGAGCGTATTCAGCATCATCAAAAGTTGATCCGGTATCTAAACTACGACATTCCCTGAATTGGATGACGGTTGATATTGAAAAGGTCATTGGATGACGGTTGGTATGGACAGGATCAGAGGGGAATGGTTGGACCGAAATTATTTTCCGGTTGGTATGAGACAAGGGTAAGTAGGTACGACACCGCGGTTTATTTTTGTGTGTTGGTTTCACGGATGTATTGTTTTTTTCTGGCACAAACAGTATCTCTTGTTTTGTGGCTGTATGGTCGCAGGACGAGAGACGAAGATGCTTATAGCCATGGTTAGTCATTCTACTATGTTCAAACATATGTTTCCGAGAACGATGGATGATTGCATTAATATTTCCGAACTTCATGAATGGTTGACGTCTGGTTTGATCGTTTGAAAGATGAAAAATGTTGAAGTCTGGTTTGAACGGTTGAAAGATGAAAGATGTTGAAGTCTGGTTTGAGAACTTGATCGATGAAACATGTTGAAGTCTGGTTTGAGCATTTGAAAAATGTTTTTTTTTCGTTTTAGCGCGACGGCTTGTGGACGGTAATATACTTTCAGTGCTGGAAGGGCTTAGGCTCTCTTTACCGACGGGTAAACTCTATGTTAGCGTATAATATATTATGCTCGCTTTACCGTTACGATCTTTGTATCTATGGCGGTAGTAGGGGACAAAGTTTTTTTTGTCCGCGAAAACCTCGCAATCTCTGACATCTATTTTTTTCACTAGTTTTGATTTTGAGGCGCGGTAGTCTCTTCTGTGATTGCAATAGTTTTAAGTGGGGGTTTGGGAGAGGTTTTTGCTCGTCGGGATTGGTTCCCTCTTGCCTTTTTTCGTTGATTTAGGTGATGGATTTGAGTACTATTATTGGTTCGTCGGTAGTCGTCACTGTCTTGGAAAGAGCCAGGGAGGGTATTGGTTTGGTTTCTACACTGCGGCAGTTACGTGCCGGTTCGAGCTATCGGCCTACTATGAGTTGTGAGGTATATATACGTGATATTACATATTACTTCTTGGCTTGCTCCTGGGTTTGTGTTTGGCGGGCTCAAGAGGCCACCTCTCTTGCTCTTCTTGCCTCTCCCTGGTGTGTGCCTGGTGTGTGTGGAAAACTGAAGTGGAGACCGATATCATCCAAGACGTAAAAAACAATCTCGCCCGGGGTTTACGAACATCGAAAGCATGTGTGCGCGGGTAATCACGTGTGTAGTCATCATGTTTTGTAAGCCGTGCTCCTGTAGTCAAGAGAGGGTCGTGCTAAATTTCCGTATTTCCAACTAAGTCGCCCCCAACGCGGAGGGTCGCGAGTATCCACAGTAGTACACAGCACCATCCTCATTCAAGTCGCTTTGGCTCGTACTTCATTGGTAGCTTTTCGCTTTGCACCCCTAACAGGTGGTAAACTCTGGTTAGTGTGAGTGCTCGCACGACTCGTCGTCGATGCTGATGTGCCCATTTATTTTCCTGAAAAGCACAGGGGCATAGTCCCGGGGTTGCAAAGGTTCTACGCACAATGACTGATAGACGACTTGGAGAAAGTTGCAGTTGGGTGGTATTCGACCCCTTTTTCCCAGGATGGTTTTCAAAAGAGAACAGGTATCGTGATTTTGGTTGGGCTAGTGACGGCGCGGAATGCCAGATAGACTACGTAGCATGGGATTGGGAAGCGCAAACCGTGTATGCTATGGGAAGCGTACGGTGGTAGGGACGAGTACGCTGACGCATCAGGTGACACGAGTAGACCGCGCCGCCGAATACGGGAACTATGAACGGTCGAACACCAGCTTCTCGATAAGCGTTCGTTTCTGCACAACAGGCAAACACACCATTCATCACCTAGATATGATTTCGTGCCGCTACGTCTGCGCCACACTCTCTATATAGTGCGTGCCTGAACGTACCCTAGCTCTTTTTCGCTTCTAATTTCGGCAATTATGTTGAGTTCCGAGCGAGTGCTAAAGCCTGATACCATATTCCCATTCGTCCGCATTGCCGTTGGATCTGTTCGCTCCACTTGCAGGGGGGCAGCCAGGAGTCCGTCCCTTCACAGCCGTCCAGCCCCTACGGAGCAATCCAAACTTGAACGTCAAGTCCTTCACAACTATGTGCCCCGAGGACAAAGGAAGACCCCGGCAACCGCTGGACTCCATGCGTTTCGCGGCGAGTTGAAATGAAGCTTTCCGCAAAAGCCCTGAACGAGATGTGTCGGCCGGCCTGCTAGAGGTTGAGGGCGAGGTATGCAACCTCATGCACAGGAGACAAAGACAGACGTTAAAACGAAGCAGACAATCAAGAAATATCAAGGAGCACTGCCCAGCCGAGGCAGCAGGGCGCGTGGAACCGACGGTGAAAGAACCTCGCCAGGCGACTGGTGACGGGTGACCGGCCAGTTTGGGGTTGACCTTCAGTGACGACACCATATTCCCGAGAGACCCCGCGTCGCAAGCGGCTCAAGCCGGCCCAGTACCGTGTGGCTTTTCTCGTGTTGGACACATAACAGAGGCGGAGGAAGCAAACCAGCCTGAGATGGAATGTTGGTGTTAGCCGGAGGGAGGGGGGGGGGGTTGGAAAAGGTAGTGACGTTAGTACTTATTGTAAAAGGGCGGGCTGTTGGCGGGGCGCTGCCAGAAAGGAAGTGAAACGCCGATTCGGTTAGCGGCCAAACGATTGTTATTCCCCCGCAGGCAAGTAGCACGTATCATCAATTAGTGCCCAGGTTTGGTTTAGGTCGACCCACGGCTGATCCGCAGCGGACCTGGAAGCTTTCCCCAAGCCCCAGTGCGTCTCTACAACGTCGAGGCCGCGTCGTCGGGGTCACTACAGGAACACGATGCAAATAAATGCATACCGGGGCAGTAGAGCAGGTCAAAAGGTACTTTGCCCCATGATGGCAAATGGGGAGCGGTGGCGAGTAGCTATTTTATACCCTTTCGAGTCTCAAAGGCTATGATGTCGTGTCCCCTTCCAAAACCCGGGGACACGAAGTGAAAATCCCCGTCAAAGCAACGCAAAAAAAGGAAAGGCTACTATTAACAACGCCCATGATTTTCAGCGCATCAAAAGGCGACCCTCATCTTGGGCGGTACACTCGTGGTGGCGGACTTTGATCTTGACAGCATGATAGGGGCAGGGCGGCTGTGCGATTATCAATCTCATTCGTTCCGATGGCTGCTCTGTGCCTCATTTCCGAGTGATAAATATCAAAACTTGTAATTCAGGTATCATACGACGCACGAGGTCTTCTTGCACCAGGTGGGGCGCTTTTTTGATCAAACGCCATTTTAGCGAAATCGTGGCGTTTGGCCCACACGGCATGTGGGGAGGGGCTTGGCGTAGACGGCTTGTCTCTATGTCACCTACCCCTGCTCGTGGTTGTAGCGTCGAAGCTAACGCCCCGCCAAATCTTGCATTTTTCGTGAGTCATGCGTGCTCGGCGTGAACTCACAAAGCGGCTCGAAAAAAAACGAAAAATGATAAAGTGGCTACAAAAAAGGCGTCTCAAAATAATTTTGCTTCAATTTTCGCTACGAGTACACGTACGTATTACGTCGTATATCAAATTGCAATATAGTTTTTTCACTCGCGGTGAAGAACCAAAGAGTAAACTCTTAGGAACGAACCTCCCACGTGTTGTATCAGCTCCAGGTAGTTAAAGAGTACCGGTAGTACCACGCCCACTTATCTGCTGTAAATAAAACAGAAAATCGTTATGTGTCTGTACGCGTCACACTTCGACAAAGCGTGGTTTCGCTCGCGAGCCTCCCTGGGGCGTTTCGGTCCCAGATCTCGCTGCGGGCATGTGGGCTTGGGTCTACACAGAGTGGAACCGGCCCTCTCGCGCCGCCTCGGCACGCGTTCGTGGCGTCACGGGCGCGGGAGGTGAGTGTGTCAGATGCGACGGGATTGGTTTTCACTTGAAAATAGAGGAGCCCGCCGCAGTTGGGTCGTATTTTCCTGTTTTCATGCGGTAGAATCCCAACAATGGGGAAATACATATGCATAATGGTACTGATGACTACTGTACTCACTCGTAGTACGCAAGAAGAAAGAGCATGATCTCCTGACGATTTGTTACCCGTGGTACTCCCTGTTCTCACACTTTCAAATATCGATGTTAAGGGTGGACACTGTCGTCCCCGTCCCGTTTTTTTTTCAGATACGGGTACTATGTACACCGATCCAACCAACAGCACACAGCAGTTACACCCGCAACCAGCAAGATGATATTATAGCATTTCGCCAGCATACATACGAGTTACAGCAACAGCAGTATTAATAGTACGAGTACACGTATATTATACGAGCACATTTGAGCAGCAGTGCGCTCACTGCACAGACAATCAACACACTCGTAGTGGGTACCGAACGTGGCAATCAAGTGCAGGTCGGATTCATAATCGCACCACACCTGTAATAATATGTTCTCGATACCGTTACGCTCATTTACAAGCAGAGGGGGGGGGTTCTACAATTTTTCCGCGGGCGACTCTTTCCTCGAACAGTCCCTCATCTTGTATCTTGTACGAAGATATCTCCAGTCCTCATCACTGCACCTCTATACATCATGACATGTATGTACCGATTTTCCTCTCTAGTGCTCCGTCCTTGCTTCAAATGTTCTACGATCTAGTCCTAGCGTTACCTGCTGCTCGCTGCGTTGCACGATGACCGCCATGGCCGCACCCTGCACCAGGTTTATTTTTGGCACCTCTGGTTCATCTTGAGAATGCCTTCTCGGCACATTGAAACCCAATCTACGAAAAAAAAGCAAAAAACACGATCGACGGAAAATCCTACCGACGAGCGATTGCATCATCCGAAGCGGAGCCCCAGCTTCTTGCTCGAAACAACGCTCGCAATCGCAGGCGCCAGATCGTGAGGCCGAGCTCAAAGGAACCAGTATCACGCTGGTGCTGGCTTGTATCGACCCAGGCATTGCCAGGAGAGCCAGCCAAAAGGTTCTAAGGAGGGCACCCCGTTCCAAGCGGCCTGGTCTGCCCTCCGATAGCTGGTTTCTGGCTGCAGTAAGAGCTCGGTTGCCCTCACGTTGCCCTCGTGAACCAGCAGTCGAATCCTGTTTCCCAGAGGGCGACGCTTGTCTCCTCGGCGTCCCGCGGCTCCACGAAGTCGCTGAGGGTGGAGTGATACTCGGGAATATATCCTCTGCGCATCGAACGGAGCATGGTGAGAGCTGCTTCGAGTTGCGCGTCACACGTTGCATAAATCGTGTTTTTGCGGCGTGTCAGAGAACTTGTGTCACGCGCCTCGCCGGCATTGCCTCGTCAACACATGTTGTACTACCGGTAGGCCGCCATTGACGAGATCGGTAGCTCGCCACCCTACTGAGCATGAGCGTCTGTGTCTTTCCCACGCCAGTGGTTGAAGCTGCTTCCTTGTTTCTGCTAACACCACTGCTGCTGTATGTGGCCTTCCTATGTGCCTGTTTCTTTTGAAGTTTTGTTCATGATACTCGACCAGAGAGATGCGATACCCGTTACTTGTCACGTGTTGGGCTGCTCCGCACAAACAAAACCTGAACTGATCATGCTGCGTGTTTATACTCGTAAATAGTGAACGTTTGGTGTTGTACACCCTTTTCGCCCAGTTTGCGCCGAATCGACAACCAAACACGCGGCGCACGCATACTCTCGCGCTCCGCCCGTCTCCGTAGCCGTCGGTAGAGCTTCTGCAGTGGGCCCATGCAACGGTCCGAAGCCGCGCGGAGGGCGAAGCCGTATTCGCCCGATGGTTCGATGCCCAAGGCCAAGTGTCTGAGACGCACACGTTCGAGAGTCTGTGGCAGGAGGCTGGCCGGATAGCTCACGAGCTGAGGGTCACCTGGGGGCTAGCGAAGGGAGACAGGGCCGTTCTCTGCTACGGCTTCGGCCTGGACTTTTTCGCGGCCTTCTTGGGCTGCTTGAGAGCTGGCGTACTGGCGGTGCCTGTGTGTGAGTGTTCGATGTTGGGGTAATGTAGTGTTCTGGTTCGAGCGGAAACGTAACGGGCGGCCAACTTTCAGCTGCAAAGCAGCAGCAGCAGCAGCAGCGTTCTCCTGTCGTATTATACACCCAAGAGCTCTACGTATGTACCTGGTACGTTTCACGAGTGCGAAGACCGTCGACCACGTGGAAAATCGAAAATCGACACGTACACCGGTTCTGCTGCGTCCTTGTTGAAAATGGTATACTCCACTCGTATGATAGTCGGATGCCGCCATTATAGTTCTGAGTTGTTAATATTGATGATACTTGCGATACTTGGACTGAGTAGTATCAAATATGGTATCATACATGTGATATGATTCACGTTGAAATGACATGGCATGAACCAGATCTGGACCGCACATGTATGTATGTGGATTTCATGAACGTGGTATGCCTGTGGCCTGTGGTATTGTTCGTACCCATTATTACGATATTACAGTCAGTGCATCTCTTACAAATGGTATATGAATACTGCTGTGTGTACATACCATGCACCTGGTATAATACTGGTACCGGTATATCGTACGTACGTACGTACGAGATCATATACTACTGACTGCTGCATATGCGTACGAGTACGTAGTCGCAGTGCAAAGCTTGAATGAGTGTCAGGTGTCAGGTACCCTGGTATACCAACGGTGATAACGGTATAAGCTCGATATTGGCTGCAACGTATCAGGTCTTCAACTCAACCATGCCATAGTTGATGCATTGTTTTGCTTCGTGAATCTGCAATGTCTTTATCGAATAATGTTGGCCCTTTGCTCTACCACCACACCCCAACTTCACCTCGTACTATAATACGATAACCTCCTACAATCCTCAAATTCCTCTCAAATTATACAGGCTGTCGCCGAGGCGTGGTCACTCCTTGATACCGGTAGTGAACATTTATGGAGCTTTTGCGCTTGGCGCCTAAAGCCGACCCTCCGACCCGAACCCTAACCCGAAGCCTAAGGCAGTGATCAGTGCTACTACTACTGTAGGATGCCGTGCTTGGTATGACTCAAGACTCTAGGCTGATTCGGTCGGCTTGGATGCTGTACTTGGAAATAATCTTAAATTGATTCAGCCCGCTCGGGATGCTGTGGCTTAGAAAGACTCACGTTGATCGAGCCGCGTATAATGTACTCCTTAAGTAGCCAACCAGAGTGGGCAAATGGCTTCCTTTCTCCCCTATGAAGTTCACTATCAGCAGGTGACCAGTACTGGAGGCTGTCGCCTCAACTATGAATAAACCCTCAGGGTGGGCGCGAGGGAAACTGTTAAAGAACGCTTTGCCACCCTTTTCAGCCTCAGCCCTCACATCGACAGTATAGACGTAGCCGGTGGGATAGCCACCGCAAGCTTCCTGTCCTCTGCCGTAGCAGTATTTTGTTTGCTCGCCTATTACCCGCCACGCCCCTTGTCTCTCTTCTGAATGGGAGTTCAACTGCAACCTCAACCAGAATCCCTCTCTCTCATGCTCGCATGTATTGACCAAACATGCCTTACATGTATGTATATGTTAAGATTCAACCCCGCTCTACAAACCCCAGATTTATTACGTTCAATGTTCAAGGTTACACCTGGTACAGCTGTGCCCCCAGTCTATATTTCCCTTGAATGACGCTGGGCCTTTTGCTGTGATATACGCGTAGTCAGCTGGGTAGAGTAGTAGTAGTAGTAGTAGTAGTAACAGTCGCTCACCGTCGGCCAAATTCGTACGTTGAACACCTCGGAAAGATGTCCTGGTGCATGTCAGACATAAGACGTGCTCTTCCAGCTATCAATGTTACAGCAGTAGCTTTTTATTCGTGTACTCCTACCGCAGGGGTATAGGTAGATGCAGCAGGGGCAGTACCTCTGGTATTTAGATGTGGCCACAGCACCAGACTGTTGCCTTCTGGGTGTGCTTAAATCCATGGACTTCTGTGAGGTACCCACGGTTGTACCGATATATTCTACTAACGAACGTACGGCGGAGTATCATGCATCATTGGTATCATGCTATATATAATGCATACATGTGTAGAATGCACGGAGTCACATACCTCCGATACCAGTGACAGTACTGTACATTAGTACGCTGGATTGATGTTCGGCCTCACAATTTCGAGCTTGTGATGTACGTGGTGGTGCTGTACGGGTAGAACTACTACTCTGTAGATGTGACCGTAGTAACATATTTTGCTCGGTAAACTCTCTATACCGGGCATGGTGATGTCACGGGGGGCGTCTAACAAGCCCCCTGCTCTCAACAATAGCTTTGGGCTGCAACTTTAGGCGCTCGGAGCTATTGAACGGCTCGTGGTTCGCCCCTTCAACGTATAGCCTGGAGCCTGTCTTAAGTGCCTGGTCCATTATCACGCTGCCGCACCGACAAAACTCGAAGCTAACAAGCGCTCCGTCGCCCCTGCCTCCCTCTCTCGCCGCCCGTCACCCCCGGCATGTCTCCCCTTTCCCCCCGACATTAACGCCAACTTTACGCGCTGTCGCTACAGACCCGCCGAGCCCGTTGACGTTGAGCAAGTCCCTGGCGAAGCTCCAGGGGGTCGTGGATGCGTGCAGCCCTCGGGTGGTGCTCCTTTCCGCCGATGTCAATCGCCTACGGCTGGCGTCCAAGCTCAACTTCCTGTCGTCCGCTCGACGCCTCTGGCCCGACCTTCCCTACGAAACCCTGGGGTCTTCGGCGGTTTCCAACACCGCCGGAGGCGAGGGGGGAGCGGGGGGTGGTCAGTCTTCATCTTGGTTTGGGTATGGAGGGGATGCTGGAGGGGCGGGGGTGAAGTGCTTCGATGATGATTCTCTGGAGGAGGACGATGTGGCGTTTTTGCAGTTCACGTCGGGGAGCACGTCGGAGCCGAAGGGTGTCATGGTGACCTTCGCCAACCTGATGCACAACGCTACGTACATCTCACGCAAGGCCGAGAGGGTGAGCCATCTCGCTTGACCTGCGTGCTTGAGTCTGCCCTGGTCGGTGAAAACCCGACGTGCTCCGTCCCGGCCCGGCATTGTAAGGGTGCGAGGGTCTAGGGTCATACGACTACGGCCATGGATGGCAATGAGCACCCCCCCCCCTCCGCCCCCTGCTCTCCTTGTTGGCCGTTTTTTCAAGTTCGGGGATACTGTACGTCCAACGACTCAGTAGTAGTAAACACTATGATCTCAACATTTTCCCAGGAAACGGAGCTAGCAATCGGGCCCCGAATTCAAGGGCGGTGTACTGTATTAACACCTAGATTTTTTCTCGACAGTTCGTGGCTGTCTAGTATTATCGGGTAGATCTTATACGTCTGGGCAAATCAAACGTTTACCGGGGTACTTTATCGGATGCGCTTTGTGGCGTGCTGTGATTGCTTGACGACGAGGCCCTTCTCGTCAACTTGTACGGCCGGGGGGCAGCGATACGATGCTGCTGCGTTTTCGACCAGCTTACCTTCAGCCCCTGTAAACAGTCCTGACATCGCTATCGTTGCTCGCCGCGCCCAACCCCTAAACCCTGAACGCTGCGGAACGCCAAACAACAGTCGTTCGAATCGCGGGGGTTTCCAGACGGAGAGCGCGTGCGCGGTTTCTCCTGGCTGCCGCAGTACCACGACCTGGGCCTCATCATGTGCACCCTCACGCCCTTCGTCAGCGGCTGGCGCATGGGCTATATGTCGCCCCTCGACTTCGTTCGCCGTCCCCTGCTCTGGCTGCGCCTGCTGTCGGCCGAGCGCGCGGTGTTCGGATGCGTCCCGGACTTCTCCCTCCGGCTCTGCGTGCGCAAATGGTGGGTGGTGGTCGGTGGCGGATGTTGGTGCTTGGGGGTTGCGGTGGTAGTGGTAGCTGGGTGGGATGTACCCATGCCGTGCACCAACAGCACGCCCACATATTTTACAGAGATGTTGCACGTTGGCACGGGCAGCCATCTACCATAGCCATCTCAGAGGTCCCGCCCCCGAGCCCTACCCCCACCTCCCCCCCTCGACCCGACCCACCCCACCCCACCCCACCTCCGTCCCGGCATTGTAGGGGTGCGAGGGTTTATGGTCATACGACTACGGCCATCGCACGCATCGGACATACACCCTCTTCAAGTTGCTCCAGCCGTGACGACCACACCCATGTGCTGCAGGCAACGCCACATCGGCGCGTGCTTCCAACAGCCGGTGTAAGCGCTCTAGTTATGCAATAAGCTGTGCATGGTTGCCTCGTAATGGATGCCGCAGATAACACTACTATCTTTTCCGAGCACTGAAACTACTTTTTCTCGATTGCGACTGATGTAACTGTAGACTGCAGTGGACAAAAACATGACCACAAAACTACTCGTTATGTTTGTGTCTGAGAACGGTTCGATAGGCCAGGGCTTACCGAGGAAGCTCGAATGGGCTCGGCACCGTTCTGGATCCACTTCAGGGCGCTGAGGTCCACCGACTCACTGAGGGACGCTCGAGTCTCCGGCGTCGCCTCGTCCCTGACGCACACACAACACACACCGTTCCGAAAGGACAAGGATGACGTTAAAAACACCGTACACGAAAAAAACGGCCGGCTCGAAATTGGACTCGGGCAAGGTGCGCTCACAGCTCACAGGATAGATTCCGTGGCAGGACAGGCGAAGAAACGCACAAGGCGTCATAGCGTATCTCCTCCTCACCCCCCCTCCCCTACGCCAGCGTTCGCTCCACCTCGATCAATCGGAGAAGAAAAGCAAGTACGAAACAGCCACCCAGCGTGACCAGACCAAGGAGTGGCGCCCTCCCACTACACCAACAGCACGCCCACATATTTTACAGAGATGTTGCACGTTGGCACGGGCAGCCATCTACCATAGCCATCTCAGAGGTCCCGCCCCCGAGCCCTACCCCCCCCCCCCCGTTTCCCCCGCCTCCCAAATCTCTCTATTCAACGCCTCTTGCAACGCAGGCTCGGGGCGGTCTTGAAGCTCTCGCCAGTGCCACAACCCAACGCGGGTTTGCTCCTCGCGACGGCAGTGGCGGCCTTTCGGGCACGGGACACCCCGCTGAAGCTGGAGGGGCGGGACTGGGATTGTCGGGGGGTGGGGGAGGGGGAACAGCGGCGACGTCGGTTGGAGGCGTTCGCATCGCCGCTGGGCCGCCCCCGGCAGGTCCGACGGAGGCCGCTGGGGGAGGTGGGGGCGGGGGAGGGGGGCTGGGCTCGGGGAGGTGGGAGCGCGAGCGCGATGCGCGCCCTGTTTCGATTGACAAGCGCAAGGTGGGTGGATGAGCTTTTGGTGCTGCGATTGTTGTTTATGTGGTTGAAGGGCAGAGAGCGATTTATCATCTTAGGTGTCTTGTGAAAGGAGGGAAGGAAGTTCCATTTTTTTTTTCTTTCTATCGGTGTAACGGTGACCCTCACCTTCAGTGTTGATACGCTTGACCGTTGACCTGAACCCTTTCACATTTGTTCCTCTTTTCTACATTCACCGTGCACCCCCACGCCTTGAATTTAACTTTGACCCCTTGTCTTTCACCTTCACCGTGTACCTCACAATCGCGTTGACCCTTCCACCATTGGCGCTTGACCTTGACCTTTGCCTTGCCTTCGCCTCGCCTTCGCCTTCCACCTTGACCTTGCCTTCACTTTCGCCTTGCCTTCGCCTTTCTGCCTTTTCCTTGCCTTCGCCTTCCCTTCGCCTTTCTCCTTCCGCCTTTCCTTTATTTTTCCCTTTCGCCTTTCCTCCCCTTTCGCCTTTCGCCTTTACTTGCCTTTCGCCTTTCTCCTTCGTTTTTCGCCTTTTCTCCACTTTCGCCTTTCTCCTTCGCCTATCTCCTTCGCCTTTCGCCTTCCGCCTTGGCCTTGTTGTGCGCCTCGGCCTTTCGCCCTGACCGCCTTGAACAAGGTGCAGCGATTCTCCGCGGAGGAAATCCTTGCCCTGAGGAGGGCACCGACCCGCCCCCTGCGCAACATGCCGGTCCACGGGGCAGACATCTCGGTGATTGTCTCGGAAGACCCGCTGGAGCCGGTCACTTCCACCCAGCCTGACCAGGAGGAGATCAACAAGGTTTGTTTGTTTGCTGTTTTTGTTTACCTGATCTGGCCGGAAATAGAATCGTCGTTGTTTTGCGTAGACTCTGATGTCAGTATACCAAGTTGTGATTATATGTTTCCGGCCGAAGCAAGGGTCCCACGAAAAAGAAAATTCCCGACATTTTCGAGACCCGGACAGGGGGTATACTAAAAACAAATAAAATACATTTATTTTATTTTTAACTCGCTTTTCAAGTAAAATTCTATTATAATATGTTGAAAAAAAAACGTTGGTTTTCGTAATTTCGTCTAGAAATCTCAACGCACTGGTTTGTTTTTCGTTTTGACGCGTTGGAAGGAGTGTAGGTCATTTTCTCTTGTGGCAAAGCAAAGCACCCTTGGCCGGAATTGGTGTATTTTTTGCGCTCGCATACATGACGTCGACTGTTTTCTGTTTGTTTTTTTCTGGGGGACCCTTTTATTTTGTCGGCGTTGCGTTTTGTTTGTTCACCGCCTTAGTACTCGTGGCCAGGGGCGTCCGAAAAGTATTTTGTCGACACCTAACTATCTAAAATGGTCAGAATAGAAAAACAATCGGAGCACTGCTTGTGATCCCTGGACGATTTAGCACAAAACAAGTTTTTTCAAGTTTTGTTTTAGAATTTTTCCTAAAACCAAGCACTTGGTTTTAAAGACCCCCCCCCGACGAGGGTCTATGGTCATATGACTACGGCCGTGCACAACATGAGTACACCCCCCCCCCCCCCCCCCCGGAGGGCCAGGGGGGGGGGAGGGTCTTTAAAACCAAGTGATTGATTTTGGAAAATTTCGGGGGGAAAAAGTTGTTTTGTTCTATAAATCATGCAGCGATCACAGTGCTCCGATTGTTTTTCCATTCTGACCATTTTAGATAGTTAGGTGTCGAAAAATTACTTTTCGAGACGCCCTCGCATTAGCAGCAAACTGCATGCACGCTTTTTTGGGGAGGGGGAGAAATTACCATGGATGTTGCTGTACGTGCGTGTCATATGTATAGAAATAGTTTATATACCGGGTGTTGGGTCTAATACTCATCAGAGGTCGATTTGGGGGGGAAAGACTACTCGGAATTTGAGTTCCTCCGTGAGTTTAGTTGCTGTACAGCTAGCGAAGATGAGTTTCGACGAAATCCTCGATCTCACAGCTGTTTTTTTTTTTTTTTTAATTTTCAAATATGTGTACGTAAGATATATGAATAGTCCAAAATTGTAACGTAATCCTTCTTGCTATTATACTACAAACACAGTTCAATTGTAATTCCAAGTATATTATTTGTCCCCAAACGTGGGCTTAAGGGGGATACGAGTACAATCATGGAAAATAAAAATAAATAAAAAAAAAGTTGCAAACATATGTATACCAGGTATGATGTAGTGTACTTGCTGCTGAATAAAAATAATTAAAAAACTCAAAACATGAAACTGTCAGCTGTGTGAGATCGTATAAATCGTATATATGTACTTCGAAGTAAAAGCTCGTAAAAAAAAAGTCGAGTAAAACACAAAAACTGTGTTGGCCGGCTTTTTTACTCACTGATCCGACCTTTCACGCCCGCGATGAACCCTCGGCTCAGATTTGGGCGGCGGCCTCCGACCGCCCTCCCATGAGGGGAAGGCGCGGGCGTTGGCCTGGCGCCGGAGAGGATGGACCGGGGGCAGGGCCAGGGCCCGGACCAGGGGCTGGCGGAGGACGTTGGGCTGGGGAACGCACCCATGCGCACAGGTCGGTCTGGAGTCTGGGGCTGATATATTGAGGGTTTGTTGGTTGGCTGGTTGGCTTCGTAGTTGTTTGGTTTATTGACTGGGTGATGCAGTAGTAGAAGGAGGAGTAGGAGTAGGGTAGTATTAGTAATAATAGTAGTATAGTAGCAGTAGTAGTAGTAGTAGGAGTAGGAGAAGGGGACGGGGGGGTAAGGTGGCGGAGATTGAGGTTGTGATGGAGGTTGAAGTTAAGGTTGGTGTTGAAAGCTAAGGTTGACGTTTAGATTTGACATTGATGTTACCGTTGTTTTTTTCCGTTCCCTTGGCGGGGCAAGCGGAGAGGCGTGCGGGCGGGGAGCAACGCGCACAGGGGCGGTTAGCCCCACGGCTGTACCAGGTATACCGTACATACCGCCTACCGTACTGGTTAAATGTACCAGGCCGTGCCGTACCGCATCAAACCGAACCGTACCGCAACCGCACTGCAAGACTCGGGGCGGCAGGGACCGCACGCTAAGCAAAAGCGCGTGTGTGCGTGCGTCCCGACAACCCGCACCACCCCATTCCGAAAGACATTTCCACCCTGCTACCCACCGACGAACACACTACCGAGAAACACTTTCATACCGGGCCAACGAAGATGCCACAGCAGTAGTAGTGACGAAGGCGAAGGCCGTACTGTAAGTACGTAGACAAAGGCACAGCCTGAGTGAGACGCCTCAACAGTCACCACCCCTAAATCTCCGATATAGACGGGGGAAGGCACCACCCCCCCCCCAAAAAAAAAACGCCACTGCCACTGCCACCGGTAACAGATTCGCGATTTCGCCGCGACGTTCGCGCCGCTAGGGTTGAGTCCTGCCTATGTGGGGACGGCGTACGGCCTGGCGGAACACGTGGTTGGCGTATGCGGACACGAGGCTAACCTGAAAGGGCTGCCCTTGTCCGACCTGAGTGACGAGGACTTGGAATGCGTTGGCCTCGTGGACTATCTTTCGGAGGGCTCTCAGGTCAGTCAGTATGTCAGTCAGGGGGGGTGTCCGTCTGTTCGCGGAAGTAACGAAAAGTTTTCGGTGTCCATTTTCTGCGCTGCTTGCTTCTCGTCGAATTGCCCGGTCGACGGCCTTGTCCGCCATCACTTCCTTCCTTCCTTCCTTCTTTCCTTCCTCCCCCCCTCCCTCCCTTCCTCCCTTCCTTCCTTCCTTCCTTCCTACCTTCCTTACTGTAACGTTTTACTTACTTCAAGTATACCGGCCGGAAAGCTAGTTGAATAGTTACTCCATGCTCACGTCCACTACATCCTTTCACGCCGATGCAGTTACTTAACCCTTTTGTTTTGGCGATGTCGACTGCCTGACGCCAACCCTTCTCCCGATCCAGCTGATGATCGTCGACCCGGAGACGAGGCGCGAGATGCCGCGCGGCGAAACAGGGGAGGTTTGGCTTTCATCCCCTTCGGTGACGGCGGGCTACTGGGGCCGCCCCGACCTGACCGAGGAGGCGTTTTCCGCTCGAATCGCTGGGGAGGATGGTGCGGACTCCGACGATACCACCAGGTGAATACTTAACGGGTGTGCGTTCTGGACAAAAGTACCTCCTCCCGCCCTTCCCGCTTTCCTCTTCGCCCTCCTCTAGTTCTTGTTTTTATTTTTCCGGGCGTTCTGAATTTCACCGAGCTAAGTGTATAGCGCGAGAAACCTAGGGACGATGCAGCAGACTCCCGCTCGGTGGTGGTGGTGGCGGCGGCTGTGAAACAGTGATAACTTTGTTTGTACCTAGAGACGGGGATATTCGATATATTCAAGTTGTGTTTTTTGGTGATATGAGCCGATTATGTACAGTATTCATTTTGTGAACACGTAGCAGTACAGGTACTGCTGTACAGTGCAGTTTCAGTACCCACCTGTGTCGTAGAGCTCGTTGCATCGTTGTAATACAGTTTCGAAATATTTAACCTCCACCCAAGAAGTGGCCGGTCGATGCTGAAATGCAATGCCCACTTGTTACCGCCTCTGTTCCGTTCGAAGTCTCCGAAGGGTTACTATTGCTATTACCAGGTAATTACTACCATATATTTACCATTACCGGGTAATGACGTAATTACTACCAGATATTTACTATTACCAGGTAATTACCACCAGGTACTATAGTGGTTACATCTGGATTGACAATATGTGTATGTCGTGTCCGTCGTATCCAGTACGGTGGCATGGCATTGCATTGTCTACTCAGCTTACTGCATTACAATGCACTTCAGTATCTCTGTGTCGTGGTCTTGCTGACCACAGAGCTTTCATGTCTCATATCTCTAGGAGGAAGACTCGGCACGGACACTGGGTGTGCTGGATGTCGACGGGATGAAAGCGCGGTTTGATGTGAAGAGCACACACGCTACTGTTACTAATAGCACAGCTTTGCTTCACCCTAGCCAAGCGTGTCCAGGAAACGCTGGCGGCCTACAGTATATACCACCGCTTTGCCTACGATTGGCCTGCCCACTATATTACCTAGGTCTTGTCTTGACGCGTGCTACGATGGAGATATAGGTATAGGTATACCGTTTTTTGGCTGAAACGTTTTCTGAACGACATACTAAAGGCTCTTCAACCCATTCAGAACTGAACAACTTATCCCACACTAATTCCGAGTACTTTTGTCCCCAAATACGTGGGACCAGTTCTTAACCCATTCAGAACTGGTAAAAATATCCCACACTAATTCCAAGTAATTTTGTCCCCAAATACGTGGGACCAGTTCTCAAGGGGCTATTTAAGCCAGAATCGTCGGAATCTCATTCTTGAGTTGCAGAAAATTTCGTTTTATACTTGGGCCATGGGATTGTTCATCGGGTATATAGCACTTTGTTCCCCTCCAAAGGCAGGTGGCTTACTATTAGTTTAGAGCTCCTCAAGTGACACCACCCTCAGAAGGCAAAACCTTATTATCATGGTGCACCTCTTCTGCTATAGCATGCGTCCCTTTCTCCCCGCTTTGCTCACGCCTTAATATTTTCGCACGCACGTTTTTCGACGGCAGGCCTACGTTTCTCCGCACGGGAGACCTCGCTAGGGTGGACGCCGACGGGCGCATCCTCATCTGCGGCAGGATGAAGGACCTCATCATTGTTAGGGGCAGGAACCTCTACCCTCAGGTGAGTTGGCCATGCCACGGTCACGCCACTGCTGCCGCTGTGTTTCATCGTTTATGGTGGCGTTACGTTTTGGGTTTACGTTGAGGTATATACAGTAGTATATACCCAAACATTTAGGACCGACGGGGAGTGAAGAACCACCCAATCACCGTTACAATCCCATTTTGTGTCTTGCAAATAGCTGTGCAATCTGCAATCCCTTTTATGTATTGTAATTTCACTCTCGTGATGTGCCTATCAATAGCCCGTGGGGTTATCTTTTGGGTTGCGCGATTTGTAATTGTTCTCAAAAGTCGAGTTGTGGATTCTAGGCGTAGAGCGCCTTCTGTTTGGAACCTGATGATCGTTAGGTGCTGTACCTCGTCTGACGTGGCGTGACTCAGGTGGCTGTCGTCCGTAGTGTCTACGCATGGAGGTGGCCGGCATCCATGTCGTCGAGACGTTTTGTAGTTTTTTTTTCTTGTTTTTCTCCAACGGGTGGTCTGTCTTCAACTGCGAGATGTGTGACGAGACTGCTACTGCTGTTGCGTTTTTTCACCTCTGGCTGGTTGTTGTCGCTGATACCGATGAATCGTTGCAGTAACCGGCATGGAAAATGATTGTGCATCGTTGCCGTTACCGGTATTTCTAGTGATTTGTTTTTGCTGCTTCTTTTTGCCGTTTCTTTCACCGCCATGGATGAAACGTTTTTGAGCCGGTACTGGTCGTGGGGGTCGTGGGAGGCGGGGGGAGTATTGTTCGGGCTATTTTGTCGGCGAGGTCGGTAGCGTCGGTGCTGATATTTTTTTTTCTGGTGTTGGTATTGGCGTTGTTGGTCTTGATGTCGGTGCTGATGCTGGTGGTGCGGCTGGTTATGGTGTTGTCATGTTTTGGTGTCGGTGCGGCTGATAATGTTGGTCCTGGTTTTGGTGGTGCTGTTGGTGTCGGTGCTGGTGCTGTTGATGTTGGTGGCGTCAGAGCCGACGCTGTTGATGCGGATACACGGCCAATCTATCCTCATCAACATCCAAGCAGTTTTCTATAACTTTTTTTTTACAAAATTCGGCAGCTGTAAGTTCGACCGATTGAGTGTTTTCTTTAAACTTTTTTACACAACACGGCAGTTGCAAGTTCGACCGATTGAGTGGCTGATACTCCACTTTGAAAGCTGCGTGATACACCGGGCGCGTTTGCTCTATACGGGTATTCCATAGCAGATTTTACGCAGAGGTATACATCATTATTTTTAGCAATAAAGCTGTCGTCGCTTATCAACGGCGTGCATCGCTAAAATTCGCTCGTAGCACAGGCAACGGTCGCTCCGTAGTTGTTAACAGCGCTCGCTCACCCTCTCGCGTTTTCGGCTCGTGTGCTGCCCTGTGTCCACCAGGACGTGGAGTTCGCAGTGCAGGAGGCATGCGACATGGTCCGGCCCGGCTGCGTTGCAGCTTTCTCCACCTCGGAGCTCGGCGGAGAACTGGAGGTAATACGAGCTTCCTCCTGCCCCACTGTACGCTAGCATGATAGCTGTTGGTGCAGTATCATTGTAATAGTTGTTTACAGGTACAGTATGCGGCACCGCTGGATAATCTCTTGTTTTTGCGCCAGGCTCGAATTCTTACGCAACTAATGCAGGGTGTGTCCTAATTTAATTTCAGTCTAAAAGTGGCCACATTGTGATATTTTGTCCAAAACTCGACCCTGAAGTTCTTAACCCCCAAATTATGTTTTTTTGCTGTCGTGCCGCTCATGCGAACACCCAACGGTATGCGCGGATCTGAATCCCAGATACCCCACTACCCCCCCCCCCCTATATTGGAGGGGAGAACCGGGCCGTTGTGATCCCAGAAAATAATGAGTCAACTTTTTTTTTAATCCCCCCCCCCCCCCAACCCCCTACCAGCGAAAAAAAATAGGGGGGGTCTCTAAAACCAAGTTAAAAAAAGGGAACAAAAAACGAAAAAAAAAAGGTTTTCGCTCATTTCGTCCTGTGATCACAGCGATCCGGTTTGTTTTTCATTCTGACCTTCCTACAAGTGTGGTGTCGTTTTCTCTTTTTTTTTACGGCCTTGGAACATCCAAAAATAACTTTTTCATGGTAAACAAAACAAAAATGCTTCGAGCGTACAGCGGTAAACAGCTATCATGCGCCTATTTCCATCATGACCATGGCCTTCCCCATCACGGTCCACATCAGGGTTCAGAACTGTTTTGGAATTTTAGACGGCACGGCATATACGGCCGTCCCTTTCGCCTGCAATTCGTTGTCATTTGATTGGTCGGGTGGGCTGTAACGACTTTTTTTGTTTGACGTATTTCGCTCTTGTTTTTTTTTCTCTCTTAAGGTGGTGATGGAGGTCAGGAAGTCAGCGGAAAAGGATGCAAAAGGTCTCCTGGAGGGCTTGGAAGCTATGCGTCGCGCCGTCATCGCCGAAGGCTGCTATCCTTCCCGACTGGTGAGGGTCGATATGGAGGCAGGGAGGGAAACATTCAGAGGGCCAGCGTGTATGACCCGCATGCCCCCCCCCCCGTCTCTTCAATCACCAAAAAATACTTCTTTTTTTTCTCATGTTCCGTGCTTTGGTACTCCGTCGTTTTATAAGAGTCTTTAATACTTTTGGCTGTACGAGTAGTGTTCTGCCCGAAAGGAAACTCGTCGCTTTTCGGGAAGTTGGTGCGTATAAAAGGCGCCTTGGCCCACGGGGTTTTCGCGGTTTCTACCTGTAGGCGTCTCTGGCGTTCGAACCCCCCCCTTCCGTATTCCCCGTGTGCTTGCCGTCTGCTGTCATTGGTTTATATCTTGGTTTGTCGTCGTTTCCACCTACTTACTGGTGGACGATCCGCTTGCACTAATTTTGGTACTGTACGAGTACGTACAGCCTGCTATATCGTTTTATCATTTATCATTCCGGGTCGTTTGTATCAGCTAGCAAATATGAGTTTCGACGAATTTCTCGATCTCACAGCTGTTGTTTTATTTTAATTTATTTTTATATTATGAAAAGGTGGCTATCAAGGAGCGAACCATCCCGAAGACGACCAGCGGCAAAATTCAGCGACGCCGATCCAGGGAGCTCCTCCACTCGGGCGGGCTCTCTGTCATCACCGAGCTCACGGCCAAGGTGAGCTAGTGAGCTACCCCCTGGCATGGTGTGATATGGTGTGGTGCACAGGCGGCAGTGGTGTGGCATGGTGTGGTGCACAGGCAGCAGTGGTGTGGCATGGTGTGGTGCACAGGCAGCAGTGGTATGGTTGTGGCAGAGGCGCCTGCGACGATAGAGGTGTGTTGCAGTATGTTTTTTTCTCAGGCTACCCACTTGAGGAGGTATGTACTACTGTACTACTATAATAGTAAGCCTATAGTCTATTAATAACTGATTTGGGAGGAAAATAAAAGTTTCTACGTACCCAATGAACACCATGGCCCAACAATACAATGAACACATGTTGAAACTCGTGGAGGCGTTTCCATAGACGCACGCATGGCTTTTATGCTTGCACTTTTCCCCGTGGTCGAGAAAATCAGGCGAAAATCACCACTTTCGTGTGAAGGGGTGTGTCATCCAAGTAGTATCACTTGATTGCAGTATACGGTACGGTACAGTATGTGGTATCACGTATCACCCGTGTGCTACAATAGATTGGAGGTGTGCTACAGTAGAGGTAGCTCTTTTACTCTGAAACGTTTTCTGGATGATCGGGCTCTTTGACCCAAAATCGTCCGACTTTCATTCGTGAGATGTTTTCATTTTCGTTGGTCATTTTCGTTGGTCATTTTCGTTGGTCGTTTTAGTTGGCTATTTTCGTTGGGTCCTCCCCCCTGGTTTTGGAGGAACTGTTATCTTATTATCTTGATTGCAGTATACGGGGGGGGGGGTGTCATCTTGTCACCCGTGATAAATGCAGTGTAGTGTAGTCCAGTGTAGAGCGGTGTGGTGCGATGTGGTGCAGCGGTGTAGTGCACTGCGGTGTTGGTCTACTATTAATAGTGTGGGGTAGTGGACTGAAGTGTAGCGCAATGCACCGCTGTATAGTGCAAGTATCGGGGATGATGGTAATCGCGACTGTACCGTACAAACGAAACCCCAAGCCTTCATCGCCGCCACCCCCTTCTGACGGAGTGAACCTATGTGCCCCCCCCCCCCCCCCTACTACTCCATCTGTGTTTGCCTTCTCACTCGGCCAACGCTGTGTTTCATCACGGTCTAAGGTGGGTGCCTTGGAGTCCACTCTCGAGGAACAGCCTGAGGAACCCGCGTCACCAACGCCAACCAAGCCGACACCGACACCTAGCGAGGACGCACCAACGGTCACAGACTCAACCCAAACTTCAACTTCAACTTCAACTTCCAGCTCGACACCGGTGGCGCTTGAGAACGCGCGAGCTCAGAGCGACAACAGCGACGGGTTCGTCGCTGAACATCCGGTGGAGGAGGAGAAGGAAATGCCCGAACAGCCCCAGCACTCGAAGAGCAATGCAGTTGTTAGTGATGTGGAGGCGGGGGAGGACCAGGGGGGGCTGCTGGAGCGCCAGAAGAGCGAGAGGGTTGGCGTGTTGACGGAGCTTGTGGTGTCCACCGCCGGGGAAGTTTTGAGGGTGAGACAACGAAACGCCTTCTGAAAGAGGCGATACTGTCGGTGTTGGAGACACGTCGGTGTGTAGTATTCGGGCGATGCATGAATATGCCTCCATGGAACAGACCCGTACGAGTAGTTAAAAGCCCCGTTTTTTTTGTGCTTACAATGTTGATGTTGAGTCGTGCGAGTGGAATTGTAGTATTTGTGCACCAAGGTGTAGGGAAACGTAGAGTGGAGACCAGCAGCAGTATGTAATGGGATTCGGTTACACCCTACTTAGCACACAGTCAGCGCACAGATACACCCGTTCTTCGTACCCCTCCCCCCCCTCCCTCAGAACAGCTGCCAAGGCCAAAGGTTGTGTCGCGGTGTACGTATGAATATACACCGTTCAAATACTTGCGGCTGACTGGCTGGCCCGCTAACCTCTTAGCCCCTCTCGCCCGCACCCGCTCCCACCCCTACCCCCCCCCCACCCCCACTCCGTCCTTGAACCACTGGAACACTTACTTATTTTCCCCCCAGGGACTGACCATCTCCCCGGACCAAGCCCTGTTCGATGCCGGCTTCGATTCGCTCACGGCCGAGGAGTTCGTAGGGAGGCTCCAGGAGCGCCTCGTGTCCGGGGGCTGGGTGACCGGTGGAATCAAGGATGCGGAGTCAGTGGTATCGTCAACCACAGTTTTCGACTGCCCTACGGCGCGACACATGGCCGAACACATGGAAGGCGTTCTTCTGGGACGGGTGGGAGGGACTGCCGCGGGGGACGCGGGTTTCGGCGGGTGAGGAAAGCCGATCTGTCTGTCCAGCAATAATTGGAGATTCGTTTCCTTTTTTTTTCTCGTGTTTTTTTCCCTTTTTTTTTCTCTTGTTTTTTTATTCTTGCTTATCTCGTATGTATCATATATATGACTTGCGAAATATTCGTGTATTGTTTCGTCACTGATTAGTCTATTGGATCGTTATTACGCCGACTCGTTGTTTGCTCTCGACGTTTCATTATGTTGTATTTCCATGTTTGCCGTGTTCCTCTCTATGTCCCCGCAATGACTCAGGGTGTTTTGTGTATGCTTTGTATTGCTTTTACGAGGAGTCTTGTTTGCCCGTAGTAGCATGCGCGAGGGCAGTATGGCGTATGGCACCAAGCTTGCAAGGGCGATTTTTTTAAAGAATCTTCGACCTCACAGCTTATTTTTTGTTTTGGTTTATAAAATACTCGTGTGCGGGCGAATACAGGACGGGCGATGACGTGCAGACCCGACACGGGGACGGAGATGGGTCGCTAGCGGTGGTGGGCATCGCGTGCCGTTTCCCTGGAGGCTGCGACAGCCCGGAGGCGTTTTGGGACTTTCTTCGGAAGGGCGTCGACGCCACCTCGGGAGTTCCATCCGACCGGTAAGATAAGATACCCTCCTCCCTTGCCCCTATGGTCATACGACTACGGCCTTGCATGATAATGAAGTACCCCCCCCCCTCTCACGGCCATGCATGATATTTGAAGTTACACCCCCCCCCCCCCCCCCCCCGTACTTCCTGTGCGTTGTTGATGTGTGTGTTTGGCTCTCACGTGTAGCGTCCTTTCTAGCTCTGAAAAGGTCTTCCCTTCCTTCTACTTATGGTCCTGCGTGTGACTAAGCATTTATTTTATTCGCCGAAACATCGAACCCGCCAGTGCCGCCGTCAGATCAGTGCCGAAGGGGTTCGTTCGTCCTCGTTTCTCGTGGTATTAGCCTTTGCGATGCCGAGTGGGGGGAAGCGTCTTGATCCTTCCCCCCTGTCCCCCCTCCCCTCAAATTTTGCCGTCCACAACGTCGAAAACCCACCTACTGCTGTATCAACCCGTAAACATACTTCATGGTGTATCATAACCTCTTCAACAAACGTACAGCAGTCGCTTACGTCTTTAATCTTGAATGGCGTCATTGTCGTCAACGAAACGCGATCGATCAGCTGGAGCGCAGGGGAAGAGGGACAGGGTGGCATCGGCGATGATGTCGGGCAAGCGGCGGCGGTGGCAGAGGCGAAGGGCGAGACCCGCGGTGCTTTTCTAGGCGCGGGAGAAGCTTGGTCCTTCGACAACTCGTTCTTCGGGATCCCGCCGGCTCAGGCCTCGTGCATGGACCCTCAGCAGCGGATGATGCTAGAGGTGAGAAGGGCTTGGCTTTCCAACCATAAGGCTTTTCTTCAAACATTCAAGAATGTTATGATGGATACTATTAATAGTGTTTTTAATAGGCAGCAGGGGGGGGGGGGGGAGATAGGTACGGCTCCGCGATACCGCCGGCCATCGAAAACGAGACCATCGACCGCTCGCCCGACGATGAATACCATCCCACGGCGTGCGACGTTAACGGGTCCCTTCATTATACCCACCTATCCCTTTCCCCCACTCCCACCCCCCCGCCTCCGCCGCCACCCACCCCTTGTTCCTCTTCGGGGGAACCGTTCGGGCGAACTGTTCGGGTATATTTCGGGACGATAGGTGGGGTACGAAGCGTTGCACCGGGCCGGATTCACTCGCGACAGCCTCCGGGGAAGCGATACGGGCATCTTCGTCGGAGCTTGCGGCACCGACTGGGCCACGCTGCTCGCTCAAGGAGAGGGACCGGCGCGTGGACCGTACACGAGGTACGTATCGTACCTACCGCGGTACAAGTCTGTTCTGAATCGAAAGGATATGCTTGGTGTTTGGGTATTCATACTTACACCGAAGCGGTCGGTACTTATAATATTTCATAGCAGTGCCACTCTGTAAATATAACGACCGGTTGGGTGGTGATATTAGTTCCCAAACGGTTCTTATATTACCGGACATGGGGGGTAGGGTAGTCCCTTGGATTAGGTTGTTCAACGTATATAGCTTGTGTGTAACCTTGCTTCTTTGCTTTTGTTTTTCTCTCTTGTGCTGTGTGCGTTTTCATGTTTCTGTTATCACACTGCATACCTAATGTAGCTCCAGTTGTTGCTATTGTTTTAGTTGTTGTTGTTGTTGTTGCTGTTGTTGATGTTGTTGTTGCCGTTGTTGATGTTGTTGACCTTGCATTGTGTTGTTGCCATACTCACCTTGCATTCTTTATTTGCAATACCCTAGCCCGTGGTCACGAAAAGGCACAAGGACAGTCTCTAGGCGGTTGGTACGCATGCTCTCCGGATGCGCTCACTTGCCTGCACGATTCGTTCACAACCACCACCCTGCCCCCCTCCCCCCTCCCTTGCTTTTCACGCCTCCATATTTTTTCTTGAGCAGCACCGGAGCGGCGGCATCCATGCTAGCGAACCGCCTCTCCTTCACTCTGGGAACGGTGGGGCCCAGCATGACCGTCGACACCGCTTGCTCCTCGTCGCTCGTGGCGCTGCGGCAAGCGTGTTTGCACCTCCGGGACGGAGAGGCGGCGTCAAACGGGGGCAGGTCGCGAGCGGCGTTGGTGGGAGGGGTTAACCTCCTGCTGTCCCCTGGTCCGTTCGACCTCTTCTCGAAGGTGATTTTTATAGATTTCATCGCCGTTTTTATGCAAGTAATGTGGATGACGGTATTTTCGTCACGAAGGAGGAAAGACCCTGCTTTTGTCTGCTTTTTTAGTTTTTGCCTCGGGTAGATGTAGGTGAAGTGGCCACAGGAGAGAGAGGGGGGGGGGCTTGGTGGAGATGTGTACGTAGTGTGTACGTGATTGTTTTGTTTTTGTCTTTCGAGTGACGGTACGAAGGCTTTCTATTCAGCGGCGGCATGAAGGGGCTCGCAACTTTGATGAGCAGAGAGACCTCATGCCAAACACATACCATACAGTAGTTGACGTGGAACGACCGAACTTTTCTCCCACAACATGGGTTCAAATGTGCAAAAGCAATAATGCCTGCCTGGTCGGTGAAAACCCGACGTACTCCGTCCCGGTATTGTAGGGTGTGCGAGGATCTAAACTGCGCTCTTAAGACCACGGCCATGCATGTGCATGACAATGAGTACCCCGCCTTCCCCCGCCCCTCACGACCACCACCACCACCACCACCTCAAACGACCGGCACTCGTTGATTCGCTGGCGGACCCGAACCGCCCTAAACTCTGATGTGTGTGGTTTTTTCGTCAGACGGGCATGTTGGCGCCTGACGGGCGGTCCAAGGCGTTTTCTGCTGACGCGAACGGTTACGGGAGGGGGGAAGGCTGCGGCGCTGTGGTTCTCAAGAGGCTGGAAGACGCAAGGGCGGACGGCGATAGGGTATTCGCCATCGTTAAGGTATGGTTGGGGCGAATTTCGTGATTTCGTGGTATGCTGGTTTGTGTGGTTTGGTAAATTTTGGTTGGTGATTGGGTTGTTCGGGGGTTTTGGAGATTTGGTGGGTAGGTAATTTTGATGGTTTGATGGTTTGGTGATTCGGTTATATTTTATTGTGTATGGTGATTTGATATTTCGTAATTCGGTGGCTTGGTGGTTTCGCGGTTTTGGTGGTTTGGTTGTTTGGTTGAAGTGGTTTTGTTTACTGATTTGGTGACAAGTGATTTGGTGGTTTAGTTTGTTGATTGTGCAGTCGGCTGACTGGCCGAGGGACTCGGTCTAACCGCCTCGTTAGTAAATGTCGTTTCGACCGAGAGAGAGACAGGCATGGAGACACAGTGCGCCCTGTACTTACTCCTGTTTTATGTTTCTGTTTCTGCTCCTGCTCTGGTCGGTAACTTGCTGCCTCTACTGCTGTAGTGCTGTACTGTGTTGATGCGTTCATTGTATTCGTCTCGGCGCGAGCTTGACCGCTTATATTTGTCACACAGGGAGACAAACGCACCTCCCTCTTCGCCCCCCGCTCCTGTGACACCCCCTCTGCTGCCTAGGGTTCGGCCGTGGGGCACAACGGCACGAGTGCCACTATCACCGCGCCGAATGGCACCGCTCAAAGGGCCACCATATCGGCGGCACTCGGCGAGGCAGGGGTTGCCCCTGGAGAGGTGCGTCAATAGTGCTTGTGATGGTATTAATAGTAATAGTGGTGGTGATGGTGGTAGTTATAGTAGTAGTAGTCGTGGTTGTAGTAGTCGTGGTAGTAGTAGTCGTGGTAGTAGTAGTAGTAGTAGTAGTAGTAGTAGTAGTAGTAGTATTACGGGGTACGATAGTAAATAAAACAAAATATTGTTAGTAAAAATAGGGAAATATAAAGATTTTTGTGTTCACTGTAGGTCCTATTTACTAGTATTTACTGTGGTCCCCCGTAATAGTAGTAGTAGCAGCAGTACCGGCGTCAAAAATGGGAACGTATGCTTAACGTTACGTGGTTTCCCGCATCGCCCAAGAAGTTTATTTTGTAAATTTGTCCTACGTTTTCCGCAGGTGTCATACGTGGAGGCTCACGGAACGGGGACTTCCCTCGGCGACCCGGTCGAGTTCGGAGCTCTCAAGGCCGTATACGGAACCCAAAGGTGAGAGCAAACGCACCAGGTCTAATCGACCAAAGAAAGCGAGAGAGAAAATTGGGTTTTATATCGCCCGCCTGAGAAGAGCGTGTAGCAAGCAGTACAAGTGTCGTCATACTGCGCCCGTGTCACACGTGCAGACCCCCTGTACCCCAGCAGCCTGGGTGGCGTAAGTGAGACCGGTGCTGTTTTCGCCACTTTGGCTCGGTATGTTTTCCCCTTTTTAAGACATCCCAACTTCCCGACGGGGTGAATACGTACACTCGCAACTACGTACAGTAGATGCACTCCCTGTCGGCCTTCATCCTTCTAAGAGGAAATCGAAAGTCTCGGCAAACTAAACCTCTGTTTGCTTCCGTGCAGGCACTGTAGGGATGCGAGGGTCTATAATGCGACTTCGGCCATGCATGAAATGAGTACACCCAGCCCCCCCCTTCCCTCTCTTTCTATAACGCACAGGGCTGCGGAAACCCCTCTGGTGATTGGAGCAGTGAAGAGCAACATCGGGTGAGGCGCGCGTGTTTTACTGACACCTTTTCGGCACTATGAATACCACGGTGTTTTATTTTGTAGCGAGTGTGTGTGTTCTTATTGTTGGTGCAAGATGTGCTGTGTTTTTTCTCGTTGTGCCAATGTTGTGTCCGTGCTTGTTTTGGTGTAGTACGTGTACTCAGGATATATTTATACTACACACACCATGGTACGCGCGATCGAAGCATCACACAAAGTTTGCAAAGATGAGTCTCGAGGGGAAATTCCTCACAGCTGAGTTTTTTGTAATATATATAGAAGATGTGTACTCTCTGTATTGTGCAAGTGTGCATGTGTTCTTGGTTGTTTTGCTGATGTGCTTGTCTTTTGTTTCGGTCCCCTATGCTTTATTTGACAAAAGCCGCTCGTTGCTCGCGCTTCCATCTCATCCCGCGTTCACCGCGCGGCGTCCCCGCCACGGTCTCTCGACCACCGTCCCGAAAGCATTAAACCCTTAAGTTGAAACGAAGCCTCTTCCGGCACATTTTCATTTTCATAGTTTTAATGGTAGCCCAACCAAATAGGGAAATTGCCGCTGCAGTCAGCACGGCCTCCCTTCCACGTGAACCACCGTCACCCACCACCACCACCACCACCCGCCACCCCGGCTCCGTCATTTACCATGAAACCGTTTTTTCTTGCTCCGTCATTTGTTTTTTTACACGAGCAGACATCTGGAGGGCGCCGCTGGCATGTCCGGTCTGATCAAGACCATCCTCGTGCTGGCCCACGGGGCGGCTCCCCCCAACCTCCATGCGTCCGAGGTCAATCCGCGCGTCGACCTCTCCTCCTTGCCCGCAGTGCTACCGCGGGAGGGGGGGATGACCCGACTAAGCCGCCGCCGACGCCGAAATTCCCCCTCCCCCTCCCCCTCCTCCTCCTCCTCCTCCGCCCGCGCGCCTTCCATGATCGACACGTCGTTGGTAAGGGGAGTTGGTGGTGGTATTGGCGGCGGCGAGGAGGAGGGTGAAGGAGGAAGGGCGGTGCTTGGAGGGGCGGGGGAAGCCGGGGTAGCGGAGATGGAGGCAACGGCGGTGGAGACGTCGGCTTCGACATCGACTTCGACTTCCAGCGATTTCGTTGTCGTTGACCACTTGGAAGACCAGGAGGCGTGTCCGGACGGGGGAGAAACGTCCCCCATCCCCTTCTACGGAGGCGTTAGCTCTTTCGGGTTCGGCGGCACCAACGCGCACGTCGTTTTGGCGGGACAGGAGGGCGCCTTCGGCAAGGCCGAGACGTCGGGGCCAACTCCCGGGGTGGCGTTCTTGTTCACCGGACAGGGGTCGCAGTACCCGGGCATGGGACGGGAGATGTACGAGGACTACGATGAGTTTAGGGCGGTCGTGGATGAGTGCGACGAGGCGCTGAAGGACGTGCTCCCTCGGAGGCTGGTGTCGGTGCTGTACGGCGGCGAGAAAGACGCAGGTGGGTGTTAGTCAGGAGGCGGGAGGGGGTGGGGGGTCCGGTGGCATATAAATATAATTGCATATTTAATAAGGTTGCATATTACAACAACAACAACAACAACAACACCGACCCCCCCCCCCCTCCATGATTCTCGTATGCATTGACCGCAGTGAAACTCCTGGCGACAACGCGCTACGCCCAGCCGGCTCTCTTCGCCGTGGAGTGCGCCACAGCGGCTGCTCTGCGCTCCAAGGGAGTAACGCCTTCCGCGGTCATGGGGCACTCTCTCGGGGAGCTCGCTGCGGCTTGTTGTGCTGGCGTGATGTCGCTCCGTGAGGTAAGGAGGAGGGGGCGGGGGGGAGACTACGGTACGGGTATATTCTACAGGGTACCGTAAAAAAAAATCCCGACACTCCACTACCCATTTTCGAGACCCAGACAACTATACTAAAACCAAGCAAAATACAAATATAAAAACAAATCGCTTTTCGTAATTTCGTCCAGAAATCGCAACGAACTAGATCGTTTTTCATTTTGACACTGGGAAGGAGTTGTAGGTCGTTTTATCTTTTTGTCGAGCACCCCGTCGTCGTCGTCATTTTTTTATTTTGCGAAACCTGCATGTTGTTTTCTTGTATTACGACACCGATGTCGTCATTTTGGTATTCTCTTATATATTGCAACAATGTCGTACATTTCTTACATACGACACCGGTGTCATAAGACAGCGGTGTCATCATTTCACTCGCGTACCTGGTGTTTTGACTCAGTAGGCGCCAAGCTTCGAGCGCGCAGAGAAAGGCTGACGAAGCCCCTCCCTCTCGACAACTCGCGCTTGGTGCTAGCAATGTCTGCCTGGTCGATGAAAACCCGACATGCTCCGTCCCGGCATGGTAGGGATGCGAGGGTCTATGGTAGTACGACTACGGCCATGCATGAATATCGAGTACACCCCCCCCCCCGACAACCGTTACTCCGTCTCGTAAGGGATGCGTGGTCAATGGTCGAATGACTAAGGCAAGCAACAAATATGTACGCCTCCTCCCCCTCCCCTCCCCCGACAACCACCACCACCACCACCACCAGAACAAGGCGACCGGCCCACCAGAGCAAGCGAATGGCGTCTAGCTCCCCCCGCCGCCCCCCCTATCCCACAAAAAGCACCCGAGCAAGCGACCACCATCTAACTACGCGAGTGCCGCCACCTTTTTTTTCTGGTCTGCCCTTACATGATACATAACGCCTCCATCGCGTTTTTGGTGCTGTCATATATATATATATACTTCGTATAGGGTGTGCGATTGGTGGCAGAGAGAGGCCGGCTAATGGAGGAAACTTCGGAGGGAGGCGGAGCGTCCAGCAGCGGCGCTGATGGGCCCGAGTGCATGGCTGCCGTGAGGGCCACCGAGGTGAGCCGCCAGGAGCGACCGTCGAAAGGTAGTTTGTTGGGTCTCCACTACTTTGACTGGTGTTGGCGTTTCTGTTGCGTGTTGTGTCCTCGCTGCGTACTCAAAAGGGGTATTTTTGGTGCGACTGCCTCGGGAACGCGAAGCCCTCACTTTTGAACCCTGCACTCAACAACGTGGTGAGGGTTTGTAGGAGTCAGGGGAGGGGGGGAGTAGGGAGGGACCCGGATTCTGCCTCCCCTCCTCCTCACTCCACACCCACTTGAAACATGCCCCTGAATACTTTCTCTCCCACCTGCTCCTCCCCTCCCTCCGCCCCCCCCCCCCCCCTTTGCGCCTGCCTCTCAGAGGGAAGCGTCAGCGGCTGTGGAGTCTTGTGGTGCCGGCCTCGTGTCCCTGGCTGCCGTCAACGGTCCGGATTCCGTCGTCCTCTCGGGGCCACGTCGCCTGGTCGAGCTCGTCGCGTCTGTGGCCCTCTCTCCCCAGTCGCCCCCACGGCTGTCGCCGCCGTCGCTCTCGAAGGGAGACATGTCCATCACCGCCGCGGCCGCCGCTTCTGCTGCGCCAAACAGCAGCAGCAGCAGCAGCGCCGACGGAGCCCAAACCGTAGGTGGAGGAGCACGCGGTGGTCTCGGGGGGATCGGCGGTAGCGGAACCGGGTTAGCGACGTCGAACGGTTCGCGGTACTCTAGCCTCACTCGACGAGGCGCGGGCGAGGACGGGGGAGGTGTCGTAGGTGACGCCGGCGAAGGGCGGGGGCGGGGCGGGGTCAACCCTTCCGGCTTCAGCACCCGCCACATGAGCTGGCTGGCCGGCGCGAAGGATGCCGTCCCCGGCAAGGGGGTCGCCGGCCTCGACGGGTCGGAGTCGACGGGGTCGGTGTCTCCCAGCTGCGACTCGGTGGAGAGAGGGGGAGACGGCGGTGGGTCGGACTCGGGCGCCAGCTCAGAAGGCCCGCTGTCGGATGGTGCGCTATCGGACGGTCCGCTGTCGGACGGCCCGCTGTCTGACGGCCCGCTGTCGTCGCCTGTGGTCGTCGAGCGTCGATCGGCCCAGGGTTTCGAAGTCGACGGAGCGGAGGAAGAGGTGGTGGTGACTGCGGGCGATCGATTCAGCGACCAGTCTTTGATCAGCGGCTTCCCGGCTCCCGGCGGGAACACTGCTGGTGCTGACCCCTCTAACGGTCACGTTTCCTCGAACGGTCGCTCTCGCGCCAACGGTCACAAGCTCCAGACGCCTTCGACTTCTTCCACCAACGGATCTCCAGCTGCTGTGGTGGTCGCCGGTTCCGACGGTAGCACCGCCAACGGAGCGTCGGCCGCCGCTTCGTTAGCCCCGACGCCGTCGTCACTGTCTTTGAACCTCCCGGCTGAACGCTTTCGGCTCCTGCACGGGGTGTCGCGCGCTTTCCACTCTCCCGCGATGGCGCGCTCGGCCGCGGCGGTGGAAGCCGCTGCTGGCAAGGTTTCCCTCTGCAATCCGTCCATACCCCTGGCGAGCAACGTCACGGGGAGGGTCGCGGAAGACGGCGAGCTCACAGACCCGTCCTACTGGGGCAAGCACGTCCTTCAGACCGTGAGGTTTCACGACGGTTTGATGGCGTTGGCGGGCCGGGCGGAGGGGGGGCGCGGTAAGATTGCTCCCGGGGCTATCACGACCTTCATCGAGGTCGGGCCGTCGGCGTTGCTGTGCGGCATGGGGCGGCGCGCGCTGCAAGCGACGACCGTGAGGGAGGAGGCTAGCTCGGGTGGTGGTGGTGCTGGTGGCGGCAAGCTGGGTCGGTTCGGCGGCGGCGGTGGCGGTTGTGCGGGTGTGACGCCATCGCTGCGGTGGATCGCCGCCATGTCTCCGGACGAGAGGGTGGCTGGGAAGAGCGGACTCGGGCACGTTGTCGGCGCGGTCAGGGGGGTGCATTATCGCCGCAGGTGAGGCTCGGGGTCTCGTGTGTGTGGGGCGGTGGCGGTAGTGGTGGTGTACCGCAGTCAGTGGCTATATTCTATTAGTTTGTGGTCGTCAGGGGACATCCGGAGTACATCCCCGGGTTTCTAGGTGGATATGGATATTCGCGGCGGGTATTCATGTATAGGATAATGCTGCTCACGGATATCCGCGGCGGGTATTCATATATAGGACACTGCTTCTCACCATGGGTGACCATCCAACTCACTCGGGTGCTTGAGCGATGCTGGCCCTGAGCTGAGCGTGGTCACCCATCCGTCTTGACCACAAATCGTACTGGTACAATCATAGCTCGACCGCGCCGTTTTTTTCCTCCCATACGCGCGTTCCCTTTCCGCCGCACACAGGTTGTTCCCGCCCACGGAGTCCCCGTCCAAATTACCGTCAGCGACGAGGATGCAGATGGGGGTAAAGTCCGAAACGCGTTCTCTGCCGGCGGCGGCGGCCGCGGCGCAACGCCGTCCCCCCCTGCGTCTCCTAGAAACGCGCTGGGTCTGCCTCGGAGACGCCGTTTCTTCCGGAGCGAGTGCCGCGGCCGTTAAGGATGGCAAGAAGTCGACGGCGGCGGTGGCGGCGGGAGTGGTAGCAGTAGGGAGTACACCACCGTCAACACCGATGGGAAGGGTTGAAGTCGCGGGAGGTAAGAAGGACGGTGGTGATGGTGAGGATGTTCAGGACGACGATGACGCGGCGGCCATGTCCCTGGGAGAGCAGGCGGCCGAGTCTGTCTGGTTGCTCGCCGGACGGACGGAAGCGAGCTACGCCGCCCTCCGCGATGCCGTCTCCCGCGAGGGGCAGTCGCGAGAGGATGGGCAGGAGGAGGAGCAGGAGCAGGAGCAGGGGGAGCGGCTTTGCCACATGTTGACCCTTGGGCCCAGCGCAGCCGGCGGGGAGGCTGCCGCCGCGTCCCGCCTGAAGAGGTAATGACTCCTTGAGTGATATCGCCCCGTGCCGCCCTGCGTCTCTTGTTTTTGGACTCGAGTGATGTCGCGCGCGTTGGGTTATATACAGGCCACAGACCAACCACTGATGGAGGGGGGGAGGGGGGGGTGGAGGTGGAGACCACTGCTGCCACAGCCTGATACCACCCTGCCCGAGAATATATTCCCCGTTTTCTATTCATATCAGAGTCCCCACGTTGATTGTATTGCCGGCGAGAGCGGTAGTTTGCATGTCGATTGTTTGTCCTTTGGGGACTTTGAGAGAGGGGGAAACAATTTCGAAAAGTAAACTGACGACCACAGGAAAAGGGGTTAATTAAACAAATTACAGGGCTTCCAGTCGCAAAAGGGGGGCTTGGGGCGCGCATGCCTGGGACGGCCCAATCTGCGACGTGGGCTTGGAGAGGGCAGGGGCCGACGGGACCGGTCGTGACATGCCCTCCGCCGCTTTCAACCTCCCCCCCCCCCCCGCCGCCACTGCCGCCACCTGGTATGCCGTGCCCGGCCGCGTTCCCCCTTTTACCCGTCCCTCCCCTTGCCGCCACGACCAGCGTGTCCGAATTTTGACACTGTGCTGCCTGCACCTGTTCCTGCTGCGCCTCTTTATGTCGTTGGCGTGATTACTGTTGTTGTCGCCTTGTGGTCTGGACGGCAGGTTGCTCCGGGGCGGTGTGGGGCCTGACGTGAACCACGTCGTGTACGTCGTGGGGGGTGCTGTGCAAGCGGTGGGGAACGAGCCGATCAAGGGCAGTTGCATCGACGGCCACGGGGACAGGTGTGGTGGAGTTGCATCGGTTGCATTTTTGGGTTGAGTTGGTTTGGGTTGGATTGCTTTGCTCGCTCTGCTTGCTCTGCTCTGCTTGCTCTGTTTCCTCTGTTTTCTCTGCTTCCTCTGCTCCCTCTGCTTGCTCTGCGTCCTCTGCTTTCTCTGCTTTCTCTGCTTACCCTGCTTACCTTGCTTCCTCTACTCCCTCTTTTTTCTCTGCTTACTCTGCTTGCCTGCCTGCTTGGGTGCTGCTTTCAGCATAAACTAAAAACACGATGTATTCGAACAAGTACTGGTTACGTAGTGTAAACCCTCTCCGCGCTATGAGAGGTACCCGCACGAAAGAACTCTAGATGATCAAATCACTGACCTACCGGTCCCGTATATATATTTTTCTGCTGCCCTTGACACCCGCGATTACGCAGGGTGGCTTTGCAGGCATCGGTCGGGGAGTTCTCGTCTCTCCTAGCATTTGTGAAGGCGTTGGTTTGGGCGGGGAAGTCGTCGCTGCGTCCCCTGCCGGAGGCGGTGGTGGTGACAAGAGGGGTGCACGCGTGCCTCGACGGTGATGAGGTGAGGGAGCGAGCGAGCACGAAGCTGGAGGGCTGCACACTGCACACTCCAACCGACAGCTGTTGGTCTAGTGATAGCCCTTTTTGTTCTGGTGTATGGTTCGAAGTGTCAAGAAAGAGAGGAGATAGAGAAGAGGTGGTTGAGAGAGGATATAGATCGAGGCAGAATGAGAATGGGACGAAGGGGGGGGGGGGGGGAGAGAGAGAGAGAGAGAGAGAGAGAGAGAGAGAGAGAGAGAGAGAGAGAGAGAGAGAGAGAGAGAGAGAGAGATGTACACCTGGAATTATATGTCCAAGACAGGTCGAGAGACGTATGTATGTACATGTTATATGTACATGATATGCGGTCATATATAACTATTCTGTAGTTCGCATGATGGAGTGTCACACACGGCTTGCAAATATGAGTTTCGACGAAATCCTCGATCTCATCACAGCTGATGGTTTTTTCTTAATTAAATTTATTCGCGAGAAGGAAAGAACGACACCATAGCCCGTGGGAAAGTTTCTCTCCTCTGTAGCTGTTGGGTTCGGCCTAAACCCCTCAAGAACTGGTCCCACCAATTTGGAGACAAACTACTTGAAATTGGTGTGGGATATTTTTTCAGTTCTGAATGGGTTAACCCCTTATAGGACTGGAGTCCCGTTTTGGGGACAAATTACTTATATTTAGAGTGGATTGTCCCCAAAACGGGTCTGCAGTCCTAAAAGGGTTAAGATGGCTTTTTGGTCCAAAACAAATCTGACTGGCCTGGCTCCTCAACCCAAAATCGATGTTGTACAATATTATTCGTGATACACCTACGAGTATGAATAGGCTTTGCATAGGATTGCTCATCAGCTTGCACTTTTTTCTTGTCTCAAAATCAGATTTTTGGGTGAGGTATAGGGCTTCTATACTATAATCAAGTGACCACCCTCAAGAAAGTCTAAGGCGCCACCCCTGTAAGGCAGACACGCCTTTTCCTTTTGAAAACCCTTGAATCCCCGACTAGTATTTTGTCTTACGCCCGTCTTTCGACCCTGGGTGTCTGGGCGTTCCCCCTATCCTTAATGCTACCTATATAGGTGGAGGGCTGGTCCATGTCATGGCTACCGGGACTATTGCGATCGCTGGCGGTCGAACACCCTCAGCTCAATATCAGGTGAATGCTGCCGCTTTTTGGGTGGTATGTGCTGTTTGTGTTGTACTTTGTATGTGCTGTGTGTTGTATGATTTCGTGCATTGTACGTGCTCTATGTGTCGTGGAGGACTCCATGTACAAGTACGTGTTGTTTGTGTGTGACGCTACATGTGGTGTATGCATTGTCTGATACGAGTTGTTCGTGTTATATGCGTTGCATGCGTTGTTCGTGGTGCATGCATTGTATACACCGTACGTATATACGTGCTTGCAGTATTGTATATACTGCGTGTGTCGTATGTGCGCTGTATTTGTTATTTAGACCAGCGTCTCATATCATCTCATCTTCGTCTCTTGTTTATGCGTGGCCGAAAAAGGCATCTGACCTCTCAGGAGACTCGAAGCTCTCGCCGCAAGGACAGCAAGACCTCGCGCCATCGTCTGCTCGAGAGATCGTACAACTGCTGCAAGGCGAAGGCTACGGAGACGACGAGCCGGAGGTTTGCTTGAGAGGAGGCAAGCTTTTCGCCCCGCGCTTGGAGGAAGGACGGTGAGAGGGAATTGCAGAGTTCATAAAGTGTAGGAGGATACGAATACAGAGGAGGGAGGGGGGGCGGTGCCTTGGATAGCCTAGAGTACGGGGGGGGGGGGGTGTACTCATATCGTGCACGGCCGTAGTCGTATGACCATAGACCCTCGCATCCCTACAATGCCGGGACGGAGCACGTTGGGTTTTCACCAACCAGGCAGACATTGCTTACACCAAGCGCGAAGCGCCGTGAGGTATTGGGCGAGTCGCATGGAGGGTGAGCTGCATCCTGCTAAGAACCGCCTGTGAGGCGGACTTGCATATGGACGACAGCCTCCAATGAGCGCGGGGGGGGGGGGTGCACGACTGATGCCCGCAGGTATGTGAAGCAGCAACATACTTGTGTCTGGGGTTCCCGGTGTGCACAGGCTGGTCCCTGGAGAACACGAAAATGAGCCCGGAGAGGGAGGNAGAGAGAGAGAGAGAGAGAGAGAGAGAGAGAGAGAGATGTACACCTGGAATTATATGTCCAAGACAGGTCGAGAGACGTATGTATGTACATGTTATATGTACATGATATGCGGTCATATATAACTATTCTGTAGTTCGCACGATGGAGTGTCACACACGGCTTGCAAATATGAGTTTCGACGAAATCCTCGATCTCATCACAGCTGATGGTTTTTTCTTAATTAAATTTATTCGCGAGAAGGAAAGACACCATAGCCCGTGGGAAAGTTTCTCTCCTCTGTAGCTGTTGGGTTCGGCCTAAACCCCTCAAGAACTGGTCCCACCAATTTGGAGACAAACTACTTGAAATTGGTGTGGGATATTTTTTCAGTTCTGAATGGGTTAACCCCTTATAGGACTGGAGTCCCGTTTTGGGGACAAATTACTTATAATTAGAGTGGATTGTCCCCAAAACGGGTCTGCAGTCCTAAAAGGGTTAAGATGGCTTTTTGGTCCAAAACAAATCTGACTGGCCTGGCTCCTCAACCCAAAATCGATGTTGTACAATATTATTCGTGATACACCTACGAGTATAAATAGGCTTTGCATAGGATTGCTCATCAGCTTGCACTTTTTTCTTGTCTCAAAAACAGATTTTTGGGTGAGGTATAGGGCTTCTATACTATAATCAAGTGACCACCCTCAAGAAAGTCTAAGGAGCCACCCCTGTAAGGCAGACACGCCTTTTCCTTTTGAAAACCCTTGAATCCCCGACTAGTATTTTGTCTTACGCCCGTCTTTCGACCCTGGGTGTCTGGGCGTTCCCCCTATCCTTAATGCTACCTATATAGGTGGAGGGCTGGTCCATGTCATGGCTACCGGGACTATTGCGATCGCTGGCGGTCGAACACCCTCAGCTCAATATCAGGTGAATGCTGCCGCTTTTTGGATGGTATGTGCTGTTTGTGTTGTACTTCGTATGTGCTGTGTGTTGTATAATTTTGTGCATTGTACGTGCTCTATGTGTTGTGGAGGACTCCATGTACAAGTACGTGTTGTGTGTGTGACGCTACATGTGGTGTATGCATTGTCTGATACGAGTTGTTCGTGTTATATGCGTTGCATGCGTTGTTCGTGGTGCATGCATTGTATACACCGTAGGGGGGGGCGTGGTAGTTCGGATCGTCTTGG
>MEHQ01002957.1:0-14601 GCA_008828725.1 Saccharina japonica | reverse complement strand
CGTATATACGTCGCTTGCAGTATTTGTATATACGTCGTGTGTCGTATGTCGCTGTATTTGTTATTTAGACCAGCGTCTCATATCATCTCATCTTCGTCTCTTGTTTATGCGTGGCCGAACAAAGGCATCTGGACCTCATCGACGACTCGAAGTCTTCGCCAAGACACAAGACCTCGCGCATCGTCGCTCCAGAGATTCGATACAACTGCAATGCAGAGGCGAAGGCTACGGAGACGACGACCGGAGGTTTGCTTGAGAGGGAGGCAAGCTTTTCGCCCCGCGCTTGGAGGAAGGACGGTGAGAGGGATGACTATATTTAATTCGGGGGCATCAGAGACAGCCTTGGAGTACTAGTAACGCCTCGTGGGGGGGGGGGGGGTGTACTCATATCGTGCACGGCCGTAGTCGTATGACCATAGACCCTCGCATCCCTACAATGCCGGGACGGAGCACGTTGGGTTTTCACCAACCAGGCAGACATTGCTTGACACCAAGCGCGAAGCGCCGTGGGTTTTGGGCGAGTCGCATGGAGGGTGAGCTGCATCCTGCTAAGAACCGCCTGTGAGGCGGACTTGCATATGGACGACAGCCTCCAATGAGCGCGGGGGGGGGGCGTTACCCATCTAACTGAAAACAATATCCCGCACGGTAATCAAGTGAGTCTGTCCCAACAGGTGACTTCGTTACTAGGGTTGTGATGCACAGGGGGTCCTGAACAGGGAATCGAGCCAGAGGGAGGGGGAGAAAGAGAGCGTAGCGGCGCCGAGGCGAGAGGAGAGAAGAGATGAGAGAGAGAGAGAAGGGAGAGAGGAGAGGGAGATGAGAGAGAGAGAGAGAGAGAGAGAGAGAGAGATAAGAGAACGGCAAAGGAAAGCTGCAATGCATGACACACCACTGCTCGTGTAGTGGTTTCATCGCATAGCTGTCGATCTCACTCGCTAACTTTGACGCGTGGCAGTGAAACTAGAAAAATAACACACACGCGGTGGTTTCGTCGATGGTTGCGGCTGCAATCAATACCAAGGCAATGAATTAATCTATTTAATGGTATGGTTTTGACGTTTTCGTTTTCAATGGTCGTTGTACGTGCCTCGCCCTGCCCCCTTCGCGCTGCCTCGCAGGACCGTTGCCGTGCGGGCCGCCGGCCCCCCGTGCCACCTAACAGACCGGGTTTCCCCCCAAGGGGCGTACTTATCACCGGGGGGACCGGGGGTCTCGGGCTAGAGCTGGCGCTGCGCTTGGCAAGAGCGGGCGCTGGTGGGCTGGTGCTCCTGAGCAGGTGTGAACTCTTGTACTATGACGGGGGGCTATAGTAAATACTAGTAAATAGGACCAAATATTGTTAGTAAAAATGGGTAAATATATAGGTTTTTGTGTGTACCGTAGATCCTATTCAGTCCTATTTAGTCCTATTTAGTCCTATCTAGTCCTATCTAGTCCTATCTAGTCCTATTTAGTCCTATTTAGTCCTATTTAGTCCTATTTAGTCCTATTTAGTCCTATTTAGTCCTATTTAGTCCTACTTAGTCCTATTTAGTCCTCTTTAGTCCTATTTAGTCCTATTTAGTCCTATTTAGTCCTATTTAGTCCTATTTAGTCCTATTTAGTCCTATTTAGTCCTATTTAGTCCTATTTAGTCCTATTATGTGTTGTGGGTTTTGTTGTGGGGGGGCGTTCTTGTTTTGTTTGGGAATCCTGCACTGCGAAGTATATAGTTGTTTTTTTTTCCAAATGGAAATTATTGGAAATGGTGCCTATATACAACGCGCAATAACTCAAAATGCCTGGTTGGAGAAACATGTTTTTTTTTTTTTATTTGGGTACCCCTGGAATAGTAGGGGGGACTCGTTTCGAGAAGCGCACGACTGATTTGCTCTCCTACCCGGTCTAAAGCATCGACAATTGCCGAAAGCACAGAAATCGAACGGAAACAAATCGAATTGGCGTAAGAAACAACCTAAAGCCGACCTTTCACGATTGCTTGCAGGAGTGAGTATTTTATTTTGTTGTATTATGAGGTGGTGCAAGCAGTCGTTGACGCATGTATCGCCGACGCGCTCTCATTTAATTTGCTCGGTACCCAAATGATGCAAATCTGACAGCCGTAACCGTTCCGCTTTGCGGCCTCGTGCATCTTGCAACACTTGCAACACTCAGGCGAGGCGAGGGTTTCGTAAAATACTTGAAGGCGGGCTCCCCGAGGGCGCTGGCGTGGGAGTCTCTCTCTCGCATCCACACCACCAAGGTGATGCCATTAACTTTATTACCGCTTTCAAACCGTGAGCCCAATGAGATGGAGCTAGCACGGGCAGGAGGTCTCGCCTAATCTGATACCAGTATCAGGCACTTGACCCATTCAGAACTGAAACAAATTATTCCACACTAATCCCAAGTACTTTGTCCCCAAATTCGTGGTGGATAAGACGCGGAAGAACAGAACAGCAAGCCGTGCCCTACATACCGATTATATACAAGTAGTGTGTCCCCAAACAGCAAGTGGGTGCTGTTCGCTACAGGCTCAAAGGGGTCAGCTTTCACATAAGTCACTTCCGTTGTAGCCTGTCGTTGTGTACCCGCAAAAGCACGATGCTGGGGTGTCTTTTGATATTTGTTCCTCACGAATAATAAATACTCCCACGTGCAGCGGCATCATCATGAGCAATCACTAAGCCCGGTACGATACGGTCGTCTCTACGCCTGCTACGCCTGCTGCCAACTATTTATACCTCTGTAGGACGAACCAACTTGAAGCCTTATTAACCCATCCAGAACTGAAAAACTTATCCCACACTAATTCCAAGTAGTTTGTACTCAAATACATGGAACCAGTTCTTGAGGGGTTAACGTTCACCGCGCCCTTCCCCCCTCCACCCCCGTCACCCCACCGGCCGACATCAGGTGGTCGTTCTGCGGTGTGACGTCACGGTAGCGGATGACGTCACGAACGCTCTTTTCAAGGCGGGGATGGCGGGGGCGGGTTTCCCCCCCGTGCGAGGCATTGTGCACGCCGCTTGTCCCCCTCAGGGGGTGGGGGCGGGGGACGCCGGGACTGAGGAGGACGATGCAGTACTAGCGGCGACGACGACGGAGGATGCCGAAAAGCGTTTTATGGAGGCCAAGGTTAGTCAGGGGCAGGGGGCGGTGAAGCGGGTGGGGGAGGCGGGGCGGCAGGGGAGGGGGGGAGGGGCGGGGGAAGCTTTTACCAGTATCTTACAAATGAGTATGCGGGCGTCATCTCGGCTCCGCCGTCTCGAAAGGGATGCTGGTCAATGGTCAAATTACTAAGGCAAGCAACAAATGAAGTCCGCCTCACAAGCGGTTCTTAGCAGGATGCAACTCATCCTTCGTGCGACTCGCCGAACACCTCACGGCGCTTCGCTCTTGGTGCAAGCAATGTCTGCCTGCTCGGTGAAAACTTGGCGTGCTCCGTCCCGGCATTGTAGGGATGCGAGGGTCTATGGTCATACGACTACGTCCATGCATGACATGAGCACACCCCACCCTCCCCTCTATCCTGCCTGCCTGGTCGATGAAAACCCGACGTGCTCCGTCCCGGTACTGTAGATATGCGAGAGACTATGGTCATACGACTACAGCCATGCATGACACGAGTTCACTCCTCCCCCCCCCACCCTCTTTCCCCCCCGGCTCTGCTCCCCTGACTCGTCCACCTCCGTGGTCCGATGAAACGCTACGAACCAATAGGTGGTCGGGGCGCTTAACCTTACGGAGAGCGCTGCGCGTCTGGGACTGGAGTTGGAGTTCCTCGTATTTTTCTCGTCTGCGTCTGCCGTGTTGGGACTGGCGGGGGAGGCGGGCTATGCGGCGGCCAATGGCTGCCTCGACGGCCTTGCCTGGTGAGTGCGCGTACTCTTATTTGAGAAATATTGTGCTCCGACTACGTATTTGACATTGATATTGATATTGCTTCTGAGTCTGATATTGATATTTGATAGTGAATCTGATAGTAATATTTTATACTGAATCTGATAGTGATACTGATATTGAATCTGAAACTGATATTTGAAACCGAATCTGGTATTAATATTTGATACTGATAACATTGTATTTATATTGATATTGACGCTTGTACCGATACAACGATATTGGTATCGATATTGATAACGGTATTTGTACTGACCTTGGTATCGAGATCTGTATTGATATTGAATCTGATATTGATGCTGATAAGATAATATTGATACTGCTGCTGATAAGATGATATGATATTGATATTGATATTGATATTGGTTCTGATAAAACAATGTTGATATTGACTCTGATATTGGGTATTGATATTTATATTGATACTGAACCTGATATTGATACTGATAAGATAATATTGATACGGCTGCTGCTAAGATGATATCGATATTGATATCGGTTCTGATAAAACGATATTGATATTGATACTGATCCTGATCCTCTTTCTTTCTTTGTCTCGTGTGAATCTGCCCCATTTGTTAGGCGACTGAAGAGGTGTCGCGGCTTGAAGGTTCTCAGTGTCCAGTACGGCCCCTGGGTTGAGTCGGGCACCGCTACCGAAAGGGACGGAGCCGTTGAAACTCTCCGAGCCGTTGGACACCTAGGGGTGAGATCACAAAAACTGTCGAGAAGGAGAGGTAGAGGGATGGGGGGAAGATGAAAGGAAAGGAAAGGAAAGGGGGGGAAGAGGAAGAGGAAAAGGAGGAGGGAACGAAAGGCAGAGAGGAGAAAGGGGAAGGGGGAAGAATGGAGGAAAGGAGGAACAGGAAGGGGGAGGATGGAGGGGAAGAATATCGTTTAGATCCCTAACCTGCCGTTATGAGTTTGTTGTGCAGGATCTATGCCGTACTGATCCAACCCAAGAAACATGCGCTAGATCACGCAGGTCATGCGGCTCCCACCCGGCAACATGAGGTAGATCATACAGATCACACACACCATACAGATCACACAGATCATACAGATCACACAGATCACACAGATCATGAAGGATGTCTACCACAATGAAGCGGGAATCGATATTCTGTCGCAGGTGTGATACAGTTGGCGTGTTCACCCCTCTCCTTCCTCCCTTTGCTCATCTATGAACCCCTCCGTGTTACGCGTTTGCGCACTGACTTGGTGTTTGCACATTGACTACCGATCAGGTGGAGAACGACGAAGGGTTTTCCGCGTTAGGGTTTTTGCTGGGGGGCGTTTCGTCGACGTCCCCGGATGCTTACTCGCCGCCCGTATCGGCGGTCATGCCCATGGAGTGGGGGAGGTGAGCAATAATCCCCCCCTATGGTCATACGACTACGGCCGTGCACGACATGAGTACCCCCCCCCCCCACCCCCCTGGGTTCCCCCCCCCCCCAACACAACACAACACAACTTATTCCATGTATTTTCCCCAAACATGTTGAGTGCAATTAGCTCGAAAAGGTAACCAGGTCTGTTGACGGGTCGGGTCAAACCTCGCGGGTCAAGTCGGATCGGGTAAGGGGGTGACCCGACCCGGCCCGACCCGGCCCTTGAGGGTTTGAAAACCTCCTGACCTGACCTGGCCCGACCCGACCCGATCCTTTGAGATTAAAAAAACAATCACGACCCCGCGAAGAGCCCTGCTTGGAAACCCTTTGGGTATTGAAGGCATGCCATAGGCCTTGAGGGAGAAAAACTGTAGACAGAAAGTGGCGATTGCAGTTGATTACAGTATAGAGGGAAAAGCGGTCGAAAACAAGTGACGAGAACATTTGGTATTTACACCGGCCACACGAAGGAGCGGTACCATACGTGCAGTATAAGGAGCCGTATGATACGTGCGCGATGTAAGGAGAGGTGCGTGCACATACGACACCTGTAGCGTGGTGCTATACACTGTATGTACTTGAAATGCTGCTCGTCGTTTTTTTGTTTGTTTGCTGCATAAGACACCTGTGGAAGACCTCTCCTCTTTTTCGTGTGGGATAAAATTTGGCAGTGGTACTCAGCAGGTAGCAGAGGTGCTCGTACCGTTTGTACTGCTGTCGTCGTGTGTCGCAAGACATCGTAAAATGGTGGGGTTTTGCTGACTCTTATATTCGTGTGGTATGTTTGTACGGCCGAAATCTGTGGCATGTACGAGTACATACAGGTGTTCGTGTATTTCCTCTGCTCCGTCTCGAAAGGGATGCGTGGTCAATGATCAAATGACTAAGGTAAGCAACAAATGAGTACGCCCTCCCCCCCCCGCTTCGACTGGAAAGGGATGCATGGTCAATGGTAAAAAAACTACGGCAAGCAACGAATGAGTACACGTAAGCCCCCTCCCCTCCCCACCCCCTCCCTCCTGCCCCGACTCGAACGGGATGGGTGCTCAATGGTCAAATGAGTATATGATAGCAAGCAACAAATGAGTCCGCTCCCCCCTCTCCGCCCCCACCCAACCTCCCGTGTGGCAAACCACACCGACCCCGTTTTTTGCTCGCAGGTACTCGTCTGTGTTCCCCACACTCCCGCCTTACCTTGGCTCGATGGCAAGCAAGGAGGCGTTGAGGGGCGGGAGGGCGGGGACGGGTCGCGGTGGCGTCCCGTGGAGCAGGGATGAGATGGTGTCGATGCTGCTAGAGGCCGCAAGACAGGTGGGATAACAGGACAAGGGGGGCGGTACGATAACAGCTGTCTCTCGCCATGACGTACCTCTTTTTTTTCGAGTTTTTTCTTTTCTAAGGGCCCATCTTAACGAAGACAGCAAAAATTCAATTTGGAAAATAAAATCCTATTTGAATGTGATTTCGCAAAAAAAAAGTGGTTTGCGTCCTATGGGGAATAGTGAATTGCTCGTTCAAATATTTATGAAATCGAAAAAACGCAGCATGCGTCACAGCGCCCAGGTGAAAAAAATCGACGAGAGGAGACGAGAGGGAAAGCATGCGTCGACGCGTGCGCGCCGCCGCCAGCATACTTTTGCTTTTGACCGCCCAGGCTAGGAAGCTATCGCTCTCAGGGTCTCCTGGGTGGGCGTAGGGATCCCTGGAACGCCACGGGCGAGACAGGGGCGGCGATGGTGTTATCGAAGTCTTGAGCGTATCATGCTGTTTTTGGGTCGATCGCTCGGTTTTTGATCGGGTTGGAGCATCGAGCTGGTTGAAAAGTTGGGATTGCGACCGCCATGATTGGTTTTGAGGCGCCACCGCCGGGGTACGCTGTGCTATGGTCTATAGGCGTGGGCGCGGCTGTTGTCCCGGTGGCCTCGGGTTGTGGTTCACGTGTTGTCGCCTCGGTCGTGGTCATCGATGCCACCAAGAAATGACCAGATTGTACCGGGGGCGTTTGCCCACCGTGGACATGCCGGTCCAAGTCGGGCCAACTCCTCAATTTGATTTGAATTCTTTGGAAAAGAAGGTCCTGGGACCTTCTTGGTTTTTTCGTCCAATTCAAATTGATTAGACCCCAAGATCCTAATCTTTGATGCTGGTGCGTGTGTTGACCAATGAAAAGCGTGTTTGAATTTTCTTTTTTCCAAATTGAATTTATTTCATACTCGTTAATACGGGCCCTAAAGAATGGTTTGTGTTTTGTTAATTCTCCAGGTGTCTGTTTTGGTTGTTGGGTTTTCACTCCCTCATTTGTTTTCCTCTGAAACCCTCACACATTTTTTTTTGTCTAAAAAAAAAAAAAACGTTTTTTTCTCAGGTGACCGGCTGGGAAGGGGAGCTTGGGGAGACATTAGACCTGCAGGAGCAAGTGGGCATGGACAGCCTGCAGGCTGTTGAGTTCCGCCGCATCATCTGTACGCAGGTGAGCAGAGCAAAACCGTCCAGATTCCAGCAGCCTAACCAACGGTCTCCAGAAGACCACACGAGAGCTGTTCCCGTAGTGCGTGCTTAAACCAATCCGTTTCCGTTTTTTTACCACAGAGCTGGTATCTCTCCAGAATAGAGAATCAGCACGGACACTGGGTGTGCTGGGTGCGAAGGCGTACTTCAATGTGAAGAGCACACACACGTGGTTGAGGTTTGAGTAATACCGAGGGAAATTGGGGTAATTCCGAGGGAAATTGGAGCCCCCCGCCCGTCCCTGTCCCCCCTCTTCCCCTCCCCCCCAGCTTGCTTCTGCTCTTGTCCGTAGTTGGCAAGAGATAATGAGGTTTTGAGAGAGTGTGGTGTTTTGTCGCTGGACTGTCTCTCTTCTGGCAGAAGCAATCGCAACTTTACATACTTCCTTCAAGAGCACGGTATAGCGGGAGGATAGAGAAGGGAGGAAGCACGGGGGCTGTTTTGCACATAATTATCGGTGGGTAGCCTACCTCGCCCCACAACCAACCCCCCCCCAAAAGAAGTATCATCCGCCCCCCGCCCCTGGCCCAACCCCCAACCTGTCCCCCGCACCAGGCGGAAACCCATCTTGCTGGCATTGCATTGAGCGTAATTTGACTTTTTCCATCACAACGTAGGTTGAGTGTTAGCAAAACTGGAGTTTTTTTAGGGAGCATAACAGGCACAACTGGACGAAAGCTAAGAAAGCATGAAAACTAGAAAGTAGGAGAGATAAACACGAATAGGAAAAAAAAAACACGGAATGGAACGAACCCCCCCCCAGCTCCCTATCTATATCCCCTCTTCTTACCCGCACAATGTAACATTATAACTCCCGTAAACAACTACCAATGACAAACGCATCATTGACACATACTTACACCTTGTGACACCCCCAACACCGTCGCTGCCCCCCCCCCCCCCCCCCCCCCCCCCCCCCCCCACCCCCCCCCCCCCCCCCCCCCCCCCCGCCTCCACCAAAACCACCGCATCCGCGCTCGACAGCTGGGCCGAAACAGCATACCCACGACCTTGGCGTACGACTGCCCCACGGCGGGACTCATGGCGGATGAGCTACTTCGCACGGCTCCCCCCGCCGCCGCCTCCTCCACCTCTCCCTCCGCCCCCTCGGCGAAGCAGGTGGTGCCTCGTGCGGCCCCCGCCGTTGCCGCCGTTGCCGCTCGTGGGGTTTCCAAACCCCTCTCTGGCGTGTCTGGAGGCGTGGAAAAGGGAGGGGTTTGGGAGGGTGAGGCTGCCGAGGCGGGAGCCGAGTGGGAGGAAGAAAGACACTTGGATAACTCTTTATACCTCTTTTACAAGTGAGTTTTTTTTTTTGCGTTTTTTGTGTTCTTGTTTTTGTTTTTGTTTTTGAGTCAAGCGAGTCGGCGAGTATTTTGATGGAACCTGTCGATGGACAGTTGGAGTTGATGCTCTCTATGGCGTTTTACGTTCGTAGAGAACTAAGGCGTGTGTACGTATGTGTACCGGGGAGGGGAAAGGGGGGACCTTTTTTTCTCCTGTGGCCACCTCCTCAGTCTTGAAAAAATGGTCGCCCAGCTTTGAAATTTATGCGACACGAGATGGAAAGCAAAACAACAACATAAAATATAAAAAGAAAAGCACAACAAACTGTAAGCCCGGGCGGGCGCTGTGGGTGCGTGGGTGTTCAGTTGTGGTTGGCGTCTTTGTGTCTGTGTGCGGTTGCGATTGCTGTTGCGATTGCGACCGGTGTTTGCGGTGTTGGTAGATGCTCGAACTAAGGGGACGCGATGAGCTGTCCCCTCCCTCCCTCCCCCCCTCCCCGCTTGTGGCGGCCTTTTGTTTCGGCTTTCGTCGTTGCTTTCGTTCGCAACTTGTTTCACATCGGAGTCAGTAAGAAAAAACACAAAACTGCACGTGGCCGACGCTCAGCGGTACGAACTGGTGGTCGGTCCCTGGATGGCACCCCCATAGGCTTAACTAGTGTTTATTCTTCAACGCCCAGGAACGTGAGAGACAGCAAGCGTCACGGGTCGTCTCCCCCCCCCCCCCCCCCCCCTCATGGTCATACGACTACGGCCATGCATGATACTGAGTACACCCCCCCTCCCCTCCCCTCCCCTCGTTCTCTCTCGTTGCTACTTTGTTGTCGTCGCAGGCTGCTGCGAGCATCTCTCGCCTACTTTTATATGGCGTGCGTGGTCATGGTGCCGGCGTGGGTCTTTTTCTGGGGCGTTAGACAGGTACATCTATACCGAAGTATATACGTACGCGTAGCTGATGTGTGTGTGTTGTTTTGTTAATCCGTGATGAGGTTGTGGGGTCTGGGGCCTTCGACGAATTGACGAGTGCAGTGTTTTTGTCGAAGACAGTGATTGTCGAAAACAGCATGCATGCGTGCGTACTTACGTGCTTACGTGTTTGTTTTTTATTCTTGTGTTGCTGGCCGCCTCTGCAATCACGCCCCAACAGCTTCAGTTTGGCAGCTAAAAAAATTAAAATTAAATCATGCTTATATGTGTACTGTGAGGAAAAAGGACAGTCTACGTACCCAGTCGTCATCTGCGAGTGGAAACCCTGACGCGTCCCTCCCATTCCCTTTCCCACCCGTCCCCGACGCTGCCCATCGAACATAACAAAATGAAACGGCACCATACCGACACGATGCGGAACGACACGAAACGGCACAATACGATACGACGCGAAACGGCACGATACGATACTTCACAAAACGGCACGATACGATGCGAAATCGCACGATACGGCACGAAACGGAACCCTACGACGCGAAACGGCACGGTACGAAAACAAACGACACGAATTTTCCGACACGAAGGCGGTGCCCCTAGGAGGTGTGGGCCTCCTTATTTTCGTAACCCTGCCGCTGGCGTGGCTGGTGTTTGGGCTGTGCCTGTGCCTTTTGGTGGTGGGCAGCAAATGGCTGCTGGTCGGCAGGGTGCACCCGGGGGAATCGTTTAACACACACAGGTGAGGGCGAAGGGGGTGAAGCGGGGGGTGTACTCGATATTCATGCATGGCCGTAGTCTTGTGACCATAGACCCTCGCATCCCTACAATGCCGGGACGTACTCCTTTGTTGCTTGCCTTAGACATTCGACCATTGACCACGCATCCCTTTCGAGACGGGGGAGGGGGGGGGGGGGTACCTCATATTCATGCATGGCCAGGCCCTTGCAGGGGGCGGGGGGGGGGTCGGAGGGAAGGTGGGGGGAGGCCTCTTGTTGGACGGCGTCTATTTGCAACCTATGGACTGCAGCACTAAAGTGCGTTCCACACGCTATTATGAGTGTTTTAGTGGTGCCTAGTGGTAAAAACGGGGTGCCCAATAGACTGGCTACACCTCCATTTTGGTTGGTCAACACCTCTGCCCTGATCCCAGCCGGACCAGATCCCATTGGCCACCCTGCTCCCACTTAGTGGTGCAGAAATATAATGAGGGGTTAGAGGTAGGGTTAGGGCTCGGGCAATCGCGTGTGGGCTGCACTTGAGTGCTGCAGTCCATGGATTGTGAGTAGTCGCGCGCCTCTCTTGGTATGTCTTGCTCCAATGACTTTCAAGTAAAACTGGTGTAAATACGAAGTATGTTACGTATATACGCATACATCGTAAAGTGGGGAGGGGAGGGGGGGAGAGGAGAGGAGAGGCTTTCCGCGATACAATCCACAGCCCAACAGAAAAAAAAACTTACACCTCACTTACACAGCTGACGTTTTTTTTTGTTCCTGTTGAAAAACATATCAGCTATGCTTGCACTTTTCAAAGCTGACCACCCCCCCGCCCCCCTCTCCAAAACACGCCTTCCCAACGAATGGCCAGCGTACGGCATCTCCTGTGGTGGACGACCCAGCGGTTGCAGAGCTTCTGCGGCTTATTGTTCGTTGACGAGATCCGCCGCGGACGGCTGGTGGTGTGGTACTACCGCCTCTTGGGGGCGCGCCTGGGCAGGGACGTCTTCTTTAACACCGTCAGGGTGAGGAAAGGAGGAGGAAGGGCAGGGAAGGAGGGGTGCTCATCTCATGCATGGCCGTAGTCGAATGACCATAAGCTCTCGCATCCCTATAATGCCGGGATGGAGCACGTCCGGTTTTCACCCGGGGGGGCGGGGGGTTGGTCTTATTATTTCCGGCGATTTTCGGTAATTGTATATGTCCCCTATCCCTTGGGTAAAACCGCCTCCATATTCAATGGAAACCCTTCTAAACCGCTCACGCTAGAGCGTCAAACTGTAGCCATAAAAACGTGAACAGTGCGTGCAACCGTACAATCGAAGGAAACAAAATGACTTACTTCAAGTATTTGACTATGGAAACCCCGGGGACGGTAGATATCATCCCCGGGTTTTCGGTTATATATATATCCGGTGTGTAACGTGAAGGGCTGAGAACAGGTCAAAATGGGTGAGTTGTTACTTCAGCTACGGCTTCAGACCACGATCTAGATCATCTAGAGATATATCATCTAGATCCCTAACCTGCAGTTATGAGGTGCTGTGCAAGATCTGTAAAAGTACAGATCCAACCCTGGAAACATGTGCTAGACCGTTTAGATTACACGGCTCCCACCCGGAAACATGAGCTAGATCGTACAGATCATACAGACCAGGAATTTCTACCATCTTAATTTTTTTCGTAAAGGCCGTCAGAAGCAGGGAGGGGGAGAGCGAGACGCAGGCGGTGCAGTTTTGTTTTCCATCAACATCGGTACAGGGACGGAGGGGGGGAGCAGGCAATACATTCTGTTTTTGGTGTTTGGTTGTTAGATTTGTTTTGTTGAGGCAGTTTGTTTTGATTTAAGCTACTGTATATACAAACGCAGAGTAGAAAACATCGTAGAATTGACCTTGCTGTTGGTTACGTATACTTCGAAGTATACAAGTAGCTATTTAAAGTTTCTACATAGCATTGCGTTGAGAAGACATGTCAAGAATTCCCCGGGAAGGGACAACGCCGTATGCATTTCTGTCTCGCTTCACGAAAAAAAAAACACTACCTCCTCTCCCCTTTCCCCTGAAACACCGCCTCCTATCTCGCGGAAACCCCTTTTAACAAATCGAATGATTTTTTGTTTTGTTTTGTTTTGTAGATATCGGACCCCGATCTCGTGACCATCGGGGCAGGGAGCACCATCAACGAGCACGCCGATCTCAGCGGCCATCAGATTATCGGCAACCGGGTGGTGTTCGGTTCCGGGGTAACGATAGGCGCAGGCACCGTCCTGCTCCCCAGCGCCTACATGGCGCCCGAGGTGCAAGTCGGAGACGGGAGGATAGTGGGCGCTTTGGCCACTTCGATGCACCCCACCAAGAAAAACAGGTCGGTTCACACAAGAGCTTCGGTTTTACGAAAATGTACAAATATCAGTCTGTACAGAAATAGAAGCAACGTTTTTTACTTTTTTGGAGGGGGGGGTGGGGGTTCAAGCATAGGCAGCATTATTGGGGGGGGGCTAAAACGTGGTACTGGTAGGGTACTTGTTGTATGCTCATTTTTCTTCAAATACTTCGTACACATTTACCTAAGAAAATGAAAACAGAACGATGGACCTTCACCCCGTTTATGGGACAACACCAATTGGGACCTACTATTAATAGTAGTGAGCGGGTTATTGAATCCTACTAATATTGGAATTGTCCCCCGTGCGCCCGTCTCCATTCCCCCGTGCTCTCGTTTGCGTTGTACCTCGGGAGCAGCACGCCGCTCGCTCCACCAACGCCTTTGTGGGAAGTAGCCTTGCAGGTGAGATTGCTGGTGTTCTGTTTTTCCTTTTTTTGTGGCGCTTCCCTTTGTCGACTTTCATTAGCGTTTCTTTGGGCTGTTGATTGATTCACACAGCAGCGACAATAAATAGTTATTGGGTGGCTATCATGGGTCTCTCAGTCCAGAGTCATGTAACCATGGTAACCATGTAACGGCACTAAACAAGTAGCTCTATGATAGCCCACAGTCCATATGTACTGTATGTAGCCCCATATGAATTGCCCTACAATATATTATTAATAACTGTTTTTCCAGCTGATACAAATTTGAACATATTGCAGATATATGCTTCGAAGTATTTTATTATGAGTTTTTCTCGAGCGGAGAGAGGCGCGATGACCTCTCTCCCACTCCGACGCAAGCTGCTGCGCGAGCAAGCGATGCGTCGCGCGTTCTTTCATCGCATGGTGTAGCGTCACACACAAACCCCTACACGTGCGCGCGCATCCAAAAAACTAAAGGCCAAGACCCAAAGAAAGCTCTTGGGTTATCTTGACTTGTACGCTTTGTAATGGCAAACCTTAGCCTTAACCTTAACCTCAGTCTTAGTATTGGCCTAAGTCTTAGCGCTATGCTTAACTTTAGTCTTAGCCTTAGCGCCTTAGCCTTAGCCTTAGCCTTAGTCTCAGCCTTAGTCTTAGTCTTAGTCTTATCCTTAGCATTAGCCTTACACTTGACTGTAACCTCATCATTATCCTTGACCATGACCTTGACCATGGCCTTAACCTTGTCAGGTCTTGGCGGACTTGGTAAGCCTGTACGCGGTGGCGATCACCGTCGGCTTGGCTGCGTACGCCGGCTTCCGGTCGTTCTCCTCCATGCTCGAACTGGCCAACATTTTCCCAGGTACGGAGGGGAGCATTGGGGGGGTTGGGGATCGGAAAATATGTGATACTCGAGCAATCCCACGGTAGAGGTACCACTTTTAGGCTCAATATTTTCTGACCGGTTGTGCTCCTCACGTGAGTAACCACCGGATACTGTTATTATTTTACTGATATATTGGTTGTTGGACCACCGCATTGGAAGGTTTGGTCGGGTTGCGCGAGCGAATGTTTCCGAAATCATGTTTCCGGTGAGATA
>MEHQ01001560.1:0-12468 GCA_008828725.1 Saccharina japonica | reverse complement strand
ACAGTACGCAGTGGTCCCGCACTTCCATACCCCTTAACATAAACCGATAGTGTTTACAAGCTCGGGGAAATCTCTCTTTTGTCGTCGCCGTTGTCCTGCGTATCTTTAGAATTGTTTCCCTTAGATATCGCACGTTAAAGTACTACGAGCTGCTGGATCCTGAGATCAAAGCGCAGCGGGGTTCGATTATCTTGTTTTCAGATATTGCACAGTCTCCTTCTTGTTGTTGTCCTGCGCATCTGTGAAAACTGTTTTCTTTGGTTATTGCACTACAGTAGTAGTACTACTGTACGAACTGCTGGATCCTGAGACCAAAAGTGCAACGGGTTCGCTGTCCTGCGTATCTTTGGGTTTATTTATTTCAGATATTGCGCTACTGGAAGTACTTCTTTTTAAGATATTGCGCTACTGGAAGTACTTCTTTTAAGATATTGCGCTACTGGAAGTACTTCTTTTGCCAGATACTGCACTCCTACGTACGGAATGTCTGAAAGAAATAAACCCAAAGATACTGCACTCCTAGGGAAGTTTTGAATGAGGTGTACATGCGTGCTGCGATAGGGGAAGAACACGTTGGTCGAAACATTTCTGACTGACCCATGGTGTGCTCCTCAACCCCATTTTTTTAGAATTTCATTAGGATTTTACATACTCCAGACGCGTGCTACGATAGAGGTACTGTAGCAGTTTTTGGCTGAAACGTTTTCTGAATGGCGGGAGTCCTTAACCCAAATTCGTCGGAATTTCTTCCTTCTGAGTTGCAACATTTTTCGTTGTATCCTTAAGCCATGGTTGTGTTCATCGGTTTGTATAGTAGCACTTTTATTCTCCCTCAACATCAGGTTTTGGATTGGGTAAATAGCTCCTCAAGTCACCACCGTCATAAAAAAAAAGTTTGCACCTCTGCCGTAGCCATTCCCATCATTCGCGATATACCCGGGCTTTCGGATTGTCCGAAGCGTTGCGCTTTCAGCTTTTTTTCAAAATCCGTTTTAGGGTGAGATACAGAGATCCTATACTATAATCAAGTGATTATCATAACCTCAGAAAATATTGGTGCAACTCCTACCGTAGCACGCATCTGTATAAAATAGGCACAAATCTCCATGGGGGTAACCTTTTCGCCAGCGCCGAAGCCGGGGAGGATGCAAATATACAATATAATATATGCACTTGATGGACCTACAGTAGAAGCTGCGCTAGCAAGTTGGGAGGCGGCTGGGAAAGAGAGAAAGTACAGCGATCGGCCAAGCGCTACGACGACGATGGTCACCGCAAATATATCAGGTTAAGACTGTTGGTGCTTGCTGCTGTTATTCTGGCGGCGAGAGCGCTCCCCCCACAAACGAACAGACGTGGAACGACAAAAGGATTAGGCACGGGACTAAAACACCGTAGCTCTGCGCCATGTAAGGCCGGATGATACGGAGTTCCCTACGGTGCTTTCAGCCTACTAAAACGTAAAGCTCTGTGTAGCATGTAGGGGTGTACGAGGTAGGGTGCAGTGTGTTGGGGTATTTTCGTTGTTTCTCTCCTCAACCTGGCTCAACCATGGAAATTGCACAATGCACACCTCGGCAGTATTGTCACGCTTACGGCCTTAATTTGCCTACATTATCGACCATTACGGGCGTGCGCGAAGCCGCAGGCGGGCGTCAGCCCGCCCGGCGAAGCCCCCTTGTACCAGATATCCATGGTGTTGGACTACCAGATGAACATGCCAGACTACAGTACCAGGTACCAGTACGGTGTTCTAGGTCGGAGGGGTTCATTTGGAGGAACGCGGGTCACGAGAAGACGAGCATCCGATACCCACCGATGCTTCCTCAATCAGGGTCGCAAACAGCCACAAAGGCTTGCAACCACCTCAAATAAAACATCTCGCAACATCCAAAATGTGTCGTACAATCAGCACAGGCACTGCTGTAGTCTACGTACATGCAGCGTTCTCTGTCATCTCCTCGTGGGTGCATGTAATCTTCTCGTGGGTGCAGGCACTATTCACACCAGTTCGTGCACCTGAGCCTATGTTGGCTGAGCGCATCCCGAAAGGCAGCAGCCGGCAACAGAAACCGGCTTGTTTGGCCAAGGCATGTACGCTACCCGAGCTGCCCTGCAATCCAAATCGTACAGTAGTGCACCGCACAAAAGCAGTGGCAGCAGCAGCGGCAACAGCAGGAGTGTATCTGCTCCACTTGACACTGTACATAGAGGTTCCGCAAGTCATGAAGTGCTTTGCCTATGTCATCTCTCGGTATGCATGAACGCGCTCGAGGGTTCTCTTCACAGTAGTACCACTCTTCGACCGAAGAGGTCTTTCCGTCTAAACTGAGTTGTGCGCAGTCCGAGGGAAACTCATGTGATGCTGCAGACGCCCAACAACGAGCGCGTCGGACTCCGAGCTGGCAAGTCTCTCGTCTCTCGTCTCTCGTAAGGAAATGCGAGGGGAGATCTACAGCAGAGGGCGGGGCTACAACTATTTGGATGATTCAACAAGTGCACACCCGACAAGAGCTGCTTCGTGTACTGCCGGCAACCCGATTTGAAATTGTGGTTCCCTTACGTACTGCAGTCTTCACCAGTTTGCTCAAACAAAAGCTACGTACCCTTGTCCCGCAAGATCAAGAGCGGGAACGCTTGCGCCCGAGTAACGCGAGATCCAACGCCACGAAGATCGCGAGATGCGCTTCCCCCCTCTACCCCGCAACACCGCAAGGCTCACCAAATCTCGTACGCGTATACGTTTAGCAACAGCACCATGCACCCCTTGTTCCTTTTACCTTGCTTTATCGTTGCCTTGACTGAAAACTCAGCCGAAGGTTAGACCTCTTGCTGTAGATCGGGTTGATCGAGGACGACCCACGCGCTTGGTCCGTCGACAGCCTCTGCAGTTACCGCTGGTTGCACGGTTGCTGGGGTTGGGTGCGAGCTGCTTGCAACGTCACGAGTCCGGTGGCAACAGAGTGGCCAAAGAGCAAAGAAGGAAACTGAAACAGTGTGCAATGCAGCATGAACTTGTTTGAGATGTCGGTCACTGACAATCCAGCTGGAGAAAGCATCACGGTGTACAAACCTTTTTCCGGGTGAGATTCAAAATTGCAAAATTGAAAAAAAGACGGAAAGTCGGAGATCCGCTTGTGCTCTCTACATGATACGTCTTGAAGGTCATCCGAGCAGGGCACGCATTCGAGCAATGGCTCCCTGCATAAACTTGCGTGCTGCATGAAATGGCCCTGGTTGATTGAGTGCATCATCAGAAGCGTGAGGTGCGTGCTCAAAGACTACCGTTGTGAATGGGCCAGATGCTTGAATGCTCGATATTAGATGCATGAAATAAACATGTCAGGAGACGGCAGTGTAGATCTGTGACCTGTGACGGACGGTGCCCTAGACTTTATGTACTAGTTTTAGTGTCGGAGCTCCTACAGTAAAGGTGTGCCGACTAACACAATTTGCTTGATATGCGTCTTCGAGTGTTCGAATACTGCGCTACTCTTCATGTACAAAAACACGAGCATATATAGTACGACTATTTCTGCATGTACAGCAGTACCTGGCACGTCAGCAAACGAAAAAGCGCAAAAGGTACAAGCAGCTATTAATAGTAAAAGTCGAGGCTCACAAGGCATCGTGCGACCCGGGATTTTTCGATGTATGGCATGTACGCAGTACGTATGATACATGCTGGTGGTGATATATGATACGACGGATGTACTGAATACTTGATGATAACTTTGTTGAATCGATTCGAAAGTTCAGGATGGATCATCTTTACAGCAGCAGTACGAGCAGAGCAGCACCAGCACACCAGCAAACAGCAGAGTGCCGGTACTCGTAGTGTACATATAGTGGAGCTAAAAATCGGGTCGTCGAGGAAACATAGTAGCAGCAGTGGGTTGGTATCATACCCCGTGAGAAGCCGAAACAAGCGATCTCAACCTCTCGACTGTTCTTACACATGCTGTAGTTGGGCAATATATATAGGCTTTAATATACAGCAGTAGGTTTGCACACGCCGACTTGACCCTCTTATAATATAGGCTGGACATCCCGAATTCTCCTATCTTGGGGTGCTCTTAATTCGGAGTACCTGGTATCCAACGTTGTAGTCTAGTCTATAGTCTACAACATGCACACTATGAATACCTACTACTGATGTACCAGTATACAGCAGCAGCAGCAGCAGCAGCAGTGGATGCACGACACACGCACACGACTGCACGACATCCCCATCGCCCATCGATCACCCACATCGCGGCGCGATCAACTGAGCGATGATGAGGGAAGAAATGCGGCGCAATTACAATCCAAGGAGAGTACAAAAAGCATGACGACTCACGAGCGCCAAATATACCTCTCACCGGCGCTGACGCTCTCCTCTGACCACCAGCAAGCCCCCGACATCGTGGTGATGGCCTCGGCATGCTCCTTGGTCGGCCCGGCACGTCTGCGCTGCTCGCGCGGGCCCAAGCTGCCGAAAACTTTCCGATAAACGCTGTCACAGCAGACAAACTTGGGTCATTTCGCCGAACGAGCAGAGAGCAGAGAGCAGGCAACACGACGCCACAAAGTGCTTGATTGCTGCGGCCATCAAGCCACCGGAAAGCCCGCCCCCGCACCAATATCCCCACGGCACAGAGTCGTGCCAGCCGTCAGTCGACTAGCTTCACTAGTCGGGATGGCACTCGTACATGCATGGTGTTGTTCAGAGTTCGGACGTCTCCTTGTCTTTTGGGCAAAATTCGTAGAGTTCTGATCACTCTGATCGTCGAGTACCAGCAATGCTGTCCAGCGATCGTCGGTATCCACTCCGCACCCATAGCAGAAGGTTCGAGGCATATGAGAGCATGAGAGCACGCAGGGGCCACCTTTCTCCACAAACAGAGGCACACAAGAAGCCAGTCGGGCTTCGAGCAACATGGCATTGCTGCTGTACGGGTCGAGTAAAAAATATGCAAAATGCGGCGGGACTGCTTTCTTTTGCTCTTTCGCTGTCATCTGCCATTTGCTGTTCGTGGGATCTTCCAAGCTTCGAACTTCGAACGCAAGTCGGAACTCGCGAAGTCGCGCATGTTCGCGTACCTGGTGTCTGGTGTACGTCGAACGTATGGAACGGTACGTACTGCTTTACTGCTGTACATTCATATGTACGTAAATACGCGTACGTACTGGATGTATGACGTGCGTTGGTCTCTCTGACTTTGTATCATACGTGTCACATATACCCACATACCCCAACAATATACCGATTGCCAATACATTTGTACCGGGTACGAAATACAACAAAAACAAGCCAAACAAGAAAAAATGTCATCGTACGTAACAGACTATATTGACTCAGTTTGCTCATTCATCTTGGCGGGGTGGAGAGGGGGGGACCGCGGGGTGTGGGGGGGGTGGAGGGCGCAGGGGGGGACATAGCGAGCGTACCAGGAGAAGGGCCAGGAGAAAAGAGCATACCGTTACTCTCGTATACTCAAGAGAAGAAGCATTCGGCTACGAAAAAAAAAGTAGGTGCAGACACGCCTCCTCGGTTTCCATCGAAGGTGATGATGATAGAGGATTACCGTGTGGAGCTTTTCCACGGGTGACGCATGCTACGGTAGAGGTGCTGCAACATGTATTTTTCTGAGGCTCCTCACTTGAGCTCTTTACTAATAGTAAGTCAAAAACTGGTTTTGGAGGAAAATAAAAGTGCGATATACGTACCCGATAAACAATCGAATGGGGCCTAAAGTACACAATGGAAAACATTGGAACGCCAGAATGAAAAGCTCGACGATTTTGGGTTAAGGAGCCTTTCATAGATCATTCAGAAAAAAAAATCAGCCAAACGTGCTACGAGACCTCTATCGTAGCACGCGTCGGGTCGGCTTTGGCGGCATGCAATAATACTACTGTAGGCCGAAGGCGCTCAGGAAGTGTGGGTGGGAGCGAGGGGGGCTGGGGGGTGGGGTGGGGGGGGCGGGGGGGGCAAGGGCTACTTTCCTCTCTGTTTGTGGTAGAAAAATAGAAGGGCAAGCGGGGGGGGGGGGGGGGGGNGTAGTTTTGCTCGATGCGTATCTTGCGTGTGCCTTTCTCCTTACTCCTATAGCCTCTTTTACTTCTTCATCCCACCATTTTCCTGCTCTATTGCATATTATCAACTTCTTTCCTATTACTTTACTTGCTGTGGTTTTGACCAATTTCTCCCATCCTTCTATTATCCTCGCTCCTGCACTATCTCTCTCTATATTGTTCTTTGTCGTACCTATGTTTTCCAGCAGATCGGAAAAATGCTCTGCATTTTTAGTCATCTCTTCTTGGAACTCTTCCCGTTTTTACTTTACTTCTAGTTTATCTATTCGCCATCTGTACAATTTCCTACCGCGCCTATTTTTGATAACTTTCGTCTGCTGGCTGTCTATCAATATTAGGCAGTGATCCGTAGTTCCTACGTCCGCCGCGCATACATGTACTTCAGTTTCCTTACTACTTCCATTTTCTCCCACTATAAAGTCAAGAACGGATCTTTCTCCCTTTTGTATGCATTGTCTAGTCCATTCTGGCTCTGGCTTTTTTACTCTACCGTTCAGAGTCTTCATCTCATTGTTCTTAAGGAACTTCAGCATCTCTTCCCCGTTCTTGTTCTTGGTTACTTCCCCATACTGTCCAATGTTCTCGTTCGGGTTGCTTGCCTTCCCAATTCTTGAGTTAAAATCTTCGACTAGTACTACTTCTCCTTGTCCTTTACATTTTTGTACATCTACTGCTATTTCTCCGAACTTCTTCTGTATATCTTTTAGCGTACTCTTCGACTCTGGGGGCATATAGATGTTTCCTAAGAAATCATCTTTCGCTCCCCTCTCCCCTGGTATCTTTATCCAGATGCTTTCGTCGAATTTCGTGTCTTTGATCACTTCCATTATGCCACACAGGTATTCTATGAATAGGAACCCTACTCCCCCCGCCCTCCTATAGTTATTGTTCTGTCCCTTTCTATGTTTCCCTATCCATGCGTACTCTCCAGTTGTGCATCCTATTTCAACCTCTTCTTTTTTCCACGACTCTTGAATTCCCACTATGTCTAAGTCGTGCTCACTTACTTGTTCGGCTATTTATATCCTCTTGCGCTCTTCCGTGGCGAATCCACATACGTTCCATGACCCCATTCTCAGCTTCTTCGTTTCACTGTTCGCTCGACTCTTGTCTTTCGTTTTTTCTCCTTCGTTGCTACTTCTGTGTTATTTTCTTTGAGCTTTCTTACTGTTTCCGTTTCTGGTTTTGTCTTCTTGCTCTACGCCACTGTGTTTCTCTCCCATTCCCTTTGGGCCAGTTACTGTTTCCTGCCTCCCCTCACCTCCGTTCACCCTAGGACTACGTCTTAGATTCGCTATTCCATTAGCTATACATACCCTCCACCCTAGTCTTCTAACCCATGCCGACACTTGTTCTGTCTCTACTCTCTGCCACTCCATGCTCGCTTTCGGTTAATGCGTGACTCGAAAATGCTCCTTCCCTTTCTACTTGTCCTAATGCAAAGCAGTATAGTCCTACTTCGTCGCACTTCCTCTTCAACTCTATTCTCGTCATGTCGCTAGGAACTCCGAATACCAGCACTACTAGTGCTTTACCCTTTCAGTCTTTCTTACTCCACCTACCCTGTCTCACCGTTTTTCTCTGAATCTCTTCCGGGACTATCTCCAGCTTGTTTTTGTTCATGTTTGTAGTGGGAAATGTTCCACTTACTGGGACTTCCCAATCCTAGTACTCGTTGAGGGTCTGGTGTCTTTCAGTTATTTTGCCAGCGCACCACACTAAGTAGTGTCTCCAACACGGGCTCATAGCCTGGAGCCAAGTTCAACACCCTTAACACAAGTACCCCACGTTTGTGTCAGGCGATCTGCATGGTAACCATCCTGGCGTCCCACGAACGTATCTTCTATCTTCTTGCCCCGCTGCTGTACTGGTTACTTTCCTCCAGGGAGGTCATTTTTACCGTGCAAGGTTCAAGGACGGCTTGCATAACACAAAGTCTTACTCACACATCGGGATGCCCCGTACGTCGCGTCCTCCGTCGTATGTACGTTTCACAGTGGGTAGCTACCCCACTAATGCTCCCGAGTAGACCTTCGCTGCCGAAAGCTTGGCCAACAATCCCCCTACACTTTGTACCGATTTCTATCCTTCAAAATGTCAAGATATCTACGTACCGTTTGGTGCTCCGTCTCTTTGGTCGTGTGGTCGGTCAATGGCAAGGCATGTGTTTCATGAGTTCAATAGGCGTGACTTCATGTCATGCATCATCCACCCCTCCCCTTTATTTGGCGCATGGTATGTGCACCAAGTTTTAGGGATGTAGGACGATGTCGGACCAGATTTCCACCGCCCAATGGAAATCGGTAATTATTTCCGGGTATCTCACCACGAGACCCCAACCTTCATGTGAATAGAACATGTCGGGGTGACCTTGCTGTATCTATGTGCGTGCATGTAAGGTGGTCCTCCTTCATGCTAGGTTTTTTGTCTATGTTTCAAGGTTTTGCTGTTCTTACCTGGTACGATTTGGGAGAAGATATACACTAAGTGTGTGGTTTGGGTTTTGATATTTGGAAAAAAAACTGGTTAGTTTAGTAAGTTCATGTCTATGTCCGGTTTATGTTTTGATATGAGAAAAAAAAACTGGTTAGTTGAGTAGTTTCATGTCTATGTCTGGTTTGTGTTTTGATATGGGAAAAAAAAACTGGTTAGTTTAGTAATTTCATGTCTATTTCCGGTTTGTGTTTTGATATGAAAAAAAAAACTGGTTAGTTTAGTAATTTCATGCCTATATCCGGTTTGTGTTTTGATATGAGGAAAAAAAACTGGTGAGTTTAGTAATTGCATGTCTATGTCCGGTTTGTGTTTTGATATGAGAAAAAAAAACTGGTTAGCTCAGTAGTTTCATGTCTAAAGTCTGGTGGCTTGTTTTACAGCGTCGTTGCCACTCGACGCCAACCCATGGTTGTCTAGCAGAGGGGGGGGTGTACTTAATTTTCATGCATGGCCGTAGTCGTATGACCATAGACCCTCGCATCCCTACAATGCCGGGGGGGGGGCATACTCATTTGTTGCTTGCCTTGGTCATTTGACCATTGACCACGCATGCATCCCTTTCGAGACGGAGAACCGTTCCTACTTCTAATAGAGACACCTCCAACAGTTGGGCGCTCCTTGAGTTGTTTCCATATCACCAGCATACTACATACCAGGTAGTTTTCTTCTGCTAATTTTACTCTTATCCCCTTTCTGTTTCACCGCCTGTGGCCCACCATTCTACCAGGTATTCTCCTGCATTAGCGGATCGGGAGGGAGATGATGGAGGGAAGGGCGGGTGGGCGGTGGGGGTCAGTGAGGGGTGGGCGGGGAGTGGGGGTGGGGGTGGGAATGGGAGTGGGGGTGGGAGTGGGAGTTGGGGTGGGAGTGGGAGTGGGAGTGGAAGCAGCGACGGTATTGGCAGCGGTGGCAGCGGCAGCAGGGCTTTGCTCTCTGGCGTGAGAAAAAACGCTTGTTCCCCCTGCGTTCGACTGGGTGCCGGTAGCACGCGTCGCGTACTACGTACGGTGTCTGGTCGGGGACCGTCGCCCTCGCCGTATATGGAACTGGCCATGAAAACGAGCACCATGATGAGGATAAGGAATTACTTGTAGAGAAGTGTGGAGGTGAGTATGCCAGCTCAGTGGTTATATGGTGCATGTCCACAGTAGTAGCAGCAAGCAACACCTGGAGTTCGACCCCCCCCATCGCCCTTTGACTGACTGCTATCATAGCTCAGTGGTAACTGCATGGTGTACAGTATATCTAACAGAACACAATATGTGGTTCGAATCCCACTACGATTATCGTCTGTCTCATGACCGCTAGCTCAGCGGTAATGGTGTACCTGGTACAGCATAATAATGCATGCTACGGTAGAGGTGCATCGCCATGTTTCTGCCTTATAAGGGTGGTCACTTGAGGAGCTCTATACCTCACCCAAAAAACTGTTTTTGGAGGGAAATAAAAATGCTATATACCCGATGAACAATCCCATGGGCTAAACTAAGCAAAAACATGAAACATATTGCAGCACAAGAACGAAATTCCGCCGATTTTGGGTCAAGGAGGCTTTACTAGGTCATTCACAAAAAGTTTCAGCCAAAAATTGATAGAATACCTCTATCGTTGCACGCGTGGTTATGTAACAAAAAAAAACATTTCGTTCGTACGATATGTGGTTCGAATCCCCCCACCGTCCTTCTCGACTGACCGCTATAAGTAGCTCAGTGGTTGTGGTGTACATCTAACTAAAGCACAATCTTGCGTTCGATTGTTCGAATCCCCCCATCGTCTTTTTTCTTGATTTTTTTGTTGCTGTTGGATGGAATTTACGCAGGTGCACACCTCAAAGGCATGGTCGCAGGCTTCCGTTCACTTCCTCTCGGGTACCCCGGTTTGCCGAGGCGTTGCCGTCACGGTGCACTGCTGTACTCCATGGCGATGCCGGAGTCGACGCGCAGACTTTCTGAACCTCTTAAAGTAAAACTTGTATCGGCCGGTTGGATCGTTTATTGTACCGGCAGTTGTATTCTGTTGTTATGTGTATTGGTCGGTGGTTGTATCGGCGGTTGGGTCATATTGTTTCGGCGGTTGGACCGTATTGTTTCGGCGGTTGGATCATGCTGCCTGTACCGATGGTTGGATCACTACCGACGGCAACAAGACAAGGAGCTTCCGTCAACATGATAACCCCAACGTCGGTGCTGCCGTATATCCTGCTGTAGGCTGGTGTGTGTCGGTTTTGCGAATTCTGAAGAGGCCGAGAACGAAAAACGAAAACAGCCTTCTTGTCACTGTGGACAGCAGAACAGGAAGAAGTGCATTGGTTGTGTGGGCAGCAATAATACCGTTTTTCACGGCTAATATTAGCGTTTAGTGGATATTTTTACGGCTACTATTAGTGTTTAACGGTCGCCCCGGTGGTTTGACAGGTAACCTCGAAGCCTGTTAGGTTGGAGGTCGAGGGTTCGAGTCTCCGTATGGAGATTTGTATTATCAAATGACACCAACTGTCGAGAGCGCATAATATAGCGTGGGTAAGCACAATTCGACGACAGTTGACGAGAGAAGAAAGTGCTAAAATATTCTCGCGATAAAAATGCAAGGCAAGAGCCGCAGTGGGAGAGGAGGGAGAAAAACCTACTTTGTGACCCCAGATCTGAGTTTACGACTAGGAAGGAGAGAGAAAGGAAGGGCGAAGATAATAAATGGATTAGAAAATAAAATAAAATAAAATGGATGTTACATTTTTTATTATCCGGTCATTTTTGGCACGGCTCGAGCGCACCTCTGCTGACTCGTCTTCCCAACAAACATAAATGACCCTCACTTCATACGTAACACGCGCAGAACTACTGCCGCGTAGGCCAAAACCTCAACTCACAAGAGAAAGCACAAGACAATAAAGACACCTTTAAGTTAGCCGGGAGGAGGCTCGCTCGCTACTAGCGCCCTCCTTTTCAAAAAGAGGCCTAAAACGCGCGAAAAACACCCAAAACTGGTCGCTTACAAACTAAACTAAGATCAAGAAAAAACTTCAAATCCAACACAGGACGCATGCTACGATAGAGGAGCACCATGTTTTTTATGAGCTCCTCGCTTAAGGAGCGTCATACCTCACCGAAAAAATGATTTTGGAGGAAACTAAAAGTGCTGCCGGATGCGAAATCTCATGACCGAAGTATACTCTGAAACATTATTCGTCACAAAAATGAAAATCCGACGAATTTGGGCTAATAATCCCGATCGTTCAGAAAACGATGCAGCCAAAAAGCGCTACCCCTACCGTAGCACGCGTCACAGATGACAAAACAACCTCCCCGCACATTACAAGGTATACATCATATCCCTGCAGAGGTTACTTACAAGACTGGAGAAAACTCTTCACAACTGGGAAACAACTGGGTAACCCGCCTTTACAACACAATACAAAACCCAAATACGTAGCATATTGAGTTGTGCCTCCGCTACAAATATCCCAGCACAGAAAAAAAGATCTCCCCACAACCTCAGCAACTTGCGAAGGGCACTCGCACGTCAGAGCTCAACTACACCTCAATGTATTAACAACAACAGTCTAGCGTAATCGTTGCAGCCCAAGTGCAATGAGATGACATACCCTACAAGTGCCGCCTGTATTCGCGTACCAAAGCAGCACCAAAGTCCGTGGTACGCCTAAGAGCTGTGGTGGCTTACGTACGTATCAGGTACGCAATAGGGAACGGGCTATAAAAAAATACCACATGTCTTGCACCCACACTGGTGCACAAGAACACTCTGGGTGGTGAAAGGCGGAGGGGGGGGGGGCAGATAACTACCAACAACACAGAAAGTGTAACGTCACCAAGATGCCAGGTAAGCCACATTACTCAGAGGGTGGGGGCGGCGATGGCGCGATCGTTCCTCACCTAT
>MEHQ01000732.1:0-17409 GCA_008828725.1 Saccharina japonica | reverse complement strand
GTGTAATGAGGCGGTACTATCTAGGGGAAGGGGACCTAGTATCCACAATTATACGTATTAATAATTGGCACTACTTTACGGAACTACGAGTAAATAGTTGCATTTGTGTCCTCAGGAGGGGGTTCGAGCCCCACGAAGGTTACTTTTTTCTTGTTCTTTTTTCCCCCCCGTTATGTTTTTAAAGTATATATTTTTGCGACTCCTAGCTTCGTGTGTCGACCTCAATCAGCAAAACACTGCAAGTAGTTGCGTAATTAGTTGTACACGGTGTGAAACCTTCCTTTCTACCCATCGACATCCAGTACACCCAGCAGTGTCCGTGCCGATTCTTCATCCTAAAAAAGGTACCAGTTCTGTGGTCACAAAACTACGACACAGAGATACTACGCTCAGTGCAGAAGCAGAGCAGACAATGCAATGCCATATACGACAGGCAATACCTACCCTGCTAGCAATCCAGGTGCATGAAAGAGACAAAAAGAAAAAAAGAGAAAAAGCGAAAAGGAAAAAATAATAAAATAAACATAATAACTCGAATAATATGTCGCTTAGTCTCGGCGAATTCATTTTTTCATCTGAGTTGTTTTATTGGGCTCAGCTCTTTTTGAGTCAATTTTAAGTTGTTTCGTGCGCGACCAGGACCGAGGGCCTACGCAGCAGTAAAATGCTACTATTTCCCATAGCGGTACCTATGAACCACGTACTACGTACAAAAGCTGGACATGATGAATAACAGGCATACGTCTCGATGGTCCATGGCCCATGCCATGGGTGAGTCCGAGTCCATGATCCACGATTTTAGTAGCACTGGGAGAGGGGCCGTCACGAACCGGGGGATAATCCCGGGGGCAGTGAGCCACCCCCGGCTCCTGAACCGAGAGGGGGCGGCGCGCCGCCCTCGGCTCCTGGGTCGAGAGGGGGCAGCGAGCTTCCCTCGGCTCCTGGATCGAGAGAGGGTGGTGGCGAAGAGAGAGAGCTCGCCAGGGAAGGAGGAGGTAGCGAGGGAGGTGGACAAGCATCGGGGAGCGTAGGGCGACTCCGTGCATTCCTTGGCGCCAGCCAAGACGGCGTGGTGTGCGGGGGGTGCCGAGCGGCAGTTGCTCGGGGGCACCGAGTGGTAGGGCTACCGTGTGGAAACCAGCGTGTTATGCTCGCGCGGTGTGTGGTGCAAGCTATCCGAAGGGGTGGGTCACACGCACAACTCACTTGCGCTACACGTGGGTGCACAGCCCGCCATGGGAGACGGGAACCACTGGAGGTAGCAGTTCAGGCTGATCCTGGACTCCGCGTTGCGGTCGCAGGACTTGGAGGAAGGCCGGACAACAATTGCGATGAACGGAGGGAAGAGCTACGCTACCCTTGGGACCAAAATTCGTTAGGAATAGCAGGGCCACTCGATGACGTTTCTCTTGAACATCTTCAAGAACGTTTCATCACCGCTGTTAAGGTGCAGCCGGGGCTAGCTACTGCCCACGCCAAGCTTCTCACCCACGTGCTTGGTCTCCTAAACCACGCCCTCGGAGCGCATCGGCCAAACAGACACTCCGAGACGCCGAGTTCGCTCCTGAGGGCCATCAAATTGTGGTCACCAGCCGAGCATCGACACGGCTCAGGGGCCCAACCTACGAAGCCACAGACGCGGCCAAGTACGAGAGAGCGTCGTCAGCCTGTCGCCACCCGGGCGGGGTGTCAGTGGCAGCACGCGGTCTTCTCGCGGAACCGCGCGCGCCCGGCGACGAGGTGACATGGGAACGGGTGAAAGCAAAATTCCCGGGGGAAGACCGTGCTTCCGTCTCCGAGTCGGCTGCGGCAGCGGTGGCAGCAAGCTCCACGGAACCGGAGGAAGGGAGTATTCCCAACTGGCGTCCGGACGAGGAATTCGATCCGCCGGTGGCCCTCGACGTCATCAACTCCGGAAAGGCGCTATCAGGCGCGGGGAGTGACGGTCTACGCTTCTCACACCTGCAATCGATCATCAGGACCGGCTTCGGTCGCGAGAAGTTTTGGAGCTAACATCGAGGCCTTCTGGAGGCGGATCTTCGATGACCCCGGTGCATTTCCGCCGGAATTCTGGCAGCTCTTCTTGCAGCCAACCTCACTGCCTTGGGGGGAAAATGCCGCCCCGTATGTGTAGGTATGACGTGGAGACGTCTTATCGCAGCCGGGACTATGCGGCAGTGGCGGCCACGGCTGGAAGAGATTATTCGTGAGGCAAGGCAGTTTGGGGCAGGGGTTCGAGGGGGGGTGGAGCAGGTAGCTCTACGCGCCCGGGTGCACCATGAGGCAAGAAACTGGCTCATCCTAACCGACTGTTCCAACGCCTTCAATACGGTGAAGCGGACGGCAGTACTTGCCGAGGCGGCCACCTGCGTGCCCGCCTCACGCCGTTCACCGCAAAATGCTACGGCGAGAGGCCCGCCCCTGTGTTCTTCCAAATGGATTCGGGGGAGCGGCGAAAGATCGAACATTCCAGCGGAGTGCAGCAAGGGGACGCCATGGGTCCGGCGCTGTTCTACATGCCATTGCGGCCAGTACTGAAGCGAGTCCGCGAGGAGTTCGAACCCAGGGGTGTTGAGGCCTTTGCCTACCTCGACGACATCAGCATCGGTACGTCAGAGATCACACCGAACACTGTGAGAGTAGTGCCCTTTCTCCAACACGAGCTGTGCGAAATAGGCATCACCATTAACCCCAGCAAGATGGTCGCTTTGCCCCCAAAAGGGCATGTGCCTACCCCGGAAGAGATTGCACTCCTGGGGGGCATCGGTGTTCGCATTGCGGAAGGGGGTGGGGTAAAGGTGGTTGGCGTGCCCACAGGCAACGATGCATTCGCGGTGAACAGCGCCGTGGAAATAGTCCGAGATGGGGGGACAGAGCAACTCGCGCGCATCCTGCCGCGTATGCCGGAGAAACAGTCGGCGAACCTCATCGCCACCAGTTCAATGGTACAGCGAACCTCCTACATTAAGCGGGTAATGGACCCGGAGCTGTCACTACTCGCGTGTCAGTGGGCAGACACTAGCGCGATATGGATGCTAGAGCGCCTTCTCGAGATTCCAGGGACAACAGATGAATCGTCGTTCTTTGCGGACGGATGCCCGGCGGACCGGTTAACGCTACAGCCTCACCAGAGAGCGCAGGCGAGCCTCTCCACGGGGGCCGGGGGGTTTGGACTGTCGTCGGCTGAATCAAGGAGAATGTCAGCACCCATCGGGAGCTTAGTGGCGACGGTGCCAGAGGTCCTCGCTGACCTCTCCGGTCCATTGGGAGAAAAATTCCGAAGGGAGCTGCCCAATTCGGACCTCGTTCGCCGCATATGGAGTAGCGTCAGGGACCTTCGCGACATTCACGGCGTATCGGAGGAGGCCATGGCGAACGTGGTCCCGGAAAGCTGGCGAAACAGAGCGTCACGCACGAATGACGATGGAGTAGCGGGGCAGTCTGATGTGGAGGTACTACCGGCACATGACGCCCAAACGATCAGCCCCCACAAAGCGCAGCACAAGCTCGGGCAGCAGGTGAACCGGGCACGGTACCAACGGTACGTTGCTTGCCTGGACCACCTCCCCGAGGCAGCAGGACCTTCGGATCCGAACGACGTGTTTGAGGAATCGAAACAAGAGATCTTGCCAAGGCTCTGCAACGGAGCCTATCGGAACCAGGCGCTGTCGCCTGTTTGAGGGCAAGGCCTGTGGACCCGGCACGAATCATACCGGTTTCGGAGTTCGTGTCTATGGGACGGCGCTTCCTGGGAATGCAAGAGCCCCTAGCGGCGAGGTGCCCCTGCTGCGAAGCGACGGATGTCAACACGCGCCACGCGCATGCCACCGGGCAGGCGCGCAGGTAAACCAGCATCAACCGCTAGTCCACGCGCTGTCCCGCACCTTCAAGCGGCTATCCATCCGCCATCAAGTGGAAAGCGGAGCGCCCTTCAACGCCGACAGGAACCTCCGGATGGATATAGTGATCGAGAGGGGAGGCCTCCGAGACGCTACAACGTCAGAGTACCGCAACAAGGTGATACTCCTCGACATGACGCATGCAGACTCCCAAGCGAGGGTTCACATGCGGGCTGGCAGCGCTGATCGAGACGGATCAGCTGCCTCCACTTCTGAGGCGCGAAAGCGCAACCACTACGCTCGTGCAGGACAGGTGTCCTTCGATGAGCGCAGCCATAAACTTGTCACCCTTGCGGTGGAAAGCTTTGGACGCCTCGGGGAGAAAGGTAGCGAGTTCATCGACCAGGTGGCGGCGAGCATCGTCGGAGGAACGGACGGGGGGTCCTTATCAAGAAAAGGGGTCGGTAAAAGGCACCTTTTCCAGGTCATATCGGTAACCACCCAGGTCGCGATCTCACGCCGGGTGCACCGATACAAGCTCGCCCTGCGAGACCGGCAGGCCGCCAGGGGGAGAAGGGAGGAGGAGGGAGGATAAATTCCCATGGCGTGGGGGTGGAATGTAGATGCAGAGTAGGAAGCACAGCGAATAGATATATAGCAGGTACAATAATTGGGTAAAGGGTGCTTATTTTATTGAGTACACGCAGAGGAGGAGAAGTGGTTGAATGAGAGTGGTGGTATTCGACGAATTGTGTCAGATTTTTCATTATGAATGAATAACGCCCTGCACATTGTCGGAAGGCAAATGATATAATAAAGCAAACCAATTAACAATCAAACAACCAAACAAAACATGACAAAAATAAAGCACGTGTCGTGCTTCTTCTCCCAGAGGAGATGCGACAGACAATAAAATCAAATTAAATGAAACGAAATGAAATGGAATGAAAAAACAACCCAAACAGAGCAAGACTATGAACGGCGAAAGGACAGGCAACCGGAGCACACCAAAGCACCTTCCAGGCAGCTGAGGCAGGTTTATACCCGTAGTACGGACAGGTTCTACCAGCTAGTCGGTCTGGTACCTTGCTACCCTGTCTGCCATCTCCTTCTTGCTTTCGTCCGCCGCGGATTCCCTACGAACCGCCCCCCCCCTCTGTCTCCATTCCCTTGGGCGCCATCCATATCAAAATAAAATAAAACAATGCGAAGGGCTGTAGCATCGCTGTCGTGCCCCCCTGGAGAAGCTGCGACAGGCAGTATACCAAGCAAATAAAAGAAAAAGAAAAGAAAAGAAAGGCCACCATAAATAACCAAGGGAAAGCACGGAGCTCGCCATCCACCAAGCCAAGCAGTACTTCTTCCTTATCACAGGGATAATAACGGGAGCAACAGCGAAACTAAACAGTAAAGACGAAACGAAAAACACAACAGGGCCGCGTTCGAAGCAGCCACAGAGGTGCGCAGTACGGGTAGTCTAGACGGGACTTACTAGTCAGCCTGGTACCTTGCCACTCTGTCGACTGTCTCCTTCCTGCTCTCATCAACCGCGGTTTCCTTACGACTGTTGCACCCCCCCCTCCCATTCCCTTGTGCATCACCCGCAACGGATGCGTGGCGCTGTCTACTCAGTTCCGCCTCGTCCTTGTGCCACCGAACCATGAACCGTTCAGCTGCTTCGAGGACCCCCCTGTGCCACTTGCCCCCCTCAGTTGCTGCAACGGTCCACACTGCGGTCTTTACCCCAAACACCAACGGGACCTGTGCCGTGGACCCCGCGGTGGCTCGAAACACCTTGATGAGATCTTCAGCAAGGCATTTCTGCCAAGTCAGTACGTACACTAATTCCGAGTTATATGTTGGCTAAGGTCCCCTGCATGGAGCGGCCTATTTCCATATATACGTAAACCTGAACAAAAAAACAAAAAACGAACAAAAAATACCTTTAAACATCATGCTCAACACATGTTGCAATGGTCCATCTGGCGGATGTTTGTTTGGCGTTAATGGGAGGCCGATGCCATGCGTGCGACGAACCGTGTGGGGCATGATGTACGTACGCCATCGACGCAAGGCATCGTCTCGAAGTCGGCGGAGGGACTTGCCCAAAAATATGTTCATACGTAACAAAAAAGTCACACTATTTATGATATCATAGCTGTGTGACCGCCCAACTTAGAAGCAGGAGACAACACGGTTTCGGACTAGAGCCGGGGGAGCATAGTAAATAGGACCAAGTCTTGAATGTAAAAATAGGGAAATATATAGTTTTTTATGTCTGCCATAGGTCCTATTTACTTATAAGTCCCCCTTAATAGGATATGGGGGCGATGCTGCTGCTGTGTACGAACACCAGACCAGGCACCCCGGACACCCCCATCGCTCTACATCGAAGCAGCCCAGTGAGCGACAGCACTTACGCTCTTGTGTTTCAGGCTCGATTTTTGGAGGAACAAAGGATGTATGTGTGTGTGGTCACTTTTATATACTGGAATTATTAGAGGAGGACACACCCTACGGTTGCGTAAGAAATCGAGCCCGTGCCCGAAATAAGAGACATGTGTCGCATATTTAAGGCCATAAGTATCGATAAACGATCGAGTTATTTTACCTGAGATTTGCTGAGGTGGCGGTGTCTACGAAAACGCTGACCTCTTGCTTGGGATCAACCGTCGGGTCCGTCTCACCCTGTCATCTGGGCATGCCTCAAACGGTGCTGAAGTATCACGGCGGCGACCGCCCCGCTCAGTCTGACTCGCACTATACTACTGCTGCTGTGAAGGCCGGGATGATTGAGACCCTGCTATACGTTGAACATAGCTACAGCAGTACAGTAGCCGGCGTATCGTATCGGCCCGCTGTCAGGGACGTAGTAAGCCATCTGCGTGATTTATAGTTCGTAGAACACAGCAATCCTTACTACGCTGGTACACGACAAGTACAACAACAGTAGTATACGGTTTTGCTAATTTGGGCCGACGAGCTCGAGTTTGTAAAAGGCAGGGTGTGTCCAACTCTAATTTCAGCATGTATGTAACAATTTGCCACATTTTCATGTTCGTCCAAAAATCGAGCCTGGAATTCTTCAACGTCAAAATTCTAAAATTCTGAACTGTTGTTGTCGCTTACCTAAAAGAGCGCCCAGAAAAATAAATCTATGACCAACACTATTTTTCAGATTCGGCCCTCCGTCGGGCGGGGGTGGGGTAAGACACACTAACATCGAGTGGTACGCTTAGAATAGGGGATGTTTAGCCTTCGCCCCCTCACCCAAAAACGCCGTGCGTTGTCTGTGGAACACCGTCACCGCGAACATTCTCCTTCAACTAACTGTTGGAGGGCCGAATGCCTCACCTCAGATGAAATCGATACTTTTTTTGGAAATGTGCAGATAAATAGACTTTTTCGTTGTGCATGTCTGAACGGGCGGTGCGCCACATTTGTGTCTGTGGCAGTTTGTATGGCGGTTTTTTTGTTTTGTTCTTTTCGGCACCCGCCCGGGGGTGTGCCGGGGGGGAGGGAGAGGTGGTCATTTGTTGCTTGCCTTATTATAATAGTAATTTGACCATTGACCACGCATCCCTTTCGAGACGGAGGACCGTTTCTACGCCTGATAGAAACACCTCCAGCGTCTGCCGGGGGGGTGGGGGGGCAGCGTTCTTTGTTCGTTTGTGTGCTGTCGTCCTTGGCTTATCTGGTAATAATGTTGTAGCAGCACGTACGTTCAGATATTTATATCAGTAGTACGTTGAGAATGTGAGCTGGTTGTAAACGGTTCCTTTCATACGTACTACGGGAGTAGGGAGGGAACACGAATTAACAGCTTCTTCTACAGCTTCTAAACTACTTTTAACTGTTGTACGCGCAGGCTCTTTTCTCTGGGACCCGCTGGGTAGCAGTGAGTGACGCTTGCTCTGGTGCTGTCGCTGTTCTGAATCATGTCGGAATGTTTCAGAAGGTCATGATGTGGCAGACCGTGCAGCTATTTGTTTCAGTTCGATTCGCACAGATTTTTGTCGGAGGGGGGAACCACGGGACAAGGATATACTGCACTGGTGCTGCCGCTAAAGAGGGTTGGAGTATCTTCGTGAGAAGGGAATGGGTTATGGAATTATGGCATCCCGTGCCGTATGAATGTTTTTCCAGCCAAAAATTGATTGTCAGGCGTGTTTAGCCGGGGGGGGGGGGGGGGGGGGCAGTAGTAGTTGCGGTATGGTGGTTGCACTGGCTGGTTCTGCCGCTGGATATTTCTAGTCGGGAGTTGTGAAAGACGATGGCATCCCGTGCGGCAAGGTGTCGGGTCGGGTGAAAGGCACGATCTCCCATGTTGTTTTTTTTTGTTTTTTATTGCCATCGAAGTTTCCATGGAAGTAAATTTTACTTTCGTGATTTTGTTTACTTCCATGGAAGCAAATTTACTTCCAAAATAAAAGTAAACTTGCTTCCATTGCAGTAAATCCACTTCCTTCCATAGAAGTTGATGGATTCTGATAGAATTTTCCATGGAGACCTTTCAGCAACTTCCATGGAAGCTTCGATCAGCTTCCTTGGAAGCAAATATACTCCCGCAAGAGTTGGATTTACTTTAACGGAAGGTATGTTAGCTTCCATATAATCTGTTTCCATGGGATATTCCACCTCCTCTTTACACCTTGCTCTCGGTTGGCACCTTGACTCTGTAGTAGGCTATTTCCGATTAATACCGTGCACCCACCCACAAGGTGCAACTATTTAGTTAGCTCTGCGCCGGGGCTACGATCCACCCTGCTGATCCGAGGTACCCCACCGGCCGTCCACAAGTAAAATCACTTCCATGGAAGTAAAATTACCTCCATCCATTGAAGTAAATCTTTATTGGCATGGATGGAAGCAAAACACTATCCCATGGAAGAAGTTTCCTCTTCTTTGGAAGCAGAAAAAACACATGGATTTACTTTCATGGAAGTAGCAATAATTCCGTGGAAGTAAAAGTTTAGTTCTACATGTTCTTCCACCATGGAAGTAATGGAGCCTATAGAAGCTGGTGGAAGTAAGAGACGCCCGTTGGCCCTCGTGGGAGTTAGTGGCAGTTCAGGACGCTCACTCGTGGAAGTAGGTGGAAGTACATAAGGGAAAGTGGAAGCGCTTGACAGCGTCCACCGAACGTAGTTGCGCAAAATCCACTTGAGCGAAGTTGGTGGAAGCTGCAGCTTTCGCCGACGACAGTGGAACGTTCCACCCACTTTCCTTTCGTGGAACGAAACAAATGCCTCCATGGAAGTAAAAACAATTTCGACTTTCCCCACGGTGGCGGTTGCACTTGATTATATACGAAGTATAGTATGCCAGGTAGGCTTCATATTGTCGGATCGGTTTTGAGCTTCTCAAGTGAGTGGCTACCGGTCAGAATTACATTTTTTCTCGTATACTAGTTTTAGGGCCAGCGCTCCTACAAATAAATGTGGGTCGAGTTTGCGGGATCTACTCTCCTCCCATATTATTTTACTTTTGAGTATATTTTCATGGAAGTAAGTTTACTTTTTGTTACTTTTACGGAAGTTGTTTTTCTTCATGTAAGTGAATCGGAAGTAAACTGATTAAGTACCTCCGTGGAAGTAAAACATGGAGGCGAGGGCATGAATTCACCCCCTGCACCCAGTTGGGTACACCATCCCGCCCAAAGGGGGCCATCCCGACTACCAATACGTGGATCGATTACAAACGGGAGATTAAACACCGTGTAGCGCGCAGCGCGGAACCACACTATATCGTGTCTAGTTGCCGAAGGCCATCTTCAAACGGAAAATTCTACGGAATACGGAAGATAATTTTACTTCCATGGCAGTAAATACTCTTTCCTTCCATGGAAGTTTGCATGGAAGTAACTTTGCTTCCATGGAAGTACATGTTTAGTTCCATGGACGTAAAGTTAAACTTCCATCGAAATATATTTACTTCCATGGAAGTAAACAATTTACTTCCATGGAAAAAAAAAAAGTTGATTCATTGTTGTAGTGCGCTGCCCGCAGCCCCCCCCCCCTCCTCTCAGCCACGGCTTGCTCTTGATTGGTCTTTGCAGCGTGGCTCGAGTCGATCCACCTGAAGGGAAGGGAGGCTGCAGATAGATGTCGTTCCGCAGAGGATTGATTCGGAAAGAGCGGAGGAAAAACACAAAAAAACGCAAGATTAGGCTGGTCTACTTTGAGATGACTACTGCATTCACGATTAATACCGACACGCAGGTTGTGTTTCTACATCAAGTACCGGAAATAATATACCTGGTAGTCGGTAACGTATCCATTATCTCCGCTCTTTTCTGCTATATATCTTATTTCTGAATTAATTTGTACGTTTCGCCGAAAAACAGCAACTAAATCATGAATCTTGGGAGAAAATCAGCATAATTCCTCATGCTATTCATAAGCAAGTTTTCAACGCACTATTATCTAACAATGCCATATCGATACGGGGATGTCCACTATGCCAGGTTCATGCTTACTTTTTCTCCTGAGATGCTCTATAATAACGGAAATATTCCAACTGTCATATATTTACGTTGCAGACTAGGCCAGGAGACAACCAACTAGATTTAAAGTTCAAATTTCAAATCCTTATTGCTGCCAGTCAAAACCATATTAAAAACCTTGGATGCATTTCATATCCGTTTTGTACGAGTCATGGATGGCGGCGGCTCGGCGTCTGGTACTGCACATGCTCGCGGTAACCGCAGACGAAACGAAGCCGCACGCATCAGAGGAGCACTACTTCTGGAGGCACATAGCTGGCAAGCAGGTCTCAGAGTTGTGCGAACGAGCGGTCAACTTCTTCTCCGCCAGCGAAATGGGTCGCAATGAGTTGGAGGCTCTCCTGGTCCAGACTGGAACGGAGATCAAGCATAAACTTACACCCATGCACGGACACGACGGCAAGCCGCTGTCGGAGTACATGGTGGTTCGCGGACTAGTAGCACACGGCATATTTGATCGCCTGGTTAAAGCCCTCCTCACCAGATGCAATCGATACCCCATACCCACGTCGCCAGAGGGGCGAAAGCGGGACCGTATAGCAGCTCTCTCGCAGAGCCTCCGACTGCCCATGATACGGAGCATGCCCAAAGTGCTTCCTACGAGAGAGGAACAACGGGGAGGAGACAGGCTTTCAGCCAGAGAACCGACCAAGGGTAGGAGGAAAAACCTAGAGGCCATACGAGACAGCGCGTGCGCGGCCCTAGTGGTTGCAGACAACGATCATGACTTCGAAGAAGAGGAAGACGAGGGGAATCACACGACTGAAGTTCACCAGCCCCTCACAGCCTTTTCCAATGCACGCGCATCCACCCCAGACGCACATGGGACCCCGTTCGCGAGCCTCAAGGGGGGCAAGACCGACCGATGAACAAAAAGGGTCCGGCAGGAAAACGACACCTCCGGAGAGGAAGAAGAGATGCCGAGTCAAAACGCCGAGAACAGCGTAACCATCAACGCCCTTGTTCGCAGAAGGATTTGTTTCTTCCACGCGCGCGGGCCCCCCTGTCGCCACGAGAGCAAGAACTCCTCGCAGAGAGGATGTCGCGTCTCGCATGACGATGACGTGGTACCCTACGGTTATTATCCTCGCAGGTATGCCGCGGAACGAGGGCCTGCCATGGAGGTAGATACCCCTATGCTCACAGCGCTGGAAATGCTGAGCGCGTATACAACCGCAGGCGATGACGTTGGCTCAGAGGTCAACAACTCCTGAACGGACGCCCCGGGGAGCCATTCCCCGGGGAAAAACAATCGAGACGAGCGCAGGCAGGGGCCAGCGGAAGGAAAGGAGGGGGGTGGCGACCGTTTCGTAGCATGGAACAGGGGAGAACAGAGAAGCAGCGGACAGAGCAAGACCATATCCGCTAACCTGGCCAAGAATAACGAAGGGGCCCGAGTTGGCAGTCGCAGACACCAGAGACTTAAACCGAGTGTCTGCAACCGGCAGGGGGCCCAAGTAGGTGTGGATCTACGCGTTCCTGTGGCACCAGACGAAGACAAGCTGCCGCATCCCGGTGGAAGCATTGGTCGATACAGGGGCGGGAGGCGGTAACTAGGCTTCGGAGGCTTTCGTGCGATCAGTCGAACACAGGAGAAGGGGGGGCAGTCGGTGATAAGCTTGAGGGGACAGGGGTGGTTGCGAGCAGCCAACCCCACGAGCAGTGCGACTCCTTCTATAAAGATCGCGGGATCGTGCGAGCTTCCGCTGGTGTTTCACCCGGAAGGCCGGGTACGCAAGGTGGTGGTAAGGGTGGTACAAGACCTACCGTACGGGCTAATCATAGGGACGGCGTTCTCAAGGATGAACGGAAGCGTTATCAGGTTCGCAGCAGGTGGGGGCTTCAAACCAGCGCCAGAGTCGCCGTGGGTACCCTTTATCTCGTCAACGGGCGTGTTTCCATCTAGAAGAGAAGGCAGTGGGGCGGCGGGTTGGCGAGCTGCTAGACAATCGAGCAACACAGAGGTTAAAGCGGCAGCCATCACGAACGGGGAAACGTGGGATAACGTCTGCGCCGTCAAGCCGCCAGGAGATCAGGAAGAGCCGGACGAGATAATCTAGCCGGCCACACAGCCCAGCGTAGGTTCAGTGGCGTGGGGAGGACGACGGGACCCCGCAGTGGGAGCTGCGGCTCGTCCAACAGGCGGTAGTACCGGGCGTCGTCAGCGTACAGGTGGACGCATATGCAAAAGGGGCACAGCCACAGGATCGGCAACTGGTAGTGGTGGAACCTAACAAGCCGTACGACATGGAATTAGGGACGGAGATAGGGGTGGCCCGGGGAACACAATAGTAGCACCCGGGACCGCCGCTGCAGTCAACCGATCGAAAGCGTCGACAACCCTCAAGCAAGGCGGGGTGGTGGCCCGGATCTACGCGGTCAAAACGAGCGACAAGGAGCGCATGATGATGATGTGCGACCCGGCATGGCCGGCAGAATCTGACGAGACAGGAGCGGGAGGCATAGCCGGCAGTCCAGCACAGTCAACGCCACCCGCGCGACCAGGGGAGGAGGAGAGTGGAGGCGCGGGCGAATTGGATTTATCACAGGCCAACATAGCCCGGACGAGCATACCCGTGAAAATCGCCCTCATGACGTTGCTGGAAACGTACCGCCTGGCATTCCCGGCCAACCCGAAGATGGTCCCGGCTTGCAACCGGGCCAAAATGCAACTGCCCTTGGCTAACAGCAGCTACACACCTCATGCAGCAAAGCAAAGGAGATACTCGCCGGAAGAAACCGCAATGATCCAGAGCGAGATAACGAAAATATAGAAGGTAGGGGCGATCCGCAGGTCACACTCGGCGTGGGCGGCTAACTGCGTAGTCGTGATGAAGAAGAACGGAACGGCGACGAGGCTTTGCCAATATTTCAGAGGGCTAAATAGCTCGATGATATTGCACAGCGGGACGCTAGGCGACATCGGCAGCATCTTTGACGGGATGAGGGGCTCCACGTGCTTCACTTCCATCGATCTAGCTTCCGGATTAACGCAACTGAAAATAGCCGAGGAAGACAACAACATTACCGCCTTCCGCGACGCGCATGGAGAGTGGTGGGGGTTCAATCGGTGCGGGTTCGGACTAAAGAATACCCCTTCAGGCTTCGCAGCATACGTGGGAGAAGCTTTGGGCCCGTTAAAAGGGAAGGGCGTCGAGAACTGGCTTGACGGCATCATAATCCACACAAAGACCGTGGAAGGGCATGTGGAGCTGCTGGAGACAATTCTGGCGCGGCTCCAACGGTTCGGGCTATCGGCGAACCTGCCCAAGTCGATATGGCGTGCCTCCCAGCAGGAATTTGTCGGGATGGTAGTCAGCAGGCTTGGCGTCCAACCATCGGAAGTGAAGATAGAAGCGGCGCCCGAAATCTCCCGAGCCAACACGGTCGAAGAGGTAAGGCCGTTCTTGGGGGATGGGAAGCTACCTCAGGAAGTTCGTGAGAGGATATAGCTCGATCGTGGCGCCAATACATAATCTTCTCAGGGACAAACGGTTCGCGTCGAAGAGGGCGGGGAAGCTCTTGGTGCCGTGGGGGAAGGAACATGATAAGGCGCTGGCGGCGCTTATCGAGGCTCTCACGTCGCCACCGATCCTGGTGCTGCCAGAATGGGAAGCGCCGTTCCAGTTACACACCGACGCCAGCGAACTCGGCGCGGGAGCCGCCCTCACGCAGGATGTCAGGGGCGCGGAACGAGTAATCGGGTACTCCAGCCACCGGTGGTCGAAGGCGGACGCCAAAAGGTCAGCTACGGAAAGGGAGGTCATGGCGGTGTTATGGGCGATAGAACAGCACCGGCCGTATTCGTGGGGGAGGAAGTTCTTCCTCACCACTGACTGCTTTGTGGCTGTTCAAGAGCCAAACCCCCTCGGCGAAGCTTCATGGCGCTCAGGCTGATGGAATATGACACGATCCTACTGTGGAGGCTGGGAGTACAGCACCTCCTTTCGGACGCACTGTCTCGGTTGCCTATCAGAGACGTACCAGGGTCGGACGTCGACGACTCTTTTCCGGACGATTCTTCAACCCGGATCAGGTACAGGGGCCCACAGGGACCGGTGCTCGACGGAATACTGCTCAGCGAGCTGGGAGTGGAGGAGGTGGACACACCCACCGGAACGGACGCCGGGGTAATGGCCAGCGTGATATTCACTCCGAGCGGAGCCACAAGGGGCGCCAACGGGACAAGGGAGGTCGCGGATACAAAGGAGGTAGACGAACACCCCGCCGAGATCACGGCGGTAGTGGAGGAGGCCCGAGACGGACCGGAAGCGCCGCTCGAGGGGTTATACGCCCTGTTCGGGGGAGATCAGGCGCACCTACAGGTGACGCCGGCCGTCACCCGGTCGAAAGCGGGGACCACGGCGGCCCGGGCGGTGGAACAACAGGCACCGGCGACAACGGAGGGCCCAGCCACGTCCGAGCCACCGGGGGCACGACAACCGCCGCTGCCCCAGCCGATCCCGAGACAGTTCTGGGGCCGCCGGTTGGACCACCGCCACGGCCGAGGAGACAGGCAACGAGCGCGGAACACCCAGAAGCGCTCCCTCCCATGATAAGCCGTGCGGCGGAGACACTCCGTAACCCATTCAGGTTAACAAAACATCAGAGGAAGGATGCTTGGTTAGGCCCCATTAGGGGTAGGCTGAGAAGTGACGGCGACAGGAAGACATCGGAAAGAACGGCCAACTACGTGCTCGACGACAACGAACTACTTTGGAACACTCCTCCTGGGGGGGAGCTGAAGCTGGCGATACCGAGAGCGCTAGTGCCGGGGGTGCTGGCGTTAGTGCACAGCACCTACTGTCACCCGGGCGTCGCACGGACCCTCTTGATGACCATGGCTAAGTACTGGTGGTCGTCGATAGCTCAGGATGTCAGGGAATATGTGCTATCTTGCGGGTGCCGACGGAGGAAACGGGCCTGGAGCCAACGAGTGGCGATGATGCCAGCGCGGTTACTCTGGCCGTGGGAAGAGCTCGAGACGGACCTGCAGGGCATGAAGCATCTATCCAACACCGGAAACAGATACTTTCTGATAGTGGTGGATAGAGCCAGCAGGTTCCTGGTTGTGTACCCGTTAGAGTCCAAGGATTCCGTGGGCGTAGCTCGGAAGCGCGTGGAGCTTATGCCCACGATCGGGGTCCCGATGTCGGTCAGGAGCAACGCAGGGGGGTAGTTTAGGGCTACGGTGGTCGTCCACTTGAGCCAGTGGCTGAAAGTGTCGCTCGATCACGGACCCGCGGATCACCCCCACAACCAAGGGGCCGTGGAGAGGATGGGGGGGTGGCTTCACGGGGTGATGGCGGAGCTGTGCAAGGGGTGGCCCGGACGGTAGGACGAGTACGTCGGGGCGGCATGCTGGATCCAACGAACAACGCCGGACCCGCGCCTACCCGCGGGAGGGACGCCTTTTCGGATCCGGTTTGGCCGCGACGCGGGGACCAACCTCGACGCTCTCACCCCGGTACTTGATGGCGACTCCTTTCGCACGGGGCTCGACAACTCCGTAGCGGAGAGGCAACATACGTTGTTGGAGGTGAGGAGGGTGCTCAAAAGGCGGCAGGAGGAAAAGAACCGCAGACAGGCGCGACATAACGCGGCTATTAAGAGGGATTCCGCCGGGGGGCAGGCGCGTGTGGGAGATAAGGCCCTGGTGAAAGAGGCGGCCAGCAAACCTGGAAGGGAAGGCATCCACGCGAAGCTGGTGCACGAGCACTGGACCGGGACGTGGCTAACCACAGCCATTGAGCAGCCGGGTCTGAGCTATAAAGCGACTATGAGAGGCCGCCGGATCAGGGGAAGGGTAGTGTCAGCAGCTAACATCAAGATCTTTCATGAACGGCCGGAGCACCTGAGGCATGACTTCGAAGACGAATTTTCGCACTTAGCCTGGGGGGCTGACTTGGGGCTGGTAGGCACCTCGACGGTGGCAGTGCCGCTATATACCCTGACTGACAGGAAGGCAGTAAAAAACCCAGGGGGCGCGTGGGAGTGGCACTACACGGGCCGGTATCAAAGCGGAGCGGAGTCAGAATGGCTAGAGGAGGAGAAAATCAGGGATAGCTTCACCCCGTTGCAGCTGGACGTTTTCTACGCTTTATGTGAGACCTATAGGGGCCCGAATGATCGTCCAAGGCCGAAGACGGCACCACCGAAGCGGGGGCGAGACACAGAGTCGCGCGCAAGGGTGCTACAGGACTTCCCAGTGGGTACGCAAGTGAGGCGACCGTTTGAAGGCACCGAGGGTGGTTGTAGGTCAGGTATACGACTTTCAGGTACCATACTGGCGGTTGCGGTACCCAGACGGAAACTGGAAGGAGCTTAGTCGTCGCAACATGGACACCGGGGTTTGGGAACGACAGGCAAACACAGACGAAGGCGAACCCTCCTCGTCAGCAGCGAGCGCCCGGCAGAGAAGAAGAGCGGAAGGCGTAGGAGCCACGCCACGAGAACCGGGGAGGCCAGTTCGGAGCCGAAGCTGGTTAAGCGTCGAGCGGAAAATGGAGGACGCGACGCCGGTTCAGCGGGGGGTGGAGGAAGAAGGTGCCCACGTTGATACCGGGTGGTAACCGGGATACCTGCTTTGTGCCGACGACGACTATGCTTTGGGTAGGGGGGGTGTTGCAGCTCTACGGGCACCAGAGAAGTCGCCGTAGGGCGAGGGTATTCTGAGATGTATGCCGACTGAACTGACCAGTGGCGTACGGAGGGTGCATCGTGCAAGGTAGCGGTCAAGCCGTAGGATGGCTCGCTGTCGTATCTTTGCAGCAATACAATGGAGTGTCCCCGGCGGAGGAAGTCATTGCCAGGGTCATATAAACCCCATATAGTCCTTTGTGGTCTATATGGGCGATCTCGGCGCTACCTAGATTTTACCAAACTGTACCAAAGAACAAAATAATCTAGTCAAACCACCCAGTGTCCACACCAGTGTCCATACCGTGCATGAGCACCGCCCACATCTTGCCTGTAAGTTAACCCCGCGTCGCCTGTGCTGTGGACTACAACCCGCGTCTCCGCGGTATCCGGCAAGCTCGAAGGTATCCTCTCTCGGAACTCTCT
>MEHQ01001102.1:0-14119 GCA_008828725.1 Saccharina japonica | reverse complement strand
AGTGAGATTCGGACGAATTTGGCTACAAAAAGAGTGAAATTCGGACGAAATTGGGTTAAGGAGCCCCCCCTCCCTCCCCCCGTTATTCAGATAAGGTTTCAGCCAAAAACTGCTATCTTTTATAGCTATCTATATTGTAGCCCGACTCTTTAGTCCAACCTCTACGCCTTGGACACGATAACCCATTCCCGCTTTCACGATCTGCATGCATACTCAGATCTTTCAAGGAAGATCAGGATCTGTTCCCGATCTTGTACGAGTGGTATACGGTATGATTCGGCTCGTGTTGCGGGGTGCGGACACGTATATACATATATATATATATTTTCCCCGCATGATCTATCTCTTTATACTGTACCAGATATGTGGCATACGTTTTCCTGGATTGGATCTGTACTATTGCAGATCCTGCACAAAACCTCTTACAACGCAGGTGATGAGCTATTCATATATGATCTATCTGTATCTGTAGATAGATATATCATGAGCTGATCTGTTCCGAGGTGTAAACAAAGTTTTACACTCCCTCACCGCTGTGTCCGTCCCCTGCCCTCCAAATGATGGTGCCCAGAGCGGACGCCAGCGATCGCTCGCGATGCGACCTCCTAGCGTTTCTCCAGTCCAGCCCCTCGCTACTACTGTTGTCACCGAAAAGCATACTCTGGAAAAGGGGGGAAGGCAAACAAAGAGGCGACATGGACCGAGACGGGGGTTGTCAAGATAAAAGTACTCATATTAAGCCATGAATTAAAAACACGTTAACGTAAAATATAAGTACTGTAGTGTCTTAGCTGTATGTATACTGAAATATGCTTTTTATCGTGTTGGTACATTAATTAAAAATACGTCAATAACGTAGAATATGCATTGCTTCCTTGTATGGCCTTCCTTGGGGCTACTCGTATGAGAGATGGATGATGGAGATTTCAGCTGGATACGGTTGCAGGGAACATATAATAAAGTAAACTAAGGAAATTATTGTCGCTTCAGTCCAGTGCGCATACACGCTATAAACGGGGTCGCCAGGTAGCCCCCTCCCCCCCGTGCTTCGTCCCGGCATCGTAGGGATGCGAGGGTCTATGGTTATACGACTACGGCCACACATAGTATGAGTGCCCCCCCACCGCTTGCCGATGCTGTCATCCATGTGCAAGAACGTCCCCCTCGCAAGCGGTTTTGAATAGGATGCCGCTCACTCTTCACGCGACGACTCACCAAACATCTCATAGCGCTTCGCGCTTGGTGCAAGCAACCAATCTCTGTCTGCCTGGTTGGTGGTGAAAGCCCCCGACACGCTCCGTCCCAGCATTGCAGGAATGCGAGGGCCTATGGTCATACGCCCACGGCCACGCATTACATGAGTACCCCCCCTTCCCCCCCTGGGTGCGCGCGCACCGTACAGTGCACCGGTACATGCCTGCCTTCATTGTTTTTTTTTGTCACGCATTGGGTTCAAATTCGTCGAGCTTTAGCGCTGATTTCCTGGCGCTATTTCTCACGCTGACGCGTACAGTATAGTAGTATACACACGCAAGACTCTTCGCCCTCGCGTTTCTGTTATATACCTACTGTACCTGTTCCACTCCGCCCGGAAATGTAAGGCGCGTTTGAGGATGAATACGAATACCCCGACGGTGCTTATTTTTTTTTTCGGACAGTCGGATATATCACAGGTGTATCGCTGTCGACCAGCAGACTTCAAGGTACTGATTGGCTGGCGTGCATGCACAAATGATCAACGGACAGAATAAGCGTGTCTCGAAGAAATCTATCTCGTGACGAAACCGTCTGCTATGAGGTACCGCGGCCCTCCTCTGAGCGGCAGACCGACCACTGACTGTGACGGGAGGCTCAGCAGGAACGGCTTGCGCAAGAAGTTCGATAATTAAGTGCCAACGGTACTATTTCAACGGGTACCGGAGTATAATGCTTCGCTTGCGCAAGCGCTCCGGAAAAACAACGAAGACCTATCGTGGGCCGGTACATGCTACTGTAGCAGCCGGGCAATAGCCGTCAACACGTAGTCTTACTATTTAATAGACATTTTCGCTTTCAGCTTGGCGCAAACAGCTTATCACAGCCAGCTTATTTACACTATTAAGGGTTAGCTTATTGTGCGACCAGCTTTTCACAGTCAGATTCTTGCACTCAGCTTGACGTATCGTCGGCGTATCGCATCCCGCTTACCCCAGCCAGCTAATCTCAGCCAGCCTATCTCAGCTAGTATATTCTAGTCAGCTTTGCCCGATGGGCTTATCGCCCTCAGTTTTGCACAGCCACTTTATCGCAGTCAGTTTATTGCCGTCAGCACAGTTTATCCTAGGCAGCTTGTCGCAGTCGGCTTATTGTCGGCAGGTTTTTGTCGTCAGCCTTTGTCGTAGTCAGTTTGTCGCACTCATATTTTGCACAGTCAGCTAGATAGCGTGCCACGGTCAGTTTATCGCAGTTCTGCCAGCCTGTCCAATCTCGGTGAACGCGGAACGTATTATATTTTAGCTGCACACGTAGACAGGTGTGCTAATATTGACCCTATAACCCTATCACGGGGGACCATAGTAAATACTAGTAAATAGAGCCTACGGTACACAACCCCCCCCCCCATCATATTTACCTATTTCTACTATTAATAACAACGTTTTCTCCTATTCACTATGCTCCCCCGTAATTACACTAACCTCTAGGATGAACGCCTGCACCGCCGCCAGGACGCCACAGGGCCCGCCCTCGGCCTGAACCAGACCGTACCGCAGCCCGTCAACGCCGGAGAAGTAGAACCCCTGCTCTCTCCAGGCGTCATTGAAGCTCTTCGAGCGGTCCCCGAACACTAGTTGCCGCACCTCGTTCGCCTGTGTTTCTGTCACCCACCTGCTTTCCGACCGCTCTTCTCTACCACCGCCAACATGGCCGCCGCCGCCGCCGCCGCCGCCGCCATCCCTTACCGCGGCAATTTCCCCCGCCCCCTCCCCCGCACCTAAACGTAAATCAGTGGATTTCCGGGATTCGTGACGACTGGTAAGATCGGCACCGGTGTAAGCGTTTGTACCGATCGTGGTCGCCTCAGCCCCCACCCCTGCTCCCCACCCTCCCGGTCGGTGACCCGATCCCCCTTCTTTGGATTCCGTGGTACCGTGGCGATCTGATACCGGTTGAAGCAGCTCGTCGTCGAGACAGAAGTCGTCCACGTCGATGTCTTCGACTTCCAGCACCTCCATCGCGTCCTTTGCGTCGCCGAATTGCGTCGCCGCTGCTGCTGCTGCTGCCGCTGTCGCTGCCGCTACCGCCGTGCGAGGGGTGGAACTTGTTGCCGTGCGAGTAGCGCCTCGGCGTCTTTCATCGTTTTTTTTTGCAACGGTGGGGTTGCTGACTGCTGCTGAGGATGACGATGTTGCTGCTGCTGCTGAGGCTTCGGTGATGTTCCTTTCCCCTCCTTTCCAGCCTAACGATGGTGCATCTATGCTTCCCTTGCTGCTGCTGCTGCTGCTGTAATCGGGTTTCGTAGTGCGCGCAGGGCCCTCACGACTACCAACACCATCGTCACCGTTACCGCCACAACCAGCACCGCGACCACCACTAACACCGCGTCTTCCTCCACCATCTACAAGCCTAGCGTTCGTACGGCCGACCAAAAAGGTGGCACGAGTATCGCCCGGCGATTCCGAACCGACGGGCGTCAGAACCGGCGAAAACGCCGATTTATGTCGCTGCTGCTGCTGCTGCTGCTGCTGCTGCTGCTGCTGCTGCTGATACGGTTGTTGTTGTCGCTGTCGGTGTTGTCCTGACAACGGCGCCCCCCCGATCGAGCACGACGAACGCAATAAAGAAAGCGAGTCGACGTCGAGGTTGGTCGCGATGTCCGTGTCGATGCCCCCCTTCAAGAGTTCACTGCCGTCACCGGCATGGGCGGAGGCCGGAGGAACAGCTTGACGGTGGTGATGGTGATGATCGTGGAGGCGGTTCTCGCGGGTGGGGGCGGGGGCGGACTGCGCAGTGTTATCAGCGAACGAGTCTTGCAGGAGGGCGGGCGCCGCACGAGGAAGAGCCTTGTTGTTGTTGTCGTTGTTGTTGTTTCTGGTACCGGTGTTGTTGTAGTTGTAGCTGTCGGTGGCCCTCAGGTTTTGACCGGGGGGGTCCACGTTCTTCGTGGTCTCGGGCGGACGACACCAAGAGTCGGACGGCTCTGCCGATTCCTCGGCAACGGCAGCAGCAGCAGCAGCAGCAGCAGCAGCAGGAGCGCCGCCGCTGCTGGTGTTTGTGCTCCGCTTGATTTTTGTTTCTGCCTTCAGTTCCTTTTGTTTTTGGAAAACAAAACAAAAAACAGGAAAACACAAAAAAACACAAGGATCGACGAAATTCAGCAATGTAAAAGTATGATTGTTAACCATTTAACAAGACGTTCGTTTGTATGAACATGTGCCAACAATAATCGGCCATCTTGCCAGCAGGTGCCGTGTGGACATAGTATCTATCTATTACCGAAAATACGTCGTTGTCTTTGTCGGGGGTGTCGAAAGTAACTGAATGATGGCAGCATTATACTTCGTACGCACGCTTCGTACACGGCATAATGAGCATGCAGCGAAACTACTGAGCAAGCGTGCAACATGTATTAGATAATCATATTCATAAAAAAACATGAGCTGTGAGATCAGGTGAGATCGAGCATTTCGTCGAAACTCATCGCTTTGTGTGTTATCAATGGTGTTATATTCATATCATACACTGATACACCAGGGAGCTATGAATACGACGTACGGTACAGTAATACTGGTTGAGTACTACGTATTATACGAGTGAGTTACGTGTTGTAACCATGGATGGAATCAGCTTCTTCTCCCGTATGATACGATTGAGTGCGTTGCAACAGCAGCAGCAGCAGCAGCAGCAGCAGCAGCAGCAGCAGCAGCAGCAGTGAACAGCAGTGAGTGAGTTTGTGGTTGGCGCATGCAGGCAGACCTTGTACTTGTCGTAGCAGTCCTTCTTGCTGTGCCTCCCTCCTACCGCCTCTACCAAGGCCGACACTCTCCTGAACCGCTCGTTCTTGTCCACGCTGGACGGCACATCCTTCAGTGCCTGTCTGAGTGCCTTCACCTATTATTACAAGCATCATTGCACATACAGATCATATAGTATCACATATCATGCGCACGCACGAGGGTGCGACGTGTTTCTGCCATTATTATAGTATACGTGCAGGTGTCTCGTCAGGACTGCTACTCGTACTGCTGTGTCAAGGACGCGGGCGTTTTTCATAGCCAAGACTGAAAGAGTTATCTACAGTACGAAGTTGAAAGAGTACAGCGAAACCTTGCGGTTTCTGATTCTCGGTGTTTGCAAGCGAAAGTGTACGGCTACAGCAGTACTGCTGTACGACTCGTTCAGTATTACTTTACGGTTACCGCTACTCTATACGTACGGTACGGTAGCAGTAGTCCGTACGTCCAATACGAGTAGTTGGAAGTTTGGGGTGTGAATGTGTGAACACGCATGATGATTGGATTGACGACCATGCGCTATCAATACTCGTACCGATGGACAGAGATCAATGTCATTGCGTCATGCACTTATTACAGTATTTGACCCGTGCCGACAGATGAAGTGACAGGGTACTCTATTTCCTGACGTACGTACGAAGTACGAAGTACTACTGAGTGCGGCACTGCAGTCCTGTAGAGCAGTAACACTTTTTTTTTTTTTTTTTTTTTCATCCCATTTATTATCTTCGCCCCTTTTTTTTCTCTCTCCCTCCTCTGTGTCGTAACTCAGATCCGGGGTCACAAAGTAGGCTCTTCTTCTCCCTCCTCTTCCACTACGGTTCTTGCCTGCATTTTTATCGCGAGAATATTTCAGCACTTTCTTCCCTCGTCCTCGTCGAATTTTGCTTACCCACGCTATAATATGCGCTCTCGACAGACGGTGTCATTTGAGAATAAAAACCTCCATGGGGAGAATCGAACCCTCGACATCCGGGCCTACAGGCTTCGTGGCTACCAGTTAGACCACCGGGGCGATTAACTGTGCTGTAGTAATGTACTACAGGTGTACGTAGTGTGTAGTTCGTAGCACTGAACGTATTACCGTACCTGCTAAGTATGTACAGTAGTAAGGCGAGAAGAGTGGCAGTACGCGTACTACGTCGTATGGATGTATGAATAGTGTATACTCGTAGTTGCCCCGTGCATGCTACGAGATACGTGTAACACTTCGAGTACAAAAGGTGACCACCGACCGGAAATAATAAGCCACATCGAGAACTACGTATGACAAAAAGAACGAACTACCGGCAGCACGGCACGGATGATGACGAGACGACGTACCTCTTTCTTTGGCCAGACCCTCTCACAAGGCCTCTGACAAGATGCTGCTGATGATGCTGATGCTGATGCTGCTTCTGCCGCTGCTGGTATCGTCCCTCCTAGCTCTGCTCGCCGCCACTGCTGCTGCTGCTGCTCCGCGGCGGAGCTCTGTGCGAGACGAGACGATACGACGACGACAAAAAAAGTCTGATCATATATACCAGGCACGTACAGATCATAGCGTGCGTGTCGTTTCAACTTTCAACGCCACGAAACACGAAATGCAATGCTGCCCGAAATCCTGAATGTATGTATGTGCACGAATCGGTATCTTTTCTATTTTGTCGGGTATTTGTTTTTGGCCGGTATATCTTTTCTTCATACAGCGCATACAAACGGTAGGACATCATACGTGGGTGGGTGTGGCCATGATACCTATGATACGTATATACGTACGGACAATAGCCAGCCTCACAGAAGAAGAGAAACCTGGCGAAGCCTTACCATGTGGACTGCTGTGGATTCAGGGTGATAATTGAACCCCAGAATAGATGGCAACCTCGTGTTGACTGTCTGAGCGAGGCAGCTTCTTCTTCTTCTGCGTACGAGTGATGAGAGGACTGTCAACAGAGTTAGTTGCGGAACAGCTTTCGACAGGGTACGTACTATGTACGTGCAACCACTCGTATACGTATAACAGTACGTATACTGCTGTGTACTTGCTGTACGTCGTATCATATATACGAGTAATGTTTGTGTACACCTTCGAACACCAACATAATACGAGAAGGAAAAAACGGAAAAAAAAACAAGCAAACAAATAACGGAGGGAGATGGTCTACTGTCTCCTCGTCGTAAAATCTGCTGGCAGCTTGTTGTACGGGTACATTATCGGCGATCATTTTAATATTTGCCCCGCGGGCCGCGAGCGAGTGGGCGAAGCTCGCGGTGCGTTTGCTGACTCGATACAGGGGCGTTATAGCAACAGCAGCAGCAGCAGCAGCAGCAGCAGCAGCAGCAGCAGTAGCACTGCTGTACTGTAGTACGGGTAGTATGATTACTGTTGTTGCGTAGTACAGCAGTACGTAAGTAAGTAGTTTGGAAGTTGAAAGGTAATGGTTTGAGAGTTTGGCAGTTGAGGGATATTTGAGATTTATCGTACGTAGGAAAAAGTGACAGTTGAAACATATATTTTTTACGTACGAGTCTGTACGAGTAAGAGTTTTTGGAAGCTGCATAAAAGAAAGATACGGCACATATTTGAGAAGGAGTTGTAAGTTCTGTTGCAACTATTAATACTCGTACAGCGTAGCGATGAAATTGCCATAACATTCCGACCGTAGACCACATTGTTAACGAACTTCAGACCTGTCCGGTCGCCCCGGTAGTCTGTTGCTCAGTTTCAAATGATACCTACTAGCATTGGTACCCGAGTTCGAATCCCACCGTGGTGAGATTTTGACTTTACTAGCGGTACGGCCACGGCTCCGCCCGTGGCGCTAGCACTGCGTTTCCCATAGTAGTATGCACGGGTGTGGTAGTACTCGTTTGACTTTATTTTCAAAGAGCGTCTTCGTAGCGTGGGTACGAGTAGGCGGAATCCGACGCGAGTCGACGAGGGAAGAAAGTGCTGAATTATTCTCGCGATAATAATGCAAGGCAAGAACCGTAGTGGGAAGGGAGGGAGAAGAAGAGCCTACTTTGTGACCCCGGATCTGAGTTACGACCACAGAGGAGGGAGAGAGAAAAAAAGGGCGAAGATAATAAATGGGATGCAAAAAAAGAAAAAAAGAAGAAGAAAAAAAAAAATACCACACGTACACAATTTTCAACACAAAATAACCCCTTAAAGGTTCTTGCTACGTAACGGATTGTATTCTCCACTCAGTTTGAGAGGGTTTGGAGGAGGTCGAAAGACACTTGAGGTCATTTGGAAGCACCAGTTTGAGATATCCGCGAGTAAGTAAGTAAGTAACTGATTGAGACGTGTTGCGTACATCAAATACATATATACACAGCGGACAGACAGACAGACAGACAGACAGACAGACCGACAGACAGACAGACCGACAGACAGACAGACAGACAGACAGACAGACAGACAGACAGACAGACAGACAGACAGACAGACAGACAGACAGACAGACAGACAGGCAGACAGACAGACAGACAGACAGACAGACAGACAGACAGACAGACAGACAGACAGACAGACAGACAGACAGACAGACAGACAGACAGACAGACACACATATTTGGAACCCGGTTGCTGTACGTGCGTACGTAGAATGACAAATAAATGGCAAGTATGTATATATACATACCTACGTACATACGTAAGTCGAAGTAAGTGTGGTGTGGTAAAAGAAGCAGGGTAAGGACGCAGAGTATCCCTTGCCAGGTTTGCCTATTGAGCAGGCACTCGTTGTTACTCACGTGTGTTCTTTGCTTTGAGATAGAAGAAGAGCAGCTCTGATAACAGACTAAAACCAGGGATGCGTATTTCCTCGCCCGGAACCCAAAAATTTCCGGGAAACAGCCTTTTTCAGCTTTTCGGGAAAATTTCCCCTATTTCCTCTCATTCGAGGGGAAAAAGGCGTGATTTTTTGGGGGGGACAAAAATTATCATCCCCGGGTGGCCAATGCACTACATGAAGCACAAGTATAAGATGCGTTCAGGCCTTCGGACAGTCATTTTCGATAATTTTCACTACACTCTACCTGCACCAGTATTAAATAGTAGTAGTAGCAGTTGCGCACAATGCAAGTACTTCTTGTTGAGTAAATGAATGTGCATCGGTTTGAGTTGATTTTTCACTTGTTCGTGTCCTCGTTGATTTCGTCCTGCAGCCGCAGCCATTTGATACTGGAATAATAGGACTACTATGCCGTAGTGCTGATAGGGAATATACTTATGCCGCGAGGTAAATCAGCAGCACAAGGCGCAAAGCAGGACGTGAGCATTTAAAGCAGTGCGCTGCTTCGTGCGCGTGTAGCGATCGCGACCTTTTCCGCGACCACAAACTGAAAACATGGACGCGGGACGCCTCAACGAAATCCCAGCGTCCCAGCTGCATCTGCGCCAAGTTTACCCTTTCCATTCGAATATGCTAGCTCATATATATGATTATATTTTATAATATGTATAGTACATTCCTTCGATGATTCCGCTCGCCATAACATCCAATTCCTCTGTATGATATCTGTGTGACATAGCAGGGGGCTGTGGGCGCCTACGTGGCGCTCTGCTCAGCTGCACAGCTTACTCGTAGCAGCGTTTGAAAACAAATGTGAAAAAAAAATGAAAAAAACGGGGGTTTCCATTCTATATGGAGGCGTTATTTTCCCGGGGATAGGGGACGCAAACATAATTTCCTCTGAAAAAAAATATTACCTCGAGCCCTATTAATTTCGGGTAATTACCGCTACCGGGAAATACGCATCCCTGACTAAAACAGGGGCTTGTCGTTACCTCTCGCTGTGAAACCCCTAGTTTCCCATCTAAGATACGCCTCCTAAGTTCTACAATACGATCCTACTACCTGTTACCAGGTAACTACCCGCCTTTCCACATCATTAAAAGCAGTACCATTACACTAGCCCACTCTGATGAGCCGCATATATATATGCAGAAATACGAGAATTTTATGGAAATGTGATAAGACTGGGTGAGACACAGAGTATCCCCTTGCAGGTTTGTCTATCAAGCATCCTTGGTGTTACTCACTTTCCGTAGAATCAAGCGTAGAAGAGAAGCAGCCTATATTAATCCCCGAGCCAGATGACATCTGACTCGAGCGGGCTTCACGTATGGCCCTTATATATTATAAATACCCCGAATACGAATGCCATCCAAGTTATACGAAAACGGACTAATTACCTATACAGAGGTAATTACCGGCCTTCCTAGCCCATACCATTACAGAAACCCCGATTCCACGAGCTAGGACACGGGTCGAAGATGCGGCTCCATAAAACCCACTCCCACACCTCTGGACGGCAAGGCTCTGAAGCAGATAAGGAACTCCAAGAAAAGAAAGAAAGGAGGGCCCACCCGTAAGGGGCAGGGGAAATACGCCACTGGAAGCTATCGCGATACCCCTTCTAGGGGGGGGGGGGGCGAGAATGTGTCGACGGAAACGCGAAATATTGGAACCAAAAGTCATACAAGGTCCTGTGCCTCAGTATGAGTACGAGTCTTGTTGACCCAGATCGCCCCCCCCGGGGGGTCGGCAGGACGAGGAAGGACAGAACACGAAATACGGCAAAAATCCCGTAAAACCCGGCCCGAAAACTCAGAAAGCGTGTCATGTGCCACAAACGAGTCGCCCGAATACCCCAGACCAGCCCCGGCACTGAGCGGGGGAGGGTAGGCAGGACGAAATACGCGAGAACCATCCGCAAACCAAACCCAGAAGAGAAAAAACAATCGGAGAGCGCTAACGGAATACCGAGAAGAAAAACTCCGACCCGACAGCTCGGAAAATGCCAAAGGAAAAGTATATTCAAACGCGCCGAAACCCAGAAAAAAAGAAAAAGAAAAAAACCGAGTGCAGCGGTGATGCGAAAATTCAGCTATCCACGGCTGCCCCTCGAGATTCGTCTACGTTACGCTGGACCCCCAGTGCAAACGCGCTAGCTAAGTGTACTTGTAGACACCACGAGCCTCGAGCAGCTCCCGTTGAACTCGTGTACGTAGTGCACCGGCGAAAGACGACGCTTGATCAGTCCCGGGTCATCCAATAATCGAACAAAATATACCCCTTTCGTCGTTGTAATCGCGCTGATTTTCCCAAGCCACGGCATACCGTCGTCGCCCTGGTACCAAAAATGAGCCCCGTTGGAAAGCACGGTGGTGTTGTATCGGCGAAGCCAATCGACATGCGGTACGCAGCCATCACGCTGCGTCTGATCACAGTCGCATCGTAACTACGTTCGCTTCAAGTCAACTCTTACGCAAGTACCAGTACCTTGTATCCTCTATAGCACATCGCTTCAATCGGTGATTGTAGATCCTTACTATAATAACGAAAATGCATGTACCTCATACCGTACCGCCCGTACTACTATAGTAGGTGTCAGCCGGCGTATGGCGAGAGAACCTAACGCAGAAGCATCGAGAAATAGGAGTGGCGTTCCCAGCCATCCTGACTCTGTCCGCCGGGGAACAAGGCTGGGCTGGGACGTGCGACAAGCCAAACGCGGATTTCAGGGCCGGCTGTTGGCAGACGTAGAGCGAAACCCATCCGACGATCGCCGAACCCGCATGCCATGGGAAGCACCCATGCACGACGTGGGAACGAACGGAACGGGCTTCGTCCCAGGGGGGCTGAACTACCATTACCAGTTCTAGGAGAGCGTCGTGTTGCGGGACCACCCACAGAAAGAACGCCTGCTCTCATACCTCAAAGGGACGGACTGAGCGTGTTCGAGTTTGTCCCCCCAGAGTACCAGGCAGGGTACATCGCGCGAGTCTCCGTACCAGCGGGACGTATTCCCGGGGAGCGTCATGCTCCAACCGTATACCAAAATAGCACGCTGAGTTCGTTACGGTCGGAAGTCGCAGCCCTTGTGAAACGGGGATGACTGGTGAATTGGACCGACGTTAGAGGCCCGGCCGGCCCAGCGCGACCATGGTTGGTGCTGCCTTTGTCCGTCGACCGTCGAGCCTTCTAAGCCGCTGCTAGTCATCGATGCACGGGCGCTCAACGAGTGCTGCCGTCACGTCCCTCTCAAAATGGACACGGTGGCGAGGGTAGCGGACGTCGCCGGGAGAGGGGGTCTTCATGGATGAGGAGCCTGGACGACCGCTCGGGTTTCCACAATCTGAGCCTGCAGCCCTTTAGAGCTGGCCGCTCTTTGGGGGTGGAGTACGCTGGTGCAAGCTACGTGTGCACGTGTGCACTACCATCCCGTTCGGTTGGAACGAGAGCCCCGATGTTGTTACTACTCACTCAGCGAGGCAAAAGCGGCGTACATTACCTTCGGTCGCGCGGTACCCCCTCCTATGTTGGGCTTGGTTGCGCTAACAATCGTTTTCGAAAGTTCATCATGTTTTTGGACCCAATCTACGATAGAGGTGCGCCCCGTTTTTTTTTTTCTGAGGATCCTCACTTGAGGAAAGTCTATACCTCTATACCTGCAGTAGTCAAAAACCTGATTTTTGGAGGGAAATAAAAGGGCTATATACCCGATCAACAATACCATGGCCTGAGAAAAACATGAGAAGTATTGCAACACAAGAATGGTTGATATTCCGAGGATTTGGGGTTACGGAGCCCCGTCACTCAGAAAACGTGTCAGTAAAAAAGGGCTACCTACAGTAAATCGTAGCACGCGTTTTAATGAGCACCCTCATATATATGTGAGGAGCTCAGACAATAAGGCACCACCCCTACGTGCCGTGGCATTGGTTTAAGCTGTATATAGAAGGTACAACATCACGCACGAGATGCAGTGATCAGTCATAGGAAACCGGCTATTTGCCTGCTACACGCCTATAGGGACCCGGTTACCGTAGAGAGGTACAACATCACGCACGAGATGCAGTGATCGGTCATAGAAAACGAGCTACCTGGTATATACCTTCAACACGTATATAGTATATAGGGACCCGGTTAGAGGTGACATTTAGTCTTTGGATACGTACTACGATACGATTATAGAGGCAGCACTTTATGTCCAAACTACAGTAATTATGATGACCGGACTCCTTGACCCAATACTGTTGAGATACCAAGAGTATTTTGCGTTATTTGTTTTGTGATAAACTTAAAGCGTTGGGGTTGTCCACCGTATTGCACGTTAGCGTTTCTCAAAATCGTTTTTTGTTTTTTCGGGGGTGATGTGCATATCGAGCTCATCTCGTGAGGAGCCTCACCAAGCATTAGGTGCTGTATACCTCTACTTACTTGTACTGTAGCCTTATGTTTTGGTGGTAATCAAAGGTGTCGAGAGCAAAATTTCGCGTGGGTAAAGGAGGCGGAGTAAACCACGAAAAAAAAACGCAAGCGACTGAGACGAGATGAGGCGCAACCCTGCCAGCCGAGAGCATATACCAGTACTATTATAAACATTCTGCCATTGTATTATGTTCGGATAGCTGAACGTGCGAGAAGAAGCCGCGTGCTGCAAGGCGGACATTTCCCACGTTGATACAGTCATGTTCTATGCCATTTCGGTATGATTACTGTAGTATGCTCTCAACATGGTTGATCACGGTGGTGGCATTCCGCCCATGCTTGCTATACTGGAACCTGCCGACATCACACAAGAATGACGCGTGCACGGCGACCACAATATGACTCCGGGGGGGCACACAGCTCTGCGTTGTAAGACGTCGGCATCTGGTCTCGGGGTCGCGAACGGCCATCGCTTTGTCCCACTCGGTGCAAAAACAGGCCGAGAGAGACGTACGTTCCTCAGTGAACAAAGAAAGGCTGTACGTATGTCAATTGTTGTCACTCTTTTTACCCCATTCCGTGGTGGGATTTCGTCACCGTCATCATCTTGATCATGGCTGTGTCGTGTTTTACACCAGACAGATTGGTGACGGAGGAGAGAAAAAAAAAACGAGAGAGCATGGCTATAGCTAGCAATCGGAGGCATAGGCTGGGGCTCTCGCAACAACGTCACCGATGTAAATCCAAGCGGTTCGGACGGTTCGGGAAATATACAAGGGCATGCATGAACTCGACCCCTAGGGGACGGGGGTGGGGAACTGTCGATACCAAGGACGGCTTGGAGCACGAACAGGACAACATGTAGGAGGTCAACGCGGAGCAGGAGGAGGGCTGATACTAGCAAGGCGGGGATGATCGGCAAAG
>MEHQ01000305.1:0-25241 GCA_008828725.1 Saccharina japonica | reverse complement strand
GTTTTTCCTAAACGGGTAGACTGGCCGGGTTTTTCCTCTTAGTCTTGGTTGGCATAGCGCGTAAAGGGGGTATAGCAAAGTTGTTCCATGGGGAAGAGCATTCCTCCCCCTACGTTGGTGTTTACCACGCATGTGAAATTTTGTGCGTATTGAGAGAGGTTTTTGGGACAATGCGTGCAAGGGGTCCAACAAAAAGTGCGGCTCTTATTGCGTTCGTTTTGCGACGCATGTGAAATCTGGTGCGTGCTGCGAAGGGTTTTTCCTTGACGGAAAAACTTGGCCGGGTTCTTCCTTCTCAGTCTTGGTTGGCATAGGGCGTGGCGGGAGTCCTAGAAAACAGTGATCCCCGTGTTACGTCAGTGTTACGACGCATGTGAAACCCTGTGCGCACTGGGGAAGGCTTTTCCTTAACGGAGAAATTTGGCCGGGTTTTCCTTCCGCAGTCTTGGTTGATGTAAACAACCTTAGGTCCACCGCCTAGAGGATCGCGTGGCAGTCCTGTCCCTGGCCACCAAGCTGGGGAGGATGTTACGGTGGTTATCTGGGCACGACGGTGGATCCAAGCGGGTTTCCGGTCGATGTTTGATGGGCATGAAAACGGGGATAATGACGAGCGGTCCCCGGTGTGGTACAAGCCTCTGTGTATGGAAACCCACGGTAGCTTGTGCATGCGGAAGACCACTCTTGTTTTGCCCCAGCTTTCTCGTGAGCTGGAAGGACCAGCTATGGCGTCCGAGAGACCGGATGTACGACGGCCAGGCAACGGTCGATGCTCACCCAGGTGGTAGTCTATGCGTATGAACTCAGTGTAAGCTTGGGCAGGTGGTAATGGTGGAAGAGGTGTGCTTAGGGAGCAGCGGAGCTGTTCACACCGGATGATAATCGATATGTAAGGTTTTTGTAGGGCATGACCAAGGAACCTGTACGTACCCACGGGGCGACAGGGCTTCCTCCACATTATGAATGATGCGTGCCAAGCATTTGCCTCTAACAGCTCTTCCTAGATTGTTGGTAAGACTGGACTTGCCATTGTTTTGTGGCTCTAACAGGGTCCCCAAAACGGTTAAAGGTGAACTTATCACCCACCCCCACTAATAAATATGCGAAAACAAGTAGTCACCCACCAGCCAGGCATTGCATCTCCCTACTTTCGTGATTGATTGACTTCAAGGGGAGAGGGTTGGTACAGTGGTAGAGGACATATTATGAGCATGCAAGATAAACATGGGATGCTCCGCAGAACATACAGAAGCAGAAGCAGCAGCAGCAGCAGTAGTAACAGCACCAGCAACGCGGCGGTGGCAGTCGTCACATTAAGCCCGTTAAGGTCAAACAAGGTATATTCGGTCCATCCACTGATCTATCAAATATGCCGGGTTCACGAATATTACCACCCCATTACTATGTCAACCCTCCTTATCATCCTTACGGGCCTTCCGGGTAAAAGCTCGTACATACTACGTATGGACCCCCCCCCCCCCCCCGCGCTCAATACCCCCCACGCCTCACGGCGCTTCGCGCTTGGTGCTAACAATGTAGGGTTGCACCCCGGCCTCAAAATTTGGAACCGGTAACCGGACCGGATTGTGGGAGGTTCAGACGGAACCGGAACCGGGTCCCGGGTAGGGGTTACCATGCACTATTTTCTCCCCTTTTAGCGTTTCAGCGGGCCTGAACGGTCCGCAGGCGGCGTGGTAAGGCGGACGGTGGGAGGGAATGACTTCATTTCGTCTATTCTCTCGATGAATCATGCCAAAGAAAGAAGATGGAAGGCAGAAGGCTGCCTCTCCAAATACCCGGGGTAAATTTATTTGTTCCGGTCCGATTCCGGTTCCGACGGTTCCGGGTACCCGCCACCGGGTACCCGGTTCTCAGTCAGACGGGATGCAACCCTAGTCGCGTGTTGTGCGAAGGCTGTAGGAGAGAAGGGAGAAAAGGAAAAAGGAGAGTCTAGGGGCACAGTGTATGTATAAATCAACGTATATCCCAGTCTTGGGGGCTCCGTAAAGCACAATCAACGGGTACCCGGGTACCCGGGGTCCAAATACCCGGGGTAAATTTGTTTGTTCCGGTCCAGTTCCGGTTCCGACGGTTCCGGGTACCCGCCACCGGGTACCCGGTTCTCAGTCAGACGGGGTGCAACCCTATAACAATGTCTGCCTGGTCGGTGAAAACCCGACATGCTCCGTCCCGGCATTGTAGGGATGCGAGGGTCTATGGTCATTCGATTGCGGCCATGCATGAAAATGAAGTACACCCCTCAAAGCCTACCAGAGGAGGAAGTAGATGCACACAGATGTGACCTTGTGGCAAAGCAATCCGTACAGAGTACAACTCACATAGTGGGAGAATGTAAAACGTACAAGGAGGAATGGGATATTATGTGTTAGAGGAGGAGATGAGGATCATAGACGAATATGACATGGAGAAGTTTGGTACACTACAGTACCTGGAGTACGAGTACTGTAGATAGTAGCAAGAAAACGATCGGTATCCTACCTGGGAGATAGATGATGCTCACAGGCGGCGAATCAGAAAAGGGATTAAAAAAAAAGCAAAACGTTTATATGTAAAGAAATGTGATGAGCGCCCAAATGTTGGCGGTGTCTCTATTATTAGGAGTAGGAACGGGGGGTGCTCCATCTCGAAAAGGATGCGTACTGTAGTCGATGGTGAAATTATGAAGGCAATAGGCAATAAATGAGCACCCCCCCCGCCTTAAATGGATTCGACGCTGTCATCCATGTGCAAGAAAGTCCACCTCGCAAGCGGTGCTTTGTACTATAGGATGCTACTCATCCTTCATATGACTCGCCGAACAGGCCACACGGCGCTTCGCGCTCAAGCGCAAGCACTACTGCCTGCCTGGTCGGTGAAAACCCGACGTGCTCCATCCTAGCATTGTATAGGGATGCGAGTAGGGTATATGTTCATACGACTACGGCCATGTATGGCATGAATACCCCCCCCCCCTCCCGCGCCCCCGGTCAATAGGCGTGGGGGGCGAACGGCTGGTGGACCAATTATGGGTCTCTACGTACGCCGCTACTCGTAGATTAGGCCGAATGGATGGTGCATTTATTCCTTTCAGCATCCAAACAAACCAATCTGGACTCCGCGGCAGATATCACAAGTACGGGTAGTACTGTAGTTACAAAGTAGATAGGTTCCGAAAGAGGTACGATGGAAATGCTTTCTTTACGCGTATGAGAATCATGATGTATCGCTGCAAACCAAAGGGCAATAATACCTGTACGTACGTGCTCCTACATCGTGCCTGGTATTGTAGTGTAATACAAACCTGGTACATGGTATGATATTTACACTTGATTATGTATATATGTCGGTGCAAGGGCGCACAAAAAAAAAAAAGAAAACGACACCACACACGTAGGAAGGTCAGAATGAAAAACAAACCGGATCGCTGTGATCACAGGACGAAATGAGCAAAAACCATTTTTTTTTTCGTTTTTTGTTCCCTTTTTTCAACTTGGTTTTAGAGACCCCCCCTATTTTTTTTTCGCTGGTCGGGGGGGGGTAATTAAAAAAAACTTGACTTATTGTTTTCTGGGATCACAACGGTCCGGTTTCTTTCCTCCAATATAGGGGGGGGGGTGTGGTGTCGATAACTTTTTTTTTTGTGCGCCCTTCGTCGGTGGACAAAACATATTTGGCATCGACGGCAAATTAATGTTTCGGTTTCATGTCGTTGTACGAGTAGTACTCGTATACTGTACCTGGTACAGAAGATACAGAGACTCCTTCGTACTGGACATACAGCCCACAGTACGAGTATTACGTTTTTACAGTACGAGTATGTACGGCAATCTGATACTTCGTATATACCGGTACGTAGGTACACAGCAGCCGTAGTTACGACATAGTCGCGTACTACACTGCTGTAGTTATCGTAGGGCTATCGTAGTATTATAGTATTCATAGTACTCGTAGCACTGAACATCATTGATTGGCTGTCGCTGCATCACAATCCTTCAGAGCAAATCTATGCACGAGCACTCGACGAGTACGGTATCACATTCCTATACAGCTATATACAGCTCTACTCGTACGCGTAAGAAGAAAACTGGAAAACTTCTGATTTTGTGGGCCGCACGCCCATGGTCTTACCTGGAGCCGGCAATTAAATTGAATTGGCGCGGAGCGCAAAAAACGAGGGAGCGAAGCGACCGAGGCTTTTTCTTTCCTATAGACAGGCTTCCATGGTGGTTTTGTTCATTCTCGTAATATATAATATACGAGTTCGTATCGTGTCTGTTTTTGTCTGAAACCACCGTGTTTTTGCACCACCGATTACGAGAGCTGTGCGTGACTGATTTGCACCAAACCGGCAACTACAGAAGCGCACAAGCTTGGGCTAACGCACGCGTCGGCCTTTTTTCGTTGCAAGTGATCTCGAATTGGTCGCGCTCGCTGTACTGCTTGCTGTGATTTTGGTGGTTTGCTCATGGGGACTTCATTTTTAGTTTTTGTTTTTCCCTGCGAACGCGCACGAGCTACTGCATGCACCAGGCAGTCTTACCTCATAATTCCTCTCTACTACTGCGTGCCTTCAATACAGCATTTCAGTCAATTTGTACTTAAACAACAGATGCTGTGGACTCTCTTACGCGTTTTTGCACCTGCCTATAATATAGAGAATCTACTTATTATATCCAACTTTTCAATGTCAGACAGCATTTATTTGTCTGCAGCGACCGATGCAGTTGAGCAATAACAGCTTCAAGAGCACCACCGAACAGTTATCCCGGTCGGGTGAACCACACTATTTTGTGGTCAGTTTCATCCTCTCTTCGTCGTCGGTTGTGCTTTGTTTGTCTGTGTGTCTGTTGTCTGGTGTCCGGCGAACGAAGCGGGCGGTTCATATTTTGTACTTTTACCGACATCGTGTCGAACGGGTCGGCGGTAAATCTGCATACTCTGCTACGTACGGACTCCCTTCCTGTATTGCCAGATGAGCTTCATTGGGCTCTATAATAGTGTGTACCAATCAGGAGGCAAACAGCAGCGCGCACGTGCGGCTATCACCATTCATGTATCACGTAACACCCACTCGCTCGTACTCTCTTGCTTTTTCAGGGTCGTACAAACGTTGTAACCGTCAGATTTTATGACCCCTAACCCCGTTTTTGTCACGCCTCATTATGTTGCACTCCGTATTCCGCCAAAGCGCCGAAGACACAACACTGCTGAATTCTCACTCGCAAGACTTCGACACCACACCCCGACTTTTAGCTCCGTGCCGAGGAAAGAGGAAACATGTCTGGGAAGGAGAACGTCGTTCAGGTATGCCATGATCCTCGATCCTGCTCTCTAGGAGCCGCATCGTCCGCCTCAGAAATGCTCGGCGCTAATCGCAGCGTACTTCGATGAGCGGTCTCTCTCTGTGATATGTACCAGGTACATAGTATTAATAGTAGAAGGTCTCGTCCGGTCTAACCAAAGCGTCGTCGCCTCATTGCGGTAGCGGACGCTGCTCGCCCCAACCTTGCCCATCAGTGGTGTCTGGTGATGCTCCCCTCTCTGAACTTGACGGTGGTCGAGCCAGACCGCTGGGCCGTCCCAGAATTCAAATTCGACGTATTGATCTGCTGGCGACCTGACGACCCCACGTGCCGAATTTTGGTGCCGCTGCCCCTGATTTGTTCCGTCCCTTCTCCTTCTCCCGTTGCACGTGGTGCTGCTGTCTTTGTGTGCCCTGTCTGTTCCTTCGTCGTTATACGCACTCGTACGCGATGTCGCGATTTGGCGCGCCATCTCATCGCTAGATTGGGTGTGGAGTGGTGGGCGGGGCTTACGCCAAGGCCTACGTACACCATGGGTTCAGGTGAGAGAAAGAAGGAGAGAGCACACCCGCTCGCTGTTGGGCCGTTTTGATCTTTGGCTGCAGAAGTCCCTGTTTTTTTGGAGGCAAAAACACAAAAACACCTTCTGGTAACAGCTTCTTTTGTTCTCAGTTCGAGCTTGGTACTCGTACTGCTCTCATCATCTTTGTATCTTGCTTTTTGTCGTAGTCATCTCTTGTAACAACAGCCAGCCCAACTCACAAGGAGTTACGTCAAGCCGTGGGCATAGATAGCTGTCTGCTGCCTACCCTTCTCCCCCCTCCCCCGGTACAGCAGCTGTACGTATCAATACAGGCTTTGGTTTTTATGGCGCGGGGGGGGGTTCGTTCAGCCTTCCCGCTAGCTGCTCGTCGATTCTCATCATCGGATTTGGCGGCTCGTACGAGATCCTCGCTTGCCAATATGTATCATACGTACGCAAGTAACAAGCAAGATAACACGCACCCCCCGAACAAAATTCCAAGCTGATTTTGACGTCAACGGGGAGAGTTCGTACAACTGACGAGCGATGCGTCGTATGGAAAATGGAAAGATCTACAAAAGGCCACGATTTTTGTGTTGGTGTGCTCTTGATTCAGAGAAAATGGCCATGAAATTCGTCGCACAGAGGTATGTTGTACGATATGATGATATGATACGTAGTCGTGTTACGTACGTAAGTAGTCATCTACCATACCGGCAAGTAGACCAAAGTAGTCTGACATTTAGAGGGCGCTGATTTGACACACAGAACCTTTAGTAAAACCAACTGCAAAACGTTTCCCACACTAATTCCAAGTGTGTACGTACTTTGTCCCCAAAAGCGTGGGTGCATTTTCTGAAAGGGTTTTGTTTGTGTCACGTGTTCATATACATCACTCGTATCTGCTTCGTTGTCTACTTACTCTAAAGTACCGTTATAAGACTTGACTGAGGATGCTCTCCCCCGCCTGCATTGCATACTATTTGCAAGTGTACGTATTAATAGTAAGAGTTTGGTTTCGCGCGCTGGATTGGCAAAAAAGGGTCTCGGTCTTCGTATGCCTGCTAGAATCGCGCAACATCTCTTTCTCATCTCCCTTGCAAGGCGATCAGTGCCCGCTTGAAATTTCCTGGTTTCTGATCTACAATACGTACTACTTTATTCCAGACGGTACATTACACGTTCGTATCTACTAGTAAGTAATGGTGCAAGATGCGAGGCTGGAAGAATCAACACGGACACCGGATGTGCTGGGTGTCGATGGATGTTATGTTTGCAGACTACGGCAGTATTCATAAATGAAGCCTGTATCCTGTACGTACATAAAACGGATAATTGTGAAGAACTCACAAGTGTATTCTTTGTATACAGACAAACATACTATGTATCAAACCGGTACATTTGTACGACTAGGACAGCAGTGAGTCCTGTATCCTGTACGTGAAATTAAACGGATAATTGTGAAGAACTCACAATTGTATTATTTGTACATAAATACTATCATACCGGTACATTATACGCACAAGGACAGACAGCACGTAAAAAATGACACAGCAGCAGTAACGGGGTACCTACTTGTACTGCAGTAGACTTATTTAACACCGCCGTTGGTTCCCATTTTAGCACATGACCCCCGAACAGCAGGACGGACATTCTAATCCACATACAAAAATACATATCATACCAGTGGGTGTGTGCTTCACTTTCGAGTCACTTAAGTACAATTGATTCGATTTTGGTGCGGGCGGATTATTATGCAAGAAACTAAACGACGCGGATTTTATTTTGTCCTTGGTGTGGTCCTTTTGGTCTTTTGGTCCTTCACCACTTTTCGACGGAGGGAAAAGGCACGAGTCACAAGTCCTCCCTTGTTGGTGCGCAACGATCAGCGGGGGTACGTAGCAATAAGCAGTAAGCAGACGGCCTTTCAGGGGTCAGCTTTATGGATTCATGACAGCAGGGTGTATTAGGTATTAGGAGCCAGGACGATGCCTTCTTTCCCTGCTTTCAGGCTGCTCGCTCTCGATCCGATTTTTGGATTGGCAGCAAGACTGACTGCTTAAACCGATGCTTCGCTGTTGTATACTGGTACTGGTTCATATTAGTAGGGTCTGCTGACTGCTGACTGCTGACTTTCCTGTGCCGAGCAGGTCAATCTAACAAATCTATAATCATTCATATATTTCAGTGCAGTACTTCTGTGCTGCTTACTATTAATAGTTACGCTACGTAATGTTCGTTTAGTTGGTCTTAGGAACGGCGTACAAACGTACGTCGACCTTGAGCTTGTCCAACTTAGTGTACATACTGACGAAGCCTTGACCCTATCATAACTGAATAAAATATCCCACACTAATTCCGAGTGGTTTGTACCCATATACGTGGGACCAGTTATTAAGTTTTTTTTTTTTTTTTGTCCATCCCATTATTATCTTCGCACTTCCGTCTTTCTCCCTCCCTAGTCGTAACTCAGATCCGGGGTCACAAAGTAGGCTCCTCTCCCTCCTCCCCCACTACGGTTTTTGCCTTGCTTTTTATCGCGAGAAGATTTCAGCACTTTCTTCCCTCGTCAACTCTCGTCGAATTTTGCTTACCCACGCTACAATATGCGCTCTCGACAGACGGTGTCATTTGAGAATAAAAACCTCCGTGGGGAGAATCGAACCCTCGACTGCAATCTATATTCGACATGTTGTGTCGATATGTCGATATTGCGCGGTACCGGAAACATGTACCACCATATCTGCCTTATCTCGTATTTTGATATGTAGAATATGATACCGGTACATATCACGTAATCATGTGGTGCTACTGCTGTTGCCGGGTCGGTGTTGTTGGCGTGTTGGCCTGTAGGCGTGCTGATGTGTTGATGTTGTTGAGCGTGTTGCGTTGTGTGCGCGTTGGCGTTAGTGTTGGATATCATATCGTTTTTTTCGGTATATATAGATCCAATTATAGAAGTTTGATGCCAGGTATATCGTATCGAAGGCGTTTTGCCCTCTATCCCCTGATAATCCCTGGGTTTATGTTACGCTGATATTCATATCCATAATTATGTACCAGGTATATACGCTGGTATTGAACGAAAAGTTTCGACAATCATCGCTTATAGCCTAAAATAGTTGGTATGTTGGTGTGATGATTGAAGGGGGGGTCCGGGTGTGGCGGAACAGACGGAACTCTTTGGCCCATTTTGTACGTTTGCTGCTTTGTACAGGCCCAGCTAGGCCCGCGTGCATGAACCACCTCCCCTAGTGTGACGGTGTTTTTTAATAGAAGCGATGATTAGCAAAGTATTGCGCGTGTTTTTTCTCCAATGCTGCTGTTCGGTGTGTTGCTGTTAGCTGGCTGTTAGCTGGTGTTGGCTGCAGTGTTTCCCATGATTCCATACTGTACCTCTGACAGATCATCCGGATCATCGATTCCCACTTATAAGCAGTACTCGTAGACCTTTCAAGGCAGATGCATTCCCGACCTTGCCTGATTTTTCGTCATGTTGCCGGGTGGGACCCATACAGTCCGCATGATCCACGTAAGGCATGTTTCCTGGGTTGGATCTGTAACTAGCTAACGTTGCTACTCGTATCGTACGCAGCATCCAACAACAGTATTCAACAAGAATAATCATCGAGGTATGTTCGCTGCGATGCTCGCTGCTTTTCGCCTCTGCCCCCCGCATGGTTGGTGAACCACCCTCAGCCTGACGGGCTTTGACGTGGTGCCCGCCATCATCGGTAACATGAACGAGGCGGGGATCAAGTGCTTCCACCCCGACGACTGCCCGGCGGACCTTAACGCGGACATCGTTCTCCTGTCCGTGCCTACCCCTCTCATCAAGGAGACCCAACGGCTCGACATGAAGGTAAGGCGCGGGTAAACATGCTCGTCGGGCTATCGCGCGTTGCTTTCTTGGCTGCCTTCTTTCTGCGTGGAAGGACGTGAGTTTTAGTCCTCGCAGTAGAGCTTGCCAGTTTTTTTACACTAAACCGTGTATCGTGTAACGCTTAAGATAACACACACAACTTCGGGCGAATTTCAGCGCCGATTTTCTTGACAAGGGCGAGAATGTAGACGCCAAGCGATACGTTCTCTACTCGCATATTAGGAAAGGTCGTGACGAGATGTTCAAAAGTCATCATTCTGGTGTGCGTGCGCGAGAAAATCAAGAAAACCAGCTTTCAAATTCGTTCCTGGGTGTGTGTGTTTATGGTAACTTGTTCCGTGTTACTCATACGCCCGTAGTTGACTCAAGCTGTGCACGAGAGACGAAAATGTATTAATAGTGGTCTAAACCCCTAACCATTGTCGAGTGGGTTACGTATAGGGTCAGGGTTACTATTAATATCTACTGGTATTAATAGTTGTCAACTCTGGCTGTGAATATAGTACCCGTTTGAAGCCTGGTGTGATTGTCAAGCGGGCATTATATTTCCGGTCAGAGTGATACACACATCCGTCTCGTACACATCAGGGTCATATCCTCTCGCGACCAACGCGACCATGTGTGTGTGGGTGTGTGCTTCACATTCAACCGTCCTTTCTACCCGCCGTCGAAATCCAGCATCCAGCACACCCAGTGTCCGTTTTCATTCATCACCCTCAAAGAGAGATACGAGTACGAGTACCAGTTCTGTGTCTCGAAGAAATAGTCATCAGAAGGAAGCTCAATCAAGCCTTGGTTGAAGGTCTTAACCCTTTTTTTTATGTACCGTAAATAATGTCCACTCTAATGCTAAGTAGTTTGTGGACCCAGCTGTGAAGGGGTCACGTTTAAATAGTTGTTTTAATTAGTGCGGGACCCTGTTTGTTTTCGTATACGTACAGTACTGCTGTAACCTTTGCGCTACAAGCGCGCAAGCGCGTACACCTGAAAGTCTACTATAATAGCGTAATTCCGAGTAGTTTGGAACCCCAAAATTCGTGGAAGGAAGCTCTGTCAACCCTTTGTTGAACAGTAACCAACCCTTTTTTTGCAGTTTTGTCCTTTTCTCATTTCTAACGAACCTTTTTTGTCCACTTTGATACTTCAAATATTTTTGTTTTGTTTTTCTCTACCAGGTACCAGGTAATACTACAGCAGTAGTTGTTTGTCCCGAAACCGTGGGTTGAGCTGTACATTGTACATTTTATATATGTGGAGCGTGGAGGTTGGTTCATTAGAGCTCACCCCTTTTGTTTTCTTGCCTCGCACGACGTTGGTATTGATATTGACTATTGACGGCATCAAGTATGAAGATGGTTGACCATACTCATCGAGAGATGGCGACGATAATGTTGATAGCAATCAAGAGAGATGATCGTAAGTGTTGACAGGTGTCAATCAAGAGATGGCGCGATAATAGTGATATTCCTGGCATCATATGCATCAACCAATCGATATAGATTAGATTAGACTGCTTACTGTGCTTACTTTCATGATGAGATGATGGAATTAATTGTGACGCTATTATTTAGCCCTTAAGAACTGGTCTCACGAAGTTGGGGACAAAATACTTGGAATTAGTGTGGGACGTTTTTTGCAGTTCTGAATGGGTTTATACCAAGAATGGTACTGGTAAAATATCGAATCAACACGTAATATGGTGATGAAAAGTGGTAATATCAACCCGATATTGACGACATAAACCCATCAACCGATATCGATAATGAAAATAACGACAACATCAGCCGATATTGACCAAACCTTCACCCCGCCCTACTCCCGTTGCCTCGTTGCTTCTGCCCTCTGCCCTCCTCTCTCGCGTCTCGCCTCCGCAATCTCCCCATCCCCCAACCGCATCCATCGACGTCCACAGTACGTATGGTCGACTATCCCCCTCGTGGTGAAGCTGGTCGAACAGTCGTCCGGCCTCGCGCCTATCCTGGTGATCCGCTCGACCGTACCCCCCGGCACGACGCTCAAGTGGGAGGCGGAAGTGCGGGCAAAAACCGACAAGCCTTTCAAGGCAAGAGGAACTCCCGTCCGGTCCCTTTTTTGTTTTGTTTTGCAACCACTCCCATGTTTCGGGGACAAAAGTACTTGGAATTAGAATGAGATACATTTTGCAGTGCGCTATGATATACCAGGATGGTATTTGCAGTTCGATGTACGTACGTAGGGGGTATGTATACCAGCATGGTCTTAGTATGTCGATGGTACGTACGCAGGGTCGCGCTCAGGAATCAACCAATGATTTAGTTGGCAGTATTAACAAGCAACACTTTCCAATATAAATAGGAACAGGAACAGCCAGCAGGAAGTACAGCCACAATCAGCATAAGGAGAAGCGAATGGCATACCTGATACTGAGAAGAGACTATAGATTAAGAGAGAGTGATGAGCCTACATAATGTTGCGATGTTTGAATGATATCTTGACATTTGACCCAATATTTTGATATTTTGATGTTTTGTAGATGTATATTTCCGGTCACCCTTCTGCAGGTGGCTTTCCGGTCGGAGTTTATCTCGGCGCTTTTGCGATGCTTGCAAGATATGTGTGTGATATTTGATATTGATATTTTTTTGTGTATCGGCATTTCGGTCACCTTTCTGTAGGTGGCCTTCCAGCCGGAGTTCCTCCGAGCTGTGTCTTGCGAAGAGGATGCCCGAGCACCGTGGCAGATCGTGTTCGGGTGTGCCAAGGATGCGGATGAAACCCGCACCCGCATGTCCAACTGCTTCCTCGACTTGTGAGTGCCTACCCTTGCTCCTCTGCCGTGACCATGCGAGTATAACAAGGGTTTCCTGGAGACTTGCTCCGAGAGCTTGGCGCCTGGAACCTGTACGTAGGGAGATTACGCGTCGCGATTGTGGGGTTTGTTGGAGAGATACAAAGAGACGATAATAATGGATGTTGATGTTATCGTATCACACTTTGCTGCTCCTAAATTGCACTGCGCGTACAGCAGTATTGCTGTTGCGTGCGTACAGCAACACGTTCTCCCTCTACGATGTGTTTTAAGCGATCTCGCGCCGCTCCGCCCCACCCCCCGCCCCGTTGTCTACCTTCCTTCGGTCCTAATTCGTGTGGTTCTTGTCTTTGGAAATGGCTGTCCCGCCGCCGCTGCCGCTATTTTTTTATGTGGATGTATTGCTGTGGTTCTGTCGCTGGATGTTGCCGCCGCTGCCTCTGCTTGGTGTGCATGGGTTGCTGTCATGCCGAATGGCCGCGAGCAGCGTGGGGAGGGATGAGGCGAAGCTGACGGTTTTGAACATTGCGGAGGCGGAGTTCATGAAGCTCGTGCACAAGTGAGCCCCCCCCCTCCCGCCTTTTGCTAGTGCAAAAATTATCCCATCGTAGTGGTATGCAGCCCTTTTGGGAGCCAGGTATAACCCTCACGCCTTTTTACCACTGCAAAACTTATCCCATAACGATACGTATGTACCATGTGACCCTTTCGTTGTCTTGCTTTTAGTATAGCGACGTAAGAAACGGCAAGAACGGTCTCCGTCATCAACCTTCCATCTACATAGAAAGAGCGTGCAACAACAGTAAGTAGTATGATAATGTATTCAGGCATAGTAATCACGATGCGCGCGTGTCGTGCACCACTCTGTCCCAAAATATAAGCACTTTAATGTAATATTAATGTACAAATGATCCTTTTATTTACGGACAGAGTGGTACCTCGTTACGGTTGCAGAGTTCAGACGCTTCCCCCCTCCTACTACCCCTATATATGGGTTGGTGTGGCCAATGCTGTAATCGTCACTTTTTTTCTGGCCCCCTTTTCCCTCTATACTATAGTCCCAAAGGGGTTTCGGTAGAAAAGACGTTTTCCGTGATAACTTCACTGAGCTCTTTTGGGAGACGGCCATCTATATGCACACACCTGCTTGACTCTGTTGTCGCCGTATGCACCTGCGCGACGCTCATTTGTGTGTGTGTTTATTTGAACAATCCGAGGACTCCACGAAAAAATAGTTTCCTTAGGGTCGTTTTTAACGACGCATATTTAGCAAATAAATCGCCAAATTTCCATTTTTTTCGTATATTTCCGTATCTGTTCGTTGGCAAGTTTTTGGAAAGTCGAATTTGCTATTTCACTTGCCATTTACGACCAATAACGCCTACCGAAGACCATACAAACCACCCGCCGTTGCGCTAGACCGCACGAGCTGCAGCAATACAGGAAGATATCGAGGGTTAGATGGTGGTGCTGACAGCAGATGATGGTGGCTGATGGTACTACTCAAGGGGTTGCTGGCGCTGGTGACGAACCGCATGTAGGCGTGGCACTGGTGCCGTCTGGGGCTGATGCTCATGTCAATCCAAATCAAGCAGTCGCCCCAGCTTTCCCAAGACAACGAACACGTGACTATGACCGCCCTGGAGGGCTGTCCACCTCTGGGACCTACGATACATGCTTGGATCCGTGTCCAGGCCACCCATTCCTCGACGAGGGTGTCGTCTAGCTGTCCGATCCTTGCTGTACGGGGTTTGATAAAAAAGTGAAGGCGTTACGTGGCTCAAATAGCAAGTTTCTTGCCATTTCATCGTGTTTGTCGATAGAAAGTATTTGCCAAAACGTGCCAATTTGTTGTTGCCAAAATAGCAAGTTTTTTGCTATTTGCTCGTGTCGTTAAAAACGGCCCTTACACCCCACTTTTACGGAGGACCTTACAGTAAATTGGACCAAATGTTGTTAGTATTAATAGGGAAATAAATAGGACTTAGATGGCAGGAGTTTGAATGGTCTGAGACCATTAGGGGATCTCGGTCTTCGAGACTGCAGATAGTATACCCTAGAGGTTTTTGTCTTAACTGTAGGTCGTATTTACTCGGGTCTCCAGTGATACCCGTTTGGGGAGGGGGGGGGGGGGGTACTCATGTCGTGCACGGCCGTAGTCGTATGACTATAGACCCAGACAGGGGGGTATACTAAAAACAAGTAAATACGAACAGGGGGGTATACTAAAAACAAGTAAATACGAATATGGAAAAAAAGTCGTTTTTCGTAATGTCGTCCACAAACCCCAACGCACTGGTTTGTTTTTCGTTTTGACGCTGGCAAGGAAGGAGTGGTCGTTTTTTCTGTTTTGCTCAGCACCGTCGATGACCCTGCTCTAATAGTATGGAATACGGGCCAACCAGGCGCGTATCATAGCGCAACACCACGATGTTGAAGCAAGGGCGTCACCTTGCGAAGGACTGGGGGGGGGTGTACTTCATTTTCATGCATGGCCGTACGGCGTAGTCTCATGACCATATGACCATAGACCCTCACATCCTTACAATGCCGGGACGGAGCATGTCGGGTTTTCACCGACCAGGCAGACATTGCTAGCACCAAGCGCGAAGCGCCGTGAGGTGTTGGGCGAGTCGCATGAAGGGTGGGGGGGGTAGTGGAGGACGATTTCTTGTTTTACCAGTTTTGGCGTACATGGAGGGAGGCAGTGATAGGCAGCGTCGACAGAGTTCGTCGTAACTTTTTGTTGTTCTGTGTGAACTTTTTTTTTTTTTTTTTTTGTGTGAAAGTGTTGATGAAAACGTCAGCGTGAGTGCCACTGATAGATTTGTCGATACTGAGCTTTGCGAAGTACATGGTATACGTAGACTTCGGCCGCGTTTTCTCGCGTGCCGAGTCTTGAGTGACCCTGTTTTGGTGCTTTATTTCGACAGAAAGTTCACGTAGAGCTCGACAAACGCCTTTTGCCATCAACCTCACAATGGAATAAACGCCTCCGCTAATCATGGAACGCCTCGTCGTCCCTCTCCTTGAGTACAGTTAGTACCTCTAACCTCAATGCCTCCTGGACATAAATACCGGTATGAGACTTGCGCAACCGTCCACCCACTGTCGCATAGCAAATTGAATGCTTTGCGGTCAGGCGCAGTGCAACAGCTCGTTTTTTGGAGCACGGGGTTTCTTTGATAAGACGCAGCGCTGACAGCGTTAGTCGCTCGCACTCATCATATACCCTGGTGTATGATACTCACATAACAATATGATTTTGTTGTTCTGTGCCGGTTCCTTTTTTTTTGTTAGTTATTACTATTACTCTGGCTGTGAGTTCGACGCATGGATTTGTCGGTACTCAGCTTTTCAAGGTATTCATAGTGATCAGACGGCCGCGCGTGCTGTACGTTCATTCTTGCCTCGTGAAATATTTGCTGTTACCATTTCTTGTAGAATGATTGGACAGCCCTTTCTACCCGTACGTAGGTGCATACTAGTCTTCCTGTCGCATGCATGCATGCATGCATGCATGCATGATGCTGGAATGTTCCCTATTACTCGTGGGTAACGAGGGACCAAGCTGTCGTTCGCGGCTTTAAGCAAAAAAAAAGAAGATACAAACGGATCCTCGAAGACGGAAATGGGGAAATGTTGAAAACCACCCCCTATCCCCGACTCGAGGTAAGGCCTCATCCTAGGCAGTCTGATGGTTCAGCCACATCACTCAGCAAGCCTTTGCTTCTTCTTCGAACGAAGATAGAAACAAGAGGATGAGTTGAGACGACTCAGTCAATATGAACAGCCCGTGATTGATTTATCGTTTTTTTTTATGACTGCTTTTTTTCCTTTGCAGCTATGCTAACGGGCTCAAGATCTCTTTCGCAAACTGCATCTACGGCTTGGCGCACGAGCTGGACCCCACCATCGACGCACAGAAGGTGACCTGCCGCGGACATTTTTTTTTTCAATTTTGTTTTTCGTCCTGCTTCGCGCGGTAGTCTTATCTGCCTCGTTGGTTGGTAAAACTGTATACATAGGGTGTGTTGGATTCTACTGTAGTTGGCTCAACGGCTCCCAGCTGGCGCGACGGCTCTCAACTAAATGGCTCTTAGCTAAACAGCTCTACGGCTCTCTATCACGGGGGCCTTAGTAACCAGGACCCATCACGTGCAAGAAAAGCTATATATTTCGGTATTTTTACTATGCATATTTGGTCCTGATTATTATATGTTCCCCCGTATTAGCGCAATGGCCCTCAACTCGCTCAACAGCTGTTGCTTCCTCCTTTTCGTCTGCTAACATGTGTTTGGTTGTGCGCAGCGGCTCTGAGCTAAACGGCTCTTAGCTAAACGGATCTTACGAAACGCAATGGCTCTCAAGTGGCTCAACGGCTCTTGATTCCTCCAGTTCGTCGGTTAATAGATACTTCGTGTGTGTTTTGTTTTCTGGCACACGTCCGCCGTTAGGCTTTTGGAGGCAAGGTACTCACCTTTTCCCCCCCTCTGCTGATGGCATGCGTTCTCGGTCGATGCTCGATCCAACCATTGATCTACCCGTTGAACCTTCAACCGCTGAACTAACCGTTGAATCTTCCGACCGTTGAATATTTGACCGTTAAATCTTCGACCGTTGTCGCCAGGTTTTGTACCTGGTGTCTTCGACCGCGGAGTGCTACCTGAGCCGCAAATACGGTCTGCGCGTGGGAGCTCCTTACGGAGGCGTTTGCCTTCCCAAGGACGTGCCGGAGCTGACAAGCTTGGCACCGGAGGGGTCGGTCTTCAGGGAGTTCTTGGCGGGAACGGGAAAAATCAACGAATGGATCACCAACACCCCGAACCTCAAGGTACGGACATGCGGAGCGACAGAGGAGGCACACCGCTTCGCTGTAACCGTATAAATATATACTTGTATATATACTTCGAAGTATATATATATGTCGTATACATTCATGCCATTAATAATATAGATACGAGGGAAGAAAGTGCTAAAATCTTGTCGCGATAAAAATGCAAGGCACGAACCGTAGAGGGGAGGGGGGAGAAGGGCCTACTTAGTGACCCCGGATCTGAGTTACGACTATTCATAGGAAAAAGAGAGAAAAGAGGGCCAAAGATAATAAATGGGATGGACAAAAAAAAAATGCTTTCGCTGGTCGTTATGGCTTTCGATTGTTTGGACTGTGTAGACATAAAAAAATCAACAGCTGGTGTTTTTTTTTTCTTCTTTTTTCGCAGCTGCGCAAAACGTCATCGGATTTTACATTACGTCACCCCACCGTCTGAATGCCTCCGTCGGCGACCGTGTACACCTATACGAACGTAAGCTGGCCAATGAAAACTCGCGAATCAGACGTGAGCTGAATTTTTTGGTGTTTCGCCTTGTTTACGTTTCTCTCCCTGTCCGCCCCCCCCCCCTGTCCCCTGTGCGTTCCCGCCTGCTGTTTCAGGTGGAGCTGACGGAGAGCCCGAACTGGGTGTCGCCGAGCGAGCTTATCATCTAAAATACTTGTGTACCTGAAAAAAAACGATGGAGCCTTGTAGGCGGAAGGGGAACTGGGGGGAGGGGCGAGGGGGGTTATGTACCCGATGAAGAGATGGAGCATGGAAGGCGAGAGAGAGACGGGGGGGGGGGGGGGGGTGTACTCATGTCACGCATGGCTGTAGTCCCATGTATGACGAGACCCTCGCGTCCCTACAATGCCAGGACGGAGCACGTTGGGTTTTCACGGACCAGACAGACATTTACTTGCTGGGGGGAGAGGAGGAGGGGGGGGGGGGGGGGTCTCCATCAAGAGCAGGAACATGCATTGCGGCAAGAAACTTGGGGGGGCCGCGGGAGCATGTGAATGGAGTTAATATGGAATGATGCTGTTTTTTTGTTTTTGTTTTTTTGGGTGTTTTTATTGAGGAGTGCCAAGGAGTGCTTTAGAGGAACGCACGCTCAGCGGACCGCAAGGAGAAGGGGCGGGAGAGGTTCATTCCGCTTTCAGTTTTTGACGTGGACTTGAGGAGGGGAGGGGGGGGGGCGTCAACTTCTGGACCGACATTTCCTCTTTCCAGTTTTTGACTTTCAGTGGAATTGAGGGGGGAACGATACGTATTTTTCGCTTTTTTTACGTTTTTGACGTGGAATTGAAGGAGCGCGGACTAATTGCAGGGCTGATATTTTCCGCTTTTTCACGTTTTTTAACGTGGAATTGAGAGGGGGATCGGACAAATTACTGGGCCGACATTTTTGTTTTCCTTTTTTTCCGTTTTATGACGTGATATTGAGTGGATACATATTTTATTCGCCTGGTTGGTCTTTCTTTTCCGCTTTTCAGTTTTTGACGCGGAAAACTCGGGGCACGAAATTAATTGCCTGCCTGGCTCATCGTTCTGTTCTGCTTTGTTTTCCGTTTTTGACGTGGAATTGGCAGAGGGGGGAAATTAGATGCTGGGCCGTTTTTTCTCCGCTTTTCAGTTTTTGACGTAGGATTGAGAGGGGAAACAAATTTCCGGGCCGATGTTTTCAGCTTTTCAGTTTTTGACGTGGAATTTAGAGGGGGAAAGCAAATTGCTGGTCCGAGTTTTTTCCGTGTTTCAGTTTTTGACGTGGAAAATTGGCAGGGGGGGGAGCAAATTGCTGGGCCGTGCGTGTGCTTTTTGCGCTCGTGATCCCCTTTTCTCTGTTTTATCGTACGTAGCATATAGGGGAGTGCGGCGGGTTTGACAAGATTTTGAGTCTTTTTTCCCCCCCGTTTCGGCCGCCCCTTGTGGATGTTTCGGCTGGGAACAGGGGACAGGGGACTACGCCCGTGGTTGTCCATAATATAACTGCGATATGAGTACGAGCTTCGAGGTGATGTGTATGGATGTTTTCGTGGGAGTCGGCTAGGGGATATCTCGAGCTTACCAAGTTGGACGGACGGGTTTTGGATAAAGAAAAGGAGGGATTATTCATTCGGGCGGGCGAGCGGTGGGTGGATGGGTGGGGTTTGTGCGTAGCCTCGAAGTCTGCCGTTTGTGCAGTTTGGTTGGCCTTTCTGTCGCTCTTGTTTCCGCGATAGCACTATAATAGCACGCACGCTTAGCACGTCTCCTGACGTTGTCGATGTGGAGTTTGGTGTACACGAGGTGGCGTTTTTTTGTGGGAACGCCTCGGAAAAGTTGTCTTGTTTTTTCAATGGTTGCTGCAGTCGTGACGGCCGAGAAGTTTCGGACAGATCATCATCTGGATCATCTAGATCCTAACCTGCCTAATTTGAGATGGTGTGAAGGATCTGTGCAGGATCTGTGCAGATCGACGGAGGGAACATGTGATAGACCATGCAGATTACACGGTTCCCACCCAGCAACATGAGCTAGATCGTACAGATCATACAGATCAGGGATCTATCTTTCCTTGAAAGGTCTAGATCATGAACTGAGGATCGATGATCTATCTGATCTATCTGTAGATGATCTGTCCGCGAGGTGTGAGGTGAAAGTTTGACGCATACATGGGCTCGTGTCCGGCTGTGGTTTAGTGTCGTCAGCTTGGCGTAAGGATCGGCTGTTTACAAACCGTGCTGACTCTTGAAGTTGTTCGTCCGTACCTGCCCCTCCGCCTTGCGCGTTCTGTGTTTCAATGATGGAGTTTGGGGCGGGGGGGGGGGGGGGGGGGGGGGAAAAAAGTGGGGGGGGGGTGGGGGGGGACGGGGGGGGGGGTTACCCGCTGCGTAAGATGTTGCGATAGCTAGGACTATACCAGATGCATGCCTTTTGGGCAGCCATGCCGTACGCAAAAGCCTTTTCGGCCGCCATGCATGGTGCATTCGCAATGATCCGTGTAGAAGAAATCGTTTCCATGTCTTGGGGAGGGATGTTGGAGGAGGGTTGGGGGGGGAGGGGAGTGGCGGTGGCGGTGTTGGGGCGCAAAGGCACGAAATACCCCCCTCTCTAGAGTGCGGGGGTTAGTGATGTGCCTGGCTGGAGGGGGGTTCCGGAAATGTCGACTGTGCCAATATGAATCGTTCTTCCGTGAATGTCTGGAAACTATTATCTGGTTGCTGTATATAACGCAGCACCAATTTACGGTATTGACTGTATCGCAGCGCTAATTATCGGTATTGGCTGTCATGCAGGGCCAATTAACGGTATTGACTGTGGCTCAGCGCCAGTTTGACTAATGCCATACCTATTAACGGTATTGACTAATGCAGTTGCCAATTAACGGTATTGACTTTAACGCAGCGCCGTTGACGGCATTGGCGCGCTGTTCCTCGGCGTAGTTTTGTTTATCTGAGATTCGACGGTCGGACGAGAAACTTATGATGCCATAATATCAGCGACCACGTAAGCATCCCGCTTACAACTGCAGTACTCGTCAACCGAAATGTCACAATCCCAGTCTTGAAGACAGATCACAGGCGTCTGTTCATGTCGACACACCCATGCTCATATATACTCGTACTGCGTCCCGCTTGCGTTTCAACCGAAAAGGCACAAGGAAGTCTTGGGACTGATGCTGCTGCTGTAGCGTCTGCTCATCTCGACACTGACGAAGCAGGAGGCAAGTATTGGGACCGATAGTTTTGCGTCTGGTCATCTCGACACCGGGAAAATAGGGTAAGGGACAGATACATAACATAAGCACATAAGGCCAGTTTTGGGACAGATACACAGCATACGGCCAGTCTTCTTGCGAAAGATACCTGGGGCATAAGGCCACAAATGAATACGCGCATGAGCATAAGGCCAGTCTTAGGATATACGTGTTGTGCGTCTGCTCAAGTCATGTTGACAACACAATCAACCCGACCGAAGTTGCAAAAGGGACACAGATGCTTGCGTCTCTCTGCTCATCATGTCGACACACCCATGCTCGTACACCTGTATGTAACGCATCGCTCACCTTCTACCGGAATGGCACCACCGGCACCGATCTCGCCCGTTAGAAAAAAGAAGTTGGAAAACGCCTCGGCCGTTGGAAAGACATGAACAGACAAACGATTGGCATTGTGGCAGCCGATAGGTACACGCGGTGGAGAAGAACGTGGGTCAGGGCGCGCTGCGCAAAGGAGTACGCTCTCCTGGCAGGTCGCTGAGCATTCACACCGCGAGTGACACAGGCCTGCTGCGTAAAATGAATGAGGTTTTCAGTTCGTCAGATACAAGCACGCTACGTTCTTCATGGAACACACACACGCACAAACGATACGATAAACTTTTTTGGAAGAGATGGAAGTGTGACCATTAATAATGCCCAAGCTATGGTTGTTTTTATCGAGACTACCCCGGCCAGTCAAGTGCATCGGGACTACTTCTTCAGTAGAAGCGGTGCTTCTGCACTCTGCAAGGTACTAGCTGTGGTAGGCTCACTCACCGCCGTCCAACCGGCCAGGGTGCAATTCTGTTTTTGACACACCCCCATCATAAGTGTCGTCCCGCGTACTTTCGAGCCGAAGTGGTACCACCGCCGCCGAAATGCCGCCTTCGCACGCTGCAAAACTCGATTGGCACGTGACGAGCGATCGACAAACAGGGTGAAGTTGGAGACGCGTGATACCTGGTGCTACTATGATAAGGGGTAGCACTTTTGTTGTCTTTATTTTGTCTGGCGAACGGGAGGTGCCCCCAGCCGAACAACTCCGTACAGCAGTAACCTTTTTGTTTCACAATACGTGTAATACGTAATATTATTTTGGTTTGCCTGGTTTTATTTTTCCTTCTTTCAGGGAATGTTTTTGAGGGATCAATGTTGAGGCTCATGCTGCTACACATTGTTGAGGATGTCAAACACCATAACAATATTATCATCGTTGCCATCCATAAGGTGTAGCATGAGATGTAGCATGAGGTGTGTTGATATTATCATCCTTGCCATCCACAATGCGTGGCATGAGGTTGAACGTATACCACTCATGATCACTCCGAAAGAAGAAAACCACGGAGGAAACTCTTCGTGCATTGCCTTATGATAGGCGACGGACTTGTTTGTCGGGCTGCGCTTCATCTGTTTCTCAAAGTCAGGTAGGTTCTGGGTGAGGCATATAGTTTCCTATACTATAATCAAGATCATCAAGTAAGTGCACCCCTATGGTGTTAATAGCATGCATCAGGAGGTGGGTCAGGACGCCGAATCAATGAATATCGCTGAAGGAACCGCACGACGAAAAATCTCGCCTGGCTCGCCCAATGTTGGTCTTCAACTCGCCAGACAACGCAAACACTACTCCTGGGGAGCATACACGCATGCATGCAGTCTCAAAAGCTTTCCTAAAAAAGACGAGGGCATCGTCAGACGGGAGCACCTATAATAACAGGGATCATTGGATTCTTGCCGAATCTACGCCAGTCAGTGTTTTTCGCTTCGTAGAGGCGATGTACTGCGAGGTAGACCCACTCACCGACCTCTAGCCGGCTTGCCATCCCGCCCCTACGGCTGCCGGCACCCAGCAGCCCACCAAGCAGCTACACCACCCTTGCCCCTCCTGAGCCCTCATTTCCCCGTTATGATCCTACCACGCCCCCCGCGGATCTGTTTATCTAGAAGTACGCCAAGCGGCTCCGCCGCAACCCCCACTTCCAGCCCCCCTTTCTCCTCGTCTCGGTGCCACCCTGCCCCTCTGGCTCCCGCCCTCCAGCTCGCCAAACAGCTCCACCACCCTCGCGCCCTCCAGCAGCTCGCCAAGCAGCCCCACCGCCCCGATCCACCCCCACCCCCTACATCCCCATCCTGCTGCCGTCGCGCCTTCCAATTCCTGCCATTAAGCAGCTCGGCAAGCAGCTCCACTGTCCCAATCTACCGCCACCCCCCGTATTCCCTTCCAGCTGCCACCCGCCCTTCACCCCCGCCCCCCCGCCCAGCTCCCGCCTTTGGTCGCTGTAAGAAGACGGCTTCAGAGGCGAATACAGATACAAGGGATTAGTGTTGAGTATGGGGGGAGAAGCTGGCGTCAGAGCCTGATACGTTCGGCTTGGGGTTGTGTGGAAACGCGGCGGGGTGACAAGACGTACCATATTTAGGGAAACCAATCCCACCTCCTCCATCACTGAGCACCCTTTATATGCCACCTCTATATATGGTAACTCTCCTCCTGCAGCCAACCCCCCTACCAGCTCCCGCCCGCAAGAAGCTCGTCAAGCAGCTCCTCCGACCCGAAATACTTACACTCCCCACATTCCGTTCCTGCAGCTGCCCCCCCCAACCAGCTGCCGACCGCCAGCAGTGCGCCAAGCAGCCCTTCCCCCGAATTTACTCCCACCCCCTATATTCCTTTCCAGCGACCGCCCCCACTGCCGGCTCTTCCCTCCAGCAGCTTGGCAAGCAGCTTCGTCGCCCCAATCTACTCCCACCCCCTACAACCCTTCCTGCAGCCGCCCCCATACCATCTCCACCCGTCCAAGCAGCTCGCCAAGCAGATTCTCCGCCCCAATCTACACCCACCCCCTACATTCCCCTCCTGCAGCCGCCACCCCTACCATCTCCCGCCCTCCAGCAGCTCGCTACGCAATTTCTCCACCCAAATCTACTCCCACCCCCTACAATCCCTTCCTGCAGTCGGCCCCCCTAACATCCCCGGCCATCCAGCAGCTCGCTAAGCAGCTTGTCCGCCCCAATCTACTCGCACCCCCTACAATCCCTTCCTGGAGCCGCCGCCCCTACCATCTCCCGCCCTCCAGCAGATCACCAAGCAGCTTGTCCGCCCCAATTTACTCCCACCCCCTACAATCCCATCCTGCTACCGCCCCCCGTACCATCTCCCACCTTCTAGCAGCTCGCTACGCAGCTTGTCCACCCCAATCTACTCCCACCCCTTACAATCCCTTCCTGCAGCCGCCCCCCCTACCATCTCCCGCCCTCCAGCAGCTCGCTACGCAGCTTCTCGGCTCCAATCTACTCACACCCCCTACAATCCCGTCCTGCAGCCGCCCCCCCTACCATCTTCCGCCCTCCAGCAGCTCGACAAGGACCTTCTCCGCCCCAATCTACTCCCGCCCCCTACAATCCCTTCCTGCAGCCGCCCCCCCTACCATCTCCCGCCCTCCAACAGCTCGCTAAGCAGCTTGTCCGCCACAATCTACTCTCACTCCTTACAATCCCTTCCTGCAGCCGCCCCCCCTTACCATGTACCGCCCTCCAGCAGCTGGCTCCGCAGCTTCTCCGCTCCAATCTACTCCCACCCCCTACAATCCCTTCCTAAAGCCGCCCCCCCTACAATCTCCCGCCCTCCAGCAGCTCGCCAAGCAGCTTTTCCGCTTCAATCTACTCCCGCCCCCTACAATCCCTTCCTGCAGCCGCCCCCTCTATCATCTCCCGCCCTCCAGCAACTCCCTACGCAGCTTGTCCGGCCCAATCTACTCCCACCCCCTACAATCCCTTCCTGCAGTCACCCCCCCTACCATCTCCCGCCCTCCAGCAGCTCGCTAAGCAGCTTTTCCGCCCCAATATTTTCCCGCCCCCTACAATCCCTTCCTGCAGCCGCCCCCCCTACAATCTCCCGCCCTCCAGTAGCTCGCCAAGGACCTTGTCCGTCCCAATCTACTCCCACCCCCTACAATCCCATCCTGCTACCGACCCCCGTACCATCTCCCGCCCTCCAGCAGCTCGCCAAGCAGCTTGTCCGCCCCAATCTACTCCAACCCCCTACAATCCCTTCCTGCAGCCGCCCCCCATACCATCTCGCGCCCTCCATCAGCTCGCTACGCAGCTTCTCCGTTCCAATCTACTCCCACCCCCTACAATCCCTTCCTGCAGCCGCCCCCCCTACCATCTCCCGCCCTCCAGCAG
>MEHQ01004336.1:0-16696 GCA_008828725.1 Saccharina japonica | reverse complement strand
CTATCTCCGCGTGTAGATTTCTCAGGGGAATCATGCACTTCGCCTACTGAATATTTGCTTCTGCCGCAAAGATAATATATAGACGGCATAAACATATGGTACACCTGAGCATATAGGTAACCGGCATTTAGCTCACCTCACACCTGCATCGAAATCAAGTAGGTGGCTGTTCGACATTGTACTAGACATACACAACTCCAGCAAAACGGAGGCAAACAGCTTACCCAGTTCAAGGCCAAAACGAATATGCCTTCCACGTCGCACATAATCAACTCACCTTGCCAAGTACCTTCTCCGCCCGCTGAAGCATCGCGACAATCGCCCGGCAACGCCTGAGATTCGCTTCCATGCCGTTGTTGTTGTCTCGTTTATTTGCTATCATATTCACAAGGATAGACAGGGCCGCCGCCGCTTCGCTAACGCCGGGAATATGGCAGTTGCGCGCGAGATCTTCCACCGCATCTCCAACAGCGCGACCAACCCCTAGGTTTGGAAGCACCCGTGGGCGGCCGGTCGACGCCATGGGTTGAATTACACCCAAGGCTAGAGAAACTGGGCTCTTCTCTCCTTTGGGGATGCTGGTAGCAGAAGTTGAACCATTTTCGGCATCAGTCCGTGCGACATTAATCCCAGCATCACTACCGCCACCGTCGTTATCAACATGTTGGGCCGGATCAGAGTATCCCTTTATAGCCGCAACAACCGGATCAACACTAGAACCACCACCATCGTTGTGTTTACTCGTGGCAGGCTCGGCCGCAGGTTGCGCCGCCCCGGTGAATGCTTCTGGGCGTGACGGCCCAGTACCTCCGACTTCATCAGTAGTTTCAGCCGCTGCCTCCACTATCGGGTTTGACACCGATTGCGGCGGCGAGTAAATGGTGTGCTGGGGGGAAGGCGGAATGTTGCCCTCCTCGGCTACAACAACCGGGAGAGGGCTCTGGCGGTTAGGCCCCCTTTTGGTCGCGACGTATAACTTCCATATGACTTGCAACTTCCGTATAATCACCCCGAGTAATATTAAAGTGAAGCCTGCTACGGCAAACGCTACGCCTGTTATGGCTGATGTAGAGCCCGAGTCTGATTGTGCGCGTACCGGTGTGACATCAGAGGTCATAATACGACGGGTAGTGCTAACCTCCGTTCCATTCGGTGTTGGGATGTTGACAGGTGCACCAGTTGCATCCAAATCCCCAGATTCTGCAGGAGAGGCCGCCTTAGCGAAATCATAAGCAGGTGATGCCGCGACTCCAGGTGCAAAACTTTCCAAACCAACAGACCGATCTCCTGATGAAGAGGGCGTGGCCAAAAACCTTTGGCTTGAAGGAGTTGGTGTGGCATCCGATGTCGGAGACGGTGTTCCATAATCGCTACTAGTTGATGGTGGGAAACGGTCTGCAGCTGTTGGAGAAATTGTTCTTAGTTTCGCACTTCCGCTTGAAGGAGATGGCTCAGGTGTACTCGATTGCAAAACCCTACCGCTTACAGGATGTGTCGCAGCAGCAACGGGTGTGACAACAAGTGCAATACGTCCATTTTCAGACGATCTAAGACTTGAAAGAGTTGTCGTTCCCGCGGAGGCAGGAGATGCCCGCGTTTGTGATCGAGAAGGTGAAAACGTTTCAGGTTGAAGCGATTTAGCTGGCGCACCTGCGTCGACCATTTCAACCGTATCATCACGTTGCTCAAGTGTTGTGTCCATCGATGAAACAAGAGTTACTCTCGTAAAGAGTATTGTTCCATCGTAGAATGCCGCCATCGCCTTCATACCATCATTTCCAGATTCTTCGTCTGGCTCTGAAGAGCCACCCTAGGAGATTATACACGAAACAATGTACGGGCCGTTAACAAGACATACATCATATACCAGGTACGTATGCAATGTGATGTTTGCTGGACACACATATATACATACGTGCATACTTATACGTTTACCCATGTTCCAGAAACGATGCACTTTCACTGTGCACTAATATAATATACACACGTTTTAGTATCTACGTGTCGCTTTACGACGCTTATATGGTTCGGAACGGTCTCGTTTCATTGCACACTGCGGACTTCATGTGCACCACTAGTGGCAACGCGACGTGTTACTGTCTGTAACTGACTCAGGCAAGCACCTCAAACCGTGCGCACTTTATTCGCGGTGCCACTGTGGATGATAATCGCTTGCTTCAATATGTTTGTGACCAACGCGGCTCATTAAACATGCGGATTTTGGTTTACCTATGCCAATGGTCATGTACCCGAATTTATGTGTTGATACCAACTGGCCTAAGCGACATGCAGATGATGTAACCTGCAGGACCTCATATACAGAGTACGATGAATTATTCGACACTGATCATATCCACATTTACATATCAACAAGCGAAACACATTGGCGAAGACTTTGAATAAAGCCGAGCTCTACGTCATGATCAATATTGACAGCATGTCTAATACTACGACTTCCTCAAGAATAGGGGAAACAATAACGATGGGACTCTCAAACGCTTAGACGTAAGTCAGGGTATAATTGTACTGGTGTACAGCTCTACGTGGTTTATTACGGCACCAGAGCACTTCGTCATGCTGTTCCACCGCGTTCGATGTGGTTCAAAATACGCGTAGGCACTATACAATTTGGAAATGAAATACGGCCAACTCTATGCCTATAGCCTGTACATTGGTATGAGGCGTGGTACGATGGAGGTATATCGTCCTAGCCAAAGTAATACTGCCTTACGGTTCTCGATACTTGAAACACAATTATCTCAATCTAGCTGCAGTACGTTGCAACAGGTCTGGGACCCCGAGACAGCGACCTCAACCTAATGACACTGTCCGTGGTATCACCCGGCTGGTGCCTTCCACGGAAGTTGAGCACCGTGTTGTTTCTGAGAGAAGTAACAACAGGGGCTCTGTGCCTAACCAGGAAACTGATGTCTGAGGAATGTAGAAGTGCTAGCCGATGAACGATCCCGTGCTCTTTTTATGTGTAACACGAAAACTATTGCAACGCAATAATGATCTTCCGACGATGTTGGGATAACGAGCCACGTCATTCCGAAAACGTGTCAGCCAAAAAACGGTACAGTACCTCTGTTATTGCACGCGTGGTCGACGAGCACCGTCAGTTCTCAGTATTACGTGCCAAAAGGATAGCGTTGCGCCCGTGCCGTATATCTCCATTCGCGGTAAGTCGTATTTCAATTTGAAGTATCCTTATCATCTCCCAATCCCCCAATGGCCCTAGCGGTACTCGTACTATTTATCACCAATTTCAACATGTGAAATATAAAGAGATTAAGATTTACACTACTCGTAGGTGCGTTTTTAATGTTTTTTCAGGTTATGGCATTGTTCATCGGATCTCATGTATATGTCTCAGGGCCAGGTATGTATTGGGTGGATCGGGTTTAGACCCCCACCACTCAGGAGCTTCACAAGTTTGAGATGGGCAACTGTGGTAGCAGGAATCGCTGCCTAAAGTCGTTTTGAAACCATATTTGTCTATTTTCTAAAATATTGTATACAAAAAACAACATGACACAATACCAGATGTTGTTTTGGCGCCACGATTGTTTAGTGTCGGTAAACCTAACTCCCCAAGCAAGGCAAGACTAACATTATTATCATGCTTACAAAGTGTTCACATATTTTCGTTCATCAGTAAACATCCAAGTGGCTGAAAAACGGCAATCTAAAAAGGGAACGAATATTTAATCGTGGGCCAGCCGCCCAGTCTTTCTAATTAGCTTTATTAACAACGATGACGCATACTTTATCCAAGCTCCAAACATCCATGGCGCTGTGTTTCAACGCGAACAATGGAACCAGCTAGTTGGTCACACTCTTGTGATTGTGTCTCCCGCCACGGACGAAGATGTGCTCAACATCGTATTGTAATGAACGACGCACATACCGCAGCCTGACAAGTTAATGTTATATGTCATGTCACCTGCCAGCGCCAGATCTCCTCCCCATCGGCTTTGAGCGCCACGATGACAAACTCAGAGTCGCCCAAATTTGCGCCAAGCCAGGTTCCTTGTGGACTACCGCTGAGTATGATGGACCCGTCGGCTAGCACCGCTACAGCGAAGAACTCCTCGTCTTCGGAAGTGCCATTCTGTGGAAACAATACACCCAGTGCATCGGTGTTCACAACTTAGTACTAAACCAGACTAGTGTACTAAACGTAGCAGGATCGTATCGGTTGTTCCCGACGAAAGAGACATCCGGAAGGTTGCACCCCGGCAGACACAACGGCGTAACTGCGACATCACATGCAATCATGCCAGAGAGTCACATTGAATGTATCGCCACGACTATTAATAGCAAACGTGAGAACTGATATACCCTACAGTAAACGTGATGTGCAAACCACATGAACACCCTCAGAACATGAACACTAACACACAGAGGCTGGTATTTTAAATAAACAAAACCTGGGAGCTGCGATACTGAAGGTAGAGTAGAACGCACAAAACTGAACGTAAACACAACCGCTGGCCCTGATTTTAATTTCCTTTCTGGGCATTACGTACTGTAGGGTAGACTATTCCAACTGCTACCCTCCTTTAATACCACTGCAACTACGAACATGCAGGAAGCTTCCCCGCACCTGCCACCTCCAGACCTCGTTGCCGTCTGCATCCAACATGACAGCCTCGAGCTTGTCTTGCGTCGTGCTTCCTGCACGCGCCGCAACGATGAACGATCCATCGGTTGCCAATGATCCTGCATGTACACTGGGGTACTCATGTCCTGGAACGTCCTAGTATGCGAACGGCGCATCCAAAGCGTGACCGAAAGTGAGGACGAAATCGCCAATACCAATATAAACGCAAGCGTCGAGGTATGTTTTAATTTTTCAAGCACAAGGTACACTAGGCACGGACAGTAGCATCAGTATGTGAACGCACAAGCGACTATGTTATAATACAACAGAGCACAGATTAGGCCATTGGGTGTTTCAGCCATGCCATGGACAGGTCGGCGCCATGGTAGGTCTCAGGGGTTGCAGATAAGGGCCTGTACACTGCAGATTCTTGCAACAATAGAGATGACACGTTATGGCCTAAACTGGCTCGGGGTGACGGGAGTCATTAACCCAAACATGGTTGGAATATCATCCTTTTGATTCAACATTGTTTCGTTGTGTACTTAATGCGGTGGGATTGTCCATCGGACAGCCCTTCTGGTTTCCTTGACAATCAGTGTTAGGGCGAGTTACATAGCTCCCCAAAGGAAAACCCTGAAAAACAAATGGTGCATTGTTACCGTAGCATGCGTCTGCACCTGGAACGGGATAACGACATTACTATATGTATCGCCCACCATAGCTCGGCATATTCGATATACGCACATGTCAATTCCATTCATGTGCTTTCCAATGGGACATTATACGAACAATATGATTTGAAATTTCACAACCTGATCCGTGCTAACAGCGCTCCTTAACCCGATGTCGTCAGAATGGCGTTGGTGCTCGATTGCGTGATATATCCAGGTCTTGGGAATGTTTATCTGCCTGCACTTTCAGCTCTTCTCGAACTCAGGTTTTGGGTGTGATTATCAAGCTCATTAAGTTGTTATCCTAGGGAAACGGATGTGGTACTATTGGTGTAGCATCATCGAAGAGGCTACGAAGTGTCGCAGGTTGGGGAGCCTCATCCGAGTGTCAACGGTGGTCCGGCAGGTCATGTTTGATACATGGTAGTTCTGAAGTAGAAACCAGCGCGTTAGGATCAATGGCGTCTAGATGCTGACGAGGATACTGTGGCTTTGCGGCGACCATGATGTATCAACCTCAATTAAAACACACGAGAGACAATTTGTCACGGCGTGTCGGCCCCGCGTAAGATGCAAATAATCATATAGCATATATGTTGGCGAGTGGTTAAGGATAGGTTGCGCCCATCTCGTGTGTCCCTATTATTACTCTCGTACTGTCGAACAGCCTACAAAGGTTTTCACATAGGGTCCAGACAGCGTCACCCTCCAACATCATCACCTACTTCGTTTTTAAATGAAACCCATTTTAAACCATATTGGCGGATTCGGATCTAGTGTGTTTGCCTCTCGTTGTCTGCTTGCCGTAACCTCGGCAGAAGCACGGAACCGATAATCAAAACATACTCCGCTCTTTATTATGCACTCAAGATAACCATGACCGCGTGGACTTTTGTGGCCCCCTCCGCAGCAAAATTACGTCCGTCGAACAAAAACACGGCAAGGATGCCCAGGATTCCTCGAAAAATGTTGGAATTTGAAAATAACGAAACTTGAGCATAGGTTTAAACGCCGACGACGAAGAGCTCCCACTTCTATCCCTTTAGTTCCAACTTACTAAGGAAACACGCACATATCTTCGTCTGGTCCGCCGCGTATACATTCAGGCATATTCTAAAATCAGTGAAAATGAGTACTGCGACCTGTACAGTTTTATGGTGTGCCCATCGTACGAGCAACCGCTTATCCTTACAATGATGAAACAAACTACAGCCTCACCTGCCATCGCCACAACTCGTTTCCTGTCGGGTCAAGCTTGATCACGGCCACTACCCAAACTTCTGACAGAAACGACACGCTGGCGTCGACGCCAGTGAAATCTCCACCTGAAACCCCCGCCAACAAGACCGACCCATCCTCCCCCGTGACGACAACGTGGGCTGAGTCGAATTCGTCGGTCCCACCCTACAGGGGGGGGGGGGGGCAGAGAAACCGACGAGCTGATCAGAGATATAGTGCTTCAACGGTGACATTGAAGATGCGGATCACGGCAAACCCAAGCAAATCCTTGGACTCGATTGGACCGCATATTCCCCTTAATCCTCGTTGCCGAGTATTGACCACTGGGCTATTGCAACGCAGGGTAGGCGATACAAAATACGCAGCATAGACCTGGCCTTCAGCCACCACCTTCCCGGCCCATACCCGCTCTAGACGTCCGGGTCATGGGTCCTCGGAAAACTTCCTACGGTTGTTTATGCCTACCCAAGGTGCCTACCCAAGGTTTGTAGTACCTGTTTAAGCATGTTCGAGTAACACATCCATACCCGATGTTACTGTGACACAAACCAAAGCGTTTGTCTTAAGAGGTTGCTACCGGAGGGATTTAGCTCCTTATTGAATAATTTAGACACTATGGGTTTTGTTTCGTGGAATAAACTTCACATACGTGTTGGTTCCGGAAAAGGCTCAAAGGCCCACCTTCGGGAAGCCACAAACGAAATACATTGGTTTTGTTCAACACTAACCATGTCAACCTGACCACATGAAGAAGGGAACACAGTAGTGAGGCGTGTTTGGTCGTGCGGACATAATTCTTATCGGTTGCCGAGGCGCTATCACTCAGACGCGTACTACGATAGATGTTGAAATATTTAGGCGCTTGTTCGTTTCCTTAATGATCTGTCTTCTTCACCGATTAACGTCGAGCTTTCATTCTTGTGTTGGTAATATTTTCGTACTATGGCGATGAAAGAATGCCGCGTATGTAGAGACTCTGTTTCCGTGGAGAGAGATGGCAGAGGTGGCACATAATTGTCTGTAAAAATCACTTGTGAACAAGAAGAAAAACATGGTTTCAAAAGGCGCTTATGTTGCCATACTGGAAAGAAAATTGATCTGAGAGATCGACGAAAAGGAGAGGAAAAGGACAGAAGAGTGGACTAGAGAAGAGGAGTAGACGTGTAGAGGAGTAGCGTGGTCGAGGTGGGGGATGCCTGCACCTGATTTTATCTTTATAGTGTCCTGATTTATATTGAAAGTCGTTCTACCGTAGTGTGTACCGTTCCCTGGAATATTTTCTACAACGTTATAGTAACGTTCTAGCAACGTTCTCAGCATCGTTCCTGATAGAGATATTTTGGACACGGAATAGAGCTTACTACGAGTAGGACAAACTCGTAACATATCCGCATATTGTATTTACCCGTGTATCAAACGTAAGATACTCATATATTCGTATCAGTGCGTAGTGGGTGTACATCATAAAATAGATACGTATGGATCTCAACGTCCATATGCTAACGCGGTGATGGAAGTCAGTATATAGAGTAACGCCTACAGTGTAGAAACCTGATACTCCAAAACACAACTGAACGAATGAATAATTAGATAATGGTACAACTATTTAGTCCTGCGTAAATGCAGCGGCGACATGGAAAACAGTAAAAACAAAGTTCACTACATATTAATTCCCGTGTGATGGCGGCAGCAATATTGTTGCACTCATGTCAGAAAAATGTTATCGTGGATGTCCATGATCACTGAGTCATGAAGTACATTGGAGAGCGTAGAAAGTTACCTACTGTACTTACAACCCTACCCGTCAATTGAATTACTGCAACGTTTGAGCTACGGAGATAGTACTTAAACTTGCAGCAGGAAACAAAGTTGGCGGGTGTGTACGCAGACGAAGATAACATTGCCCTCCTGTTACTGTTCGTACCAGTACGCGTAATAACTCACTTGTCCAGTAGTCAACATTGGATAGTTAAAGAGACATTTTATAAAACTGTGACGTGTGTCCAGTGTGCGGTACAGACGTGTGTACCTACTAAAATGAATCCTACAGAGTAGTACCTGATACGAGTAAAATCAAAGAAGAAGAAAATCGTGGTGTGATGACCAGCGATGTTTCCCCTAGAAAAGTAGCGTCAATCCGTATGGTGGGTGTTCAATGCGCCCCTGAATGGATACCTAGAGCATAATCAAATCGAAGTAGCAAACTGATGACGTTCGTCCAATACAGCGACAAAGTGTACTATTCAGTTGTGTACATGTATGTACTTAAGTACTCGAAATACGTTTACGAGTACAGATATCACGGCAATAGACTACGTTGGACGTAATCCTATCGCATAATGTACTCGTGGTGCTGTGGTGTTCACCAGCGAGCGATATCCTGGCAAAACAAAACTTGAAAACTATTTACTGTACTTGTGCTACGCCCCATCAATGTATGTTAAGACTACTAAGAACTCGAACGAAATCGAAACGAAAACGTGGACGTAAGCAGGTATATGGCCAGCTATATACTGATACGTTTGTTATACATTCAGCATTTTGAGTGTGTATTTAGGATACGTACTCCAAGGAAAACTGTAGAATGCTAAACAACAACTAATAACCAGGCAGAGTGGTATCCGTTACGGCAAACAACCGTGTGCATCGTGTTTTTATGATCTTGCACAAAAGGTACATGTGTTCAAATACTGCACGTACAGCAAAACGTCAACCAAGAAAGAGTTAAAAAATATACTCCTACCCTCCCCTCCTATAAATATAGAATATATTTATAGGTTGGGTTGGCGTCGGTTGGCAACGATGCTGTAAAACACGCCACTCGCTGCCTAAGCTAGACAACCAGGGTGCCGTTTTGTTCTGTTTTGTTTTTGCGGTCACCAAAGCTGGCGGTCGAGCAGATCATTTGTGGGGGGTGGAGAACCTTTGCTCCGCACAAGGGGAATGGTCGTATCACTTAGTGTTAATATCGTAAGGCGTCCGCGAGGCAGTTACATAGTAAACCCCATTGCTGTCTCCGGAAGTGGCCACACCAGAAATTAAATTAACTCATTGAAGCTGTCGTCCATATGCAAGTCCGTCTCAGTGGCGTTTCTCAGCAGGATGCAGCTCACCCTCCATGCGACTCGCCCATTACCTCACGGCGCTTCATGCTTGGTGCAAGCAATGTCTGCCTGGTTGGTGAAAACCCAGCGTGCTCCGTCCCGGCATTGTAGGGATGCAAGGGTCTATGGTCTTATGACTACGGCCGTGCACGACATGAGTACCCCCCCCCCCACGAAACCAAGTTAAAAATAGACGCAAAGGAGAGGACATCCTACAGCAGTCCAATAGGGCTGTAGTACGTATTTGCTTCTGCGCATGATGATGACGATCTTCGTTCTTCGTGTGTGTGTTGTGTAGATACCTTGAACATGTAGTGCGTACAATACATAAGTGGGGCTGCTACTGATGATCTTGTAGAAGCAGAGCAGACCAAGCTGTACGAGTAGATGGTGGCTGTGAAAATATGTTGATGATTGCGACGTAGAGCTAAAGAGGTGGTTAAGACCTGTCCTCGCAGCCAGTCCGTCATGTTGTGCTGGGCCGTGTAGCGTGATGAGTGCGAGTGCCTGTTGATGTTGTCGCGGTTGGGTCGCGTTTTGTGGTGCAAAATTAAAACTTGCTCTCCAGATCTGTACCAGGCATGCAACAAGAATTTGTCGAACTCCTTGCTTGGGGTGAATCTCCCAAGTGCCTGCAAAGTGGCGTTTGGGTTTTGGCTAGGATCGTGTCAAATACGTAGCTTGTCCCCATCGCACTGGAGACGGTGGTGGCCAGCTACTTTATGAAGGCTTCGGTGGTGGTGCTGTTGAGCTTAGCCCTAGTAAGATATTTGACGGTGATGTCATCGTCTCCGATTCTGAAAGAAGAGCTTAAACAATATAATGTTGAATAAATTGCTGTAGATGACATCAAAGGGCGAGTATCGCAGAACAGCTGTTGTTATACTAGTCCTAGGAGCCGATACCTTCTCGACGTAGTGATGTGGCAGAGTCGCCCGTACAGAAGTAGTTGAAGTAGTTTAGATCCTTGTCAAATAAAGTGAATAATCTGCAAAGAAGAAGCGCTGATGATGACTTCTGTAATAAACGATGTTAAACCAAGTTGATTCTCCCGTGGCAGGCAGTGTAGCCGATTTATCGACGACCCAGCTGCTTGATGCAGCACTTGTTGGTCTTCTCCCCCATACATTAAACGATAACGGGTTTTCTTTTTGAGCCTAAATACGTGCCTCTTCGTCAAAAGGTGAAGCCGTTGTTGGAAATGGATGCCTATATGTACGCTGGAGGAGATCCCCACGGTGCTACGCGGAGTAGCAGTTTGATCAACGACCTGGCTGGATGTTGCAGCCTGTCTAGGTCTGCTCGTCGATACTTTAATGAGGACAAATCTACTTATACGTACTTCGCGATTGGAAGCTTGAACAAGCAGTTTGAATAACGACTTCGCGCGTATGAATACCGTGGAGCCGGGTCGAACCGAACTTGTGTTGTGATGGCGGAAAAACGGAGGAATTGTAACGTTCTTCGTGCGTTACAGCGTGGAAGTAGTTTGGAACTAGCTTCGCGTGTGATGAGCACAAATAGTTTTGTGGCGTGTTGCGCGCTTTCAGCATTAAAGTATGATAGTATCCAAAACAAAGCTTTTCGTGCGATATTACAAAAATAATCGTTTGGCTTATTTTTGCGATTACGGCGTGAAAACGATTTGGAACGTACGAGTACGTGTTTCACGCATAGAAGCGTGACACCAGTCGTACATGCTACCCGCGTGAATGCGTGACACCAGTCTCCTTACCTGCCTCGCGCATACAAGCGTGATAACAGTAATCCTCGTAGTAACCCTGTCGAAGGTACTTGATAAAAACCGACGAGGAAAGTCGTTGTCGATGTTGTCGGGTAGTTGCTGATCCTTTGATTTGTAGAGATAAAATCTTATCACTCCGCACTTGAAAAATTGTTTTTTCTTCAAATATAGAACGTGACGAGCTCGCAGGGGGGGGTCGTTCCGCGGTGCCAGTCGGTGCGTAAACCATCTTTGAGGCTCATACTCGAACGAATGACGCGTGTGTCGAGGCCCTCTCTTTGTGGAGAGACATGGCAGAGGTGGCACCGAAGTGTCTGTAAAGATAACTTGTAAAAAAGAAAAGAGATGGTTTGAAAAGGCGCTTATGTGGCCATATTGGAAAGTATATTGATCTGAAAGATCATTGAAAAGGAAGAAAAATGGACAGAAGAGTGGAGTAGAGAAGAGGTGTAGAGGAGTAGAGTGATCGAGATGGGGGATGACTGCACCTGATCATCTCGATACAAGGCCCATGCTACGGACAGTAATTCTACCGTAGTGTGTACCGTTCCATGCAATGTTCACCAAAACGTTATAGTAACGCCCTAGGAATGTTCTCAGCATCGTTCGTGATGGAGATGCTTCGGACATACAATTGAGCGCACTCCGAGTACGACAAACTCGTATTTTTTCCTCATATTGTATATCCCCGAATATCTAAACCAAGATACTCATATACTCGTATCAGTGCGTAGTGACTTCAACCACAAAAAAGATACGTATGGATCTCAACGTCCATACTAAAACACTAAGGTATGGAATTGTGCGTCGGGTATCCCTTTGGTTTCACCTGAAAAAACAGTTTTAGGGCAAGGCATAGCGCACCTTCAATGACTACCCACAAAAACAAAAATGGTGCACCTCTATCGTGAAGTACATCCTCGGGGAATACCTTCTTGAGGTAAAGTTAAGGATATTTGTATCCAGGCCATAGATCGGCGACAAAGCCTATATATTCCACACGACATGTTGACATGACCATATCATGTATCGAGAGTCGTCCGTGTCAATAGATTCGCTTGCAAGCCGTGAAGTGTTGAGGTATGAAACGTCAGCGAAGTTAAAACGAAAAACGTTGAACCCACAAGGCAATAATTACACTTCCGATAAATATTTTTTTCGATTTCAATAATAAGAGTCGGAACACACAACGTTTACAGAATTGTCCGTAACCCTACGAAGTACTTCCCATTTAAAAAAGAGTGTACACACATACGTAGTGCATGATAGTCGGTCAAATATGCCGAACAATCAGAAAATAATAAAAACAAATTCAGAACGTTTTTAATTGTTTTAAAGGTCCAGTTGTGATTAGGTTTTAACAGATGCTCCGAGTATACTCGCTACTCCGAGTACTGAGTTTTACAGTACTGGCGGCCTAAATACTCGGATTACTTGGATTATGAAGAGTACTGAAGGCCCAGATACTGCGAGTACTGGGAGTATGGTCAGTACAGAACCTTGAGTTCAATCAGTGCCCACAGTATCGAGTTGCGAAATACACTTGATGCAGGCAGTATCCGCAGTACAAAACCTCGGAATACTGGGAGTACACAATGTACCCGAAGTATTTGTTCTCGCAAATACTCTACTTATACTTCTAGCTAAAGGAAGTGTCTGTAACTTGTAAAGTGCTATATATGCCAGTCGCAGACTGCCAGTACCTTGGAGTATTTGAGGCCGAGTCTTCCAAATTTGGTTGACACTCAGAGTATACTCGGACTGTCAAGTTTGTTTGGTACTCCGCGTACTGAGAGTTTTAGAGTACCTGCGCCCTGAATATTGCGAGCAACTGCGAGTATGAGCAGTACTGAATACACAAACGCTGCGAGTACCAGGAGTACCTGAAGTATCGGACCCTAAAATGCTCTGATCATGGCAGTATCTGCAGTACAGAATCTCGAAATACTCCGAGCACGAGCAGTGTGCCTAAGTACACAGCCACCAAATACTGCGAGTGCACGAAGTACCTGGGATTTTTTTTCTCGAGCACTCCCTACTTTTCTCCAAGGTGCTCGGAGAATCTGCGCAAAAATACAAATACTATAATTTGTCAGCTGTGAGTAAGGCCGATTGCACGGTTGAAATTCAACTTTGCAAGCTACGCGATACTTTCGTGGTGTCGTAACGCACAACCCTGTCGAATTTCGGTTCCCAATCGAACAAAACAAAACACGCATAACTGCGAAGCTGTACGCGTAACGCTTTGGATGTTGAGAGAAAGAGGTGCTGTAACAAGAAAATATTTTGATACTTGTAACAAATTTCACAAACTGAAATAAAACCTTTAAGATAACTTCGGCCTTGACAAAAAAAGTTCGTATTCCCAACGACGCGAGCGTGTGGTACTAGGCCAATCTTGGACTGCAGGGGATGGTGAAACACACCGTTCAACCCATTATCGAGAGGTAGGCCAAAGAAAACTCGACAAGGTTCGTACCCACCCAACTAGCTACCCCATAGACAAGGAATAAGGTGATTTTGATTACTTTATTTTACTAGGTTTGAAGTACACAGTTTTTCTACCAGATAATACATTTTTGTCCTGCGGCCGCTGGTCGTTTCTCGCCATCTCGGCTGTAGGGCATGCCGGGGGGCGCTTTTCCACCAGGGAAATAAAGTGGGTCCCGGTTGGGATCCGTGGCATGTCCTCTTGGTATTTAGGCCTTTTCACATGCTGTTCGAATGTTTAGCTTCAGAGTTTGGTTTGCTATCGGTCTTATACCAGACAGTCCGATTGTGCAAACTCTGGCCGGATTTGTTTCGTTTTCTCAATCGGATGGCTTAGGTGGTTAGATGTTGGCCCAAACACCGACGACTTAGGCTATCGGATTATAAATCAAGAAAATAAATTGGTGTCTAACCTTTTATCTAAACACCGACGACTTGGGCCATCAAAGTTTCAAATCGACAAATTGCATAGTGTCTCCATGTCAAAGATGTTATCCGGGCATTATACAAACAGCAGCAGAACAATCGATGGGTCGAATGGTGATACAGCGACGAAGCAGATGTATATGTTTTCGAGGTCGAAAAATACTAACATCAAGTTGGAAAGCGAACCACATACTAATATTAAATACAATGGTCAACAAATGTACGTGGATGCAATGAATAGTGCTCGTCATACGAATGTAAACGTTGCGGGTTATACGAACTGACATATGTTTGGCACATTTTGGTACCTGATCGCGTGGCCGAAGGATGCCGTTAAATGCATTATACGCGTTTAACTGCCACAGTGAATACACCACCTGCCACCGCCAATGCAGAGCCCCGTCGACATCCAGTTTGAATGCGGCCATGTCGCCATGTCCTAGGTTTGGTATGTCCCAGTCGCCATCCGTTTGCCCTGCCACAACCACAGAGCCATCATCTCCCATCGTTATTCCGGTAGCAATGTCCGTTCCGCTGGTGCCGTCCTGGTGGGCAAGCATGTGCATGGAATGACTTAGTCTACCTGCTTGGAAGAAACACCAACTTATTCATGGAACGTAACGACTACATATCTCGTAGAAATCGAGCGCGTAGACGAATTGCACGGGTCAGCCATCATAGCACACGTTTTTCCAATCGGCGTGTTTCATGGCTCCAAGGTGAGGGTTTTCGTGTGGTTTTTCTAGGCAGTATTTTTACTCGTGCTATGGTATGGGGGGGATTTCTTCAATGTAGCGCCCCTCTCCCGATGAGCTCGAGGCGTCAACCATCACACATCGAAGTCTAGTTTGATATGCAATCTGATGGGCGACATAACTTACAAATCATATTGTACGACACCTGTTATATGAGCTCTAAAGTTATGGTGTTGCTCCTCGATTATGGAGCTTAGACAAAAACAAATAAAACTTGTTGAATGGAATACAACCGCCCTATCACCGTACTCGAAGAAATTCCATTTCATCCGCCTTCCCCCCGGAACAAAGAAGCGAACAGCGCAAAACAAAACACTTGCATCTGACGAGCAACATCCTCGAACATCCTTGTGTCCACCATCAATTGTCACCCGAAGTCTGAAGGTTGTACAAGCTTGTTTTCGCGTTAACGTTACCGTACAGTAAGAAGAACAATGGCAAATATCTCAACGACACGCTACCGGCAGAATTCGTAAAGCAGTAGCATAGGCGCACGTGCGGGTAATCCCACTCCCTGTTGTTACTCTAGATATACTATGAGTCCTATGTGATGCGTCAAAGACTTTACAACGTAGTAGGTAAAATATTTGCAGGTTTCCTTCAAGTCGGCGTTTAACCACAGTAATTAAAGGATTATCATACCTATCAATAGTCTTACGACTGACACAAACGAATGTGACAAGATGCAACCTTTTTCAGTACTATCTTGGGGTCATGCCGCAACAATCGTGCTTCAATGTCAGAGTGAGATGGTATTAGCCTCAAGCTCTAGAGCAATAACAAGGGCTTTACTACTAAAGTAAAATGTTAACGATGAAACCAATAGACTCCTGGGTTGCAACGGTTCTCGACGGTGTTCTCGGGTTTCAGGGGGTAGAAGAGTACGGTACAAACTATAAGTACTTTACACCTCAAAATGCCACACCAAACTGCCATCAGTATCAAGCTTGATAACATGGAAGTCTCGACCGTCGGAGGCTGCGAAGACGACGCACCCATCTTCTTCCACTATTGCAGCTTCGATCTGGCAATCCTTGGAACACGCAACTCCGTCCTGTCGGTTGTTGACGAAAGTACGTTGTATGTTGTCACAAAGCGGTCGAAAAAAACAGCCACCACATTTGATATGCATTCGTGATGCAGAACACGGTTGCGCGAAAAATGAAAGTGAAACGAACGCGGTAGGGGCTATTGTTTTGTTTGGCAATGAATGGTGGGACGCGCGCTACTATGGTAGGGGTAGCACCTAAAACATTTGGGGCTCCATACGCACCCATAATCGACTTTAAATAAAACAACGAATACTTAGCCTGATGACCAATCTCCAGGCATGTCGTAGGTGGTAATCTAAACAACTGCTCAAAACGAATGCGATACGAAACATTTCTTGCGTTCAGGAGTTCAGTGAGTTGGAACGTTTTCGGCCAAACCGATATACCATCAGCTATATCGGTCGATAAACAGTCAACACGTAGTTTTGCCGGTGGTTGAGGAGAGCACAAACGCTTGTACGACTTAGCGCCATAGGACAGTGTGAGGGTATTACCTGCTGAGCTATAGGGGTAAAATATCGATCAATTACCCAGCCCAGGGTAATCCTTATAACACTTTCCCCCCCTCTGAACGGCGGGATATTTGGGACGTCGGTACCGTATACG
>MEHQ01003405.1:49283-79774 GCA_008828725.1 Saccharina japonica | reverse complement strand
CGTAGTCGTATGACCATAGACCCTCGCATCCCTACAATGCCGGGACGGAGCACGTCGGGTTTTCACCAACCAGGCAGACATTGCTTGCACCAAGCGCGAAGCGCCGTGAGGTATTGCGCGAGTCGCATGGAGGGTGAGCTGCATCCTGCTGAGAACCGCCAGTGAGGCGGACTTGCATATGAACGACAGCCTCCAATGAATTGATTTAATTTCTGGTGTTGCCACTTCCAGAGACAGTACTGGGTATCACTACGTATCTGCCTCGTGGATGCCTTACCATATACACACTACGTGATACGATCATTCCCCTTGTGCAGAGATGAGGTTATCAACCCCGCACAAATGATCTAACAAGACCGCCAGCCTTGGTGACCGCCAAAAAAAGAAAAAAAACGGTACCCTGGTTGTCGAGCTCACGCACTGAGAGGCGTGTTTTACAGCGTCGTTGCCAACCGACGCCAACCCAACCTATACATATATAAAATATTTTTAGGGGGAGTAGGATTTTGGCTGAAGGAGTTAGCAAGAAGGGGGGGAGGGGGGTGGAGGATGGGGGTGCTCGTCCGGTTGGCCGCTACGAGGAGGTTTGCATTAGGAGGCGTTATTGTCTTGAACCTTGAACCTTGTAAAAAATTGAAGGTCTACCCAATGAGCGACAACAATCCTGGCGTTGCATACCTGATGCATGTATTTTTATTACCTTCTGTCTGCGCGATGAAACACTTGGCAGGCAGCGACAGTGGCTGGAATGCCGGAGGCAGTAGCAATACGTTCAACAACGACAACAATGACTACAGCAACAACAGCAGCAGCAATGGCTACAACAACAACAACAACAGCAGCAGCAGCGACTACAACAGCAACAGCAACGACTACAACAGCAACAACAACAACTACGACAGCAACAGCACCAACTACAACAGCAACAACAACTCCAGCTTCAACAACAGCAACAGCAACACCAACAACAACAACTTCAACGATAACTATGGTGGTGGTGATGAGGATAATGGTGATGGTCCTGATGACGGAACTCCAGCCTGTGACCACGACAAGCGGTGTGTCAAGCTCACGGCGCGAACGGGGGACAATGCTGGCAGGGAGTTCTACAAGTGCAGTTTGCCGAGGGACGGGGGGGAGCAGTGCGACTTCTTTCAGTGGCTTGATGGGGAGGTGAGGAGACCCGCAGATTAGGGCCATTAACGTCGCGGGATAGAATCCCCCTATCCCCTTCTTGGAACCGAAACGCCTCATTGTATTTTGTTCAATGTTAATGTTACTGATAATTCTTTTGTTTTGTGTGGTTTTGCCTCTACGGCCGTACCAGGTACCAGGTATATATTACGGAGAAACATTCTGTAGTACATATGTACCAGGTTTCATTGTATTAGTAATCAAACCAAAGTATGGTGTGTATGACATACGGGGATATGATGTATACCAGGTATGTTTTTGCGTCTATTGTAGGCTATGATTACCTGTATTACTACCTGGTATGTATTACTATATTATAACCCCTCGTAATATTCGCAATTTTTAGTTTTTTGTTTGTGGTCTTGTTTTGGTCTTCCCCCCCCCCCCCCACTATTATGTTCCATTGGCTTACTCGAACAATTGTGTTCTTCCTTTTTTTGTGTACGTGCTTCCCTTTTTTTGCTCTGCTTACTTTTTCTCGTTCTCGTTTTTTTGGTTTGTCGCGCCCTTTTAGTTTTCGTTCCGTTCCTTTCCGTTTTCTTTTTTGTTGTTGTCTGTCTTGTCATATTTTGTTCTCGTGGTTTTTTGTTGCTTGTTTTGTTTGTTCTTTTGTTATTTTATTACCTTTACGTTTGTTTTTTTCGTTAGTTTGTTATTTTGTTTTATGGTCGTTTGTGTTTTCGTTTTTGTGCTATTTTGTCATTTGCGTCGGTCGCCCGTTGTTTTCTTCTTCTTGGTTTTCCACGTATTTCTCGACGACAGGGCAACAACGGCGGAGGCTTTTTTTTTTTTTTTTGCATGCTGCGTATTTGGGCTGGGGGGGGGGGGGGGGGATGCCCGGGGGGGTGGCGAAAGAGGGCCAGCTGAACATTTATCAGCAAGTCTCCAGCATTTTCGGCCACGCGCGATTCAGAAACGGTCAGGAGGAAGTCATTATGGTGAGATTGAGAATGAGATTGAGAATGAGATTGAGAATGAGATTGAGAATGAGATTGAGAATGAGATTGAGAATGAGATTGATAATTATATTGAGAATGATATTGAGAATGAGATTGAGAGTGAGATTGAAATTGAAAAAATGATGAAAAATATCGACCTGAAAAACACACAGAAGGTACTCGGACAAGTCTTACATGAAACATGGATATCACAAGTATGTGAGCGCTCGCAGATCTCACGGACCTCTACTCGTCGTGCTGGTGGCATTTTTTTCTTTTTTCGAGTTTGCTTGAGTTGGAACAGCATCTTCTACTATACTACTCGTACCTGGTACGTTATGTCATAGCCCACAAGCAGCAAAAGGAAACAGCAGCTTGTTGCTGGTGGTCTTGGTGTGTGTTGGGCTGCTGCTGCTGCTGCTGCTGCTGCTGCTGCTGCTGCTGCTGCTGTTCGAGATGTATATATATACCCTGGTATACTTGTGGTATATATATCGTATGCATGTACCCTGGTATATATACTTCGTACGAGTATAAGTTTTTTCTAACACTTACTTGGTGTTTGTTGGTGTTGTTGTTGCTTGTGCGTCACTATTATTAACTGCCGCATGCATGCTACAATAATAGCAGAACCGCCAACGCAGTACGTGGCTTAATGCAGTTGTTAGTAGGAGCTTTGACCCAGTTAGGAGCATTAAGCTACTGTCACGCTCATCATTCCCATCGTTCTTGTACTAAACGGCGCCGAAAAAAGTTACACACTGCTACTAGTAATATCAATACGTACCGGTACTACTCGGTCCGGAAAAATTACGGACCGTTTGGGTATAACGGTAAACGGTCCGTGCGTTCTGTCCGATAGAGCAGAGAGCAGAGCAATGGCGGCATTGCTCAAATGGCGGCATTGAAAACAATTCGGCGTGGTGATTGTTGTTGTTGTTGTTATCATTGTTTTTTGCCAAAATCGAGTTGGTAGTCACAGGGCAGGGCTGCAAAGGACAGTACCAGTATACCTCAGGGAAAAGCTACTTATTAATAGAACATGACTTCATGGTTGACGCTTATTATATACGTGTATCATACATAGGAATATTAACAGAAACAAGACGTGACATTCATATCATACATATTACTTGATGGTGGAAATGTCATTAAAAATAATGTTACTGCGTCTGTAACAGCTATTAATACCACAGCAGTAGAGCTACTACTGTTTGTGGTCTGCGGGCGGTGTCGTGCCGCCTGCTCTCTGCTGTGCCCGGCGCAGCTATATGCACGTCAAGCTCAAGGCACTCTCGGGAGTGAGCTTCTCTCTCGTTTTTTTTATTTGCCTCTGGTCGCAATAAACGTCGGTAAAGCCCATGAACTATTCAAAAAAGTGAAAAACCAAAATGGACGTGAATAAAAAAACTGACATTCCATTCTGTCCTATACGCATACTACTGCGCTGTACCAGGTGTCATACAGTACAGGACACCATAATAAACAGGCTGCTGATAAGAAATCCAGGCTGAGATTTAGAATGGGTATCCAATATACTGATCTACTGCTGTACAGCAGTATGAATAGTGGGGATGTTTGTGTTCACCCCCCCCCTGCAAGCAATGTCTGCCTGGTTAGTGAAAACCCAACGTGCTCCGTCCCGGCATTGTAGGGATGCGAGGGTCTATGGTCATACGACTACGGCCTTGCACGACATGAGTACACCCCCCCCGCGACTCACCGAATACCTCACGGCGCTTCGCGCTTGGTGCTAGCGATGTCTGCCTGATCGGTGAAAACCCGACATGCTCCGTCCCGGTATTGTAGCCCCCCCCCCCTCTATGGTCATACGACTGCGGCCGTGCACGACATGAGTACCCCCCGCAATGACCAAAGTTGTTAGCATTTAACAGCACGACGACAAGGGTGAAGTATTGTTTAGTGTCAGAAATAGTTTACGATACACTGAGAGCGCCTAGCAGCGTGGGTATATAGGCGCAATTCGATGCGAGTTCACGAGGGAAGAAAGGACCGAGGTCTTCTCGCCATAGACATGAAAGCACGAACTATTAATAGATTAATAGTGGGGAGGGGGGAGGAGAGTCTGCTTCGTGACCCCCCCCCTGGATCTGAGTTGCAAGTATTTTAGGAAGGAAAGAGAAAAGAAGGGCGAAGATAATAAATGGGATGGAAATATATATATATATATCTACTTCGTATATATATGTATATTATATGAGGTAGAGGTGGTGGGTAGTGTTCATGTATTTGTTCATGCCAGCATTGTTATTAATAGCAGAGCATGTACGGTGGAAATGCTCACGTTTTTGTTTTTTTTAAATTAATAGTCATCAACTTGTACATTTCGCAGCTCAACTGTCAATGTTACCGCATACCATATTATTAATAACACACACAGCAACCTTGTGGTCACACGTATGTAATAATAGGTGTACGATCGTAGTCCCTTCTTGCCCCCGATGCTTTTACCTATACATACATATGTATATACCATTGGTTATTCTCAGCGATATTATTATCAACAGCACGACACAGCAGTAGCAGTGGTGGAAATAGGGGAATGTACTACAGTGGTGCATGCAAGCTGTAGTGCGGGAGAACATAGTAAATAGGACCTCCTACGGTACGCTAAACACAAAACCGACCCAGTAGTGGACAAACACTGTTAGTGGATCTTCCTAAGGTAGCTAATTAGGCACTCTGATTGGCCAAGCAAGCACTGACCACTGGCATAGGGTTAGGGTTAGGGTTCGATCTGAGGGTCAGAGGGGTGGACAAAGGGTGATAGTGGATATTTAGAATGGGGGTTTTGTCTTGGTAGTAGTATGTTGACCCTCAGATCGAACCCTAACCCTAACCCTAACCCGAACCCTATGCCGCCAGTGGTCAGTGCTTGCTTGGCCAATCAGAGTGCCTAATTAGCTACCTTAGGAAGATCCACTAACAGTGTTTGTCCACTGCTGGGCCATGCCCAAGGCCCAAGGGCTCCTCGGGGGCATTCTGAGATTACCTCGTGTTGCTGACCCCTCTGAAAGTAGTGGTAACGCCACACAGCCCACCTCGGGGTGTCTGTCTCCACACCAAACACCAAGAAAGAAATAACCTTTTGCGGGACTCTCATACCGTCCCACATTTGGCGTCGTTGGCACGACACCAAATCACCATACGTACCTGGTATGATATCATATGTACGAGTATTGAAACTGTCTCTTGATATTTTAGTCCTGATTACTACTTTGGTCCACCGAAATAGCCCTTACCCCTGCACCCTGCCGCCGAACGGGTGGAAATTTGTGACATTTGCGCACGCGCCAACATATTATATATACGAGTACGTGTATATAAATAACCTTATCGTACCGGTATATATATTATACGTATAATAAGATATGAGCAACAACGTTATCTATGTACGTATACGTATCATACGATGGGAATGCCGGTGCAGGGCATGGTCCCAGTAATGATTTTATCCTGCTGTGCTGCTGCTGTGTGTTGTGTACTGGTGTACTGGTGCACAAGACAACATGATATCATACCGGCGGTGGAGAATGTAGCGTTGATGACAGAGTACTTGCTGCTGCGTACTTGGTGGAGATAAAAGCGCAATACTAAAATTCACAACACGAATACGATCGGGTGGAGATGGGAATGGTTGATGCCAGCAATTCTAGCGAAACAATTCTAACGAAGCAATACGCACGGTGGAAATGCGGGTGTTCATGCTATAATACGCATCGTATGATATATTACCAGGTACCAGGTAGTATCTGTTTATTAGCGATGTTGTGAATATTATTGCTCAATACGAGTAATATCGTAATATCAATACGTATGTTATCGTAAGATGGAAGGAAGTGTCCCGTAGCGTTTTGACTACCACAACGTAATTCACGCAGCAATACTATACCCTGGTACCTCGTAATAATAACAAACACCTTTGGCGGACTAAAAAAAAAATGTATAAAAATATTACGAGGTATCGTACATACTGCTGTACGTACGTCGTAGTGCGGACAAGTATTAATTAATGGTGTTCACGCGAGCAATACCAATCGTACGCACTATATTCGTACATAGCAATCAGCAACACAAACAAATAAGAAAAATGGCAATCAGCAACACAGCAGCGTCGTTGTGGAAGTGTCTACAAGGCGGTGCTCGCGCCGGCAAACAGTGTTGATTGACGCCATCGTCACGGGAGCGCCTATTTGTAACCCCTACGTATAGTCCATCGGGTTAAAATTTGCCATCTTGTGACCTCCACTTTTTCTCGCTCGATTTGGATAATTGTAAGGCGAAACAAAGTTCGCAAGAACCGCGGGGTCGAGAGGATTTCAAATCCGGGCTCAATTTTGTTTTTGAAAAAATTTGCCACTTTTGGCCATTTTTGATAAAAATTGGCCACTTTTGGCCACTTTTGAGAAAAAATGGCCCAAATTTGGAAAAAAAAAAAAAAAACGTACTTTTTGCTCGTGTATACTGCTGTACATTAGGAATAGCACGCGCATACGCCAATATCGACGACGCTTTCTTTCCCACCTCCTCATAAACCCACTGTACTCTGTTGTTTAGTGCATGTATTCTAGAATATCATATCATATCGTATAGAATAGAATACTATATACAAGTATATAGAATATAATGGAATAGTATACCACCACCACACCAACGCCACGCCAACAGCAAGCTCAACGCCACAATAATAGCATCCATCCACCTTCCCACCACCACCGCGCCAACATCACCACTAATAGCTCGAGCAACGCCTCACAAACAATCTATTCTACATACATAATGTATTCTACTGTGTGTGTGTTCTTCACATTAAACCTTCCTCTCTACCCGTCGACATCCAGCACACCCAGTGTCCGTGCCGATTCTTCATCCTAAAAAGGTACCAGTTCTGTGGTCACAAAAACTACGACACAGAGATACTACACTCAGTGCAGTAAGCAGAGCAGACAATGCAACGCCATATACGCCAGGCAAGACCTACCCTGCTAGCAATCCAGGTGCATGCAAGAGAAAAAAAGAGAAAAAAAAGAAAAAAGCGAAAAGAAAAAATAATAAAAAGTAAATATACTGAAGCAAATCAACAATCAAGCAACCAAATAAAAAGCATGACAAAAAAAGAAAGAAAGAGTCGTGCTTCTCCCAGAGGAGATGCGACCTCCAATAAAAAACCAAATGAAATGAAAGAAAATGAAATGGACCTACTATTCGGTCTTGAATGACTTCAACATGTCATCGATGGCGGCATTAGAAGCAATCCGGGCTTCGCGCGCCGCGGCGAGGGCAACCTGCTCTTTGGCCTTACGCCCAGCCCTCTTCATTGGCTATTAATAGTGTTTGTGTGTGGGTGTGTTCTCCCGCGTGTTTGTTTGTGTTCATGTGTGTATATACATCAGTGGCTCTATGTATGGGGGTGTGTGTCGCTCTGAAACTTTGAGTCAAATGATGGCAAATTTAACCGGATGGACCATACGTAGATGAAAAAGCCGAGGGGCACCCCCTTCCCCTAAACCTAACCGTATCCCGAGCCTGCGTATACACTCCTACCCCTGCACCTAACTCCAAATCACATGCCCTCGGAAAGCTGCATAGGGCATACGAGTACTCCTTAGATTTATTACAGCGTCAGCTGTGAGTTCGACCCATTGAGTGGTTGGTACTTGAGTTGGAACCTGCAGCTATGCTCTACGCAGCTATGCATCTGAGGGCATTGTTCGGCGTTGGGGCGCAGGGGTAGGAGGTTAGGGTTAGGGTTAGCCTCTCGGATTTTTCAGGTAGAGGTTACAAATAGGCGCTCCTTATCTTTACGGGGGGACATACTTTAGTAATAGATTGTCATCAGAAACCACGATGTACCCCAACACCAAGTATACCCCCTGTGTTTACACGCCATATTACAGTAGATAGTATGGTTATGATTTCTATCTTCCCCCGAAACAGAATACCAGGTAAAGCAGTAGCCCCTTTCAGGGGACCCTAGTGCGTTCGGGACTGCAGGTCTCTTACCCATTAAATTTTAATTTGGTGCGCGGCGGCCCGGCCCGGCCCATCAATTTTTCAGAGGATAGGCCGCGGCCCGGCCCAGCCCATGACATTTTCGAAATTTCACGGCCCGACCGGGTCCGGCCTATCAAATTGCCCGGCCCGGCCCATAACATGGCAGCGAGGCCCATGAGACATGGGCTCTATATGGACTGGCCCCGACAATTTTCGTGGGCTGGCCCGTGGATTTGACGGGCCGGCCCAAAGGCCGGCCGATGTGTTTCCCCGTACTAAAAAGTACATACGTATACGCTGACCTTTTTTTTTTACATTCCTTGTTGTATTTTTCGGGGGGTTTTCCCCGTCTGGATTCCGTGAGACAGCTGCTTTCGGCTTTTATATATGAGACACGCACAGCCACCACCATACCCACTACTCACACTGCTCCACCAACGACTCGGTCGGATGGCTTCCGTCCCGACTGTGGACCATCACCTCCTCGTGCTGCTGCAATGCCCGCAGCAGCAGCAGCAGCAGCAGCAGCAGCAGCAGCAGCAGCAGCAGCAGCAGCAGCAGCAGCAGCAGCAGTAGCAACAGCAGCAGCAACAGCATCATCACCTGCTGTTGCAACACCTGGTGCTGCCGCAAATGCACGCTCTGCTTCAACACCTACTATCGGCCTTTCATCCTAAGAGAGCAAGTATACCACCTGTACAACAGCGATACGTTGGTCGGGGCATCCCATGCTAGAGCAGCACAGCAGCAGTCCTCACCCCCCGGTTCGACATCAACACACATTAAGGTCAACGTCGCGGCGACTTTCGGCCAGGAGGTGTCCCCTCTGTCTGAGCCTACTTGACGATGTTTCACCGGCGGTTCCATCCGCGGGACGAACCAGGGCAAGAACGTCGTGCTCCCTGCGTCGCGGAGACGGCAAGGAGCGTCGTCCGTACACCCACAACGGTCCCAAGGCTTTGATCTGACATTTGTGCAAGGCATCACATTATAGCATACGCCCGAGGCGATTTGCGAGAAATGCATCGTACAAACGTATATAGCTGTTTTGTTTTTGCAGATAACGGCCCAGGCACACCCGAAACAGTCGTACCTGTAGAAGTAAAAAACCAAAACTTATTGGGCCGTCGCCCGGGCCGGCCCGTCAAAACCCATGGGCCGCCTCATGGGCACGGTGAACGTCGTGGTAATAGTAGCAGTTCTACACCGCATATCATGGGCAGCGGCCCGGATAGGCCCGTCAGAACACGTGGGCCGCCTCGTGGGCAGGGAGGAGATGCCCATATAGAGCCCACATATCATGGGCCGCGGCCGGGCCCGGCCCATCAAATTTCAAGAGGATGCCCCGAGGCACGGCCCGGCTCATCAATTTTTTAGAGGATGGGCCGCGGCCCATCACATTTTAAAATTGTCGACCCGGTCCGGCCCGGCCCGGCCCGGCCTGGATCAACGGCCCATGACAAGCCCCGGTTTTTGTATGAAATCGAAGGACAACCCACTCAGCTGCGAGGGGTTTATCATGTACCCATGTACTTCCGCCAGCAGTACTATTAACACTACTCGCACGATGTGTATGTAGTACGATGCTGGTGGATATGTTAGTGGGTGCTACCAGAGAGGTTAAAATTGTTACCATGTCAATCAGCCTTTTGTATGTACCTGATACGAGCATGGTGGAAGTGTTGGTGGTTAATGGAGCAATGCTAAATGTTTACGCTAGACTTGGGAGGAGCAGACGAGGGGCGAACCAATGACGATTTGTGGCAACATCGGCCAGGACGGGAGGGAAAATTATCGTTGGCGGTGTTGATGCGAGCAGTATATGTATTATTATCAAGGCATCTGCAACACGCCGACCGGCTGTTTCTTTATGTAACAAACGAAGGACAACTCATTCAGCTGTTAGAACGGTATGTACTCATTCATGTATATATACACTCCCGCAGGCAGTATTATTAGCACTACGCAAATGGTTGGAATTTTTATTTCGGGGGACCATAGTAAACACTACTGTAGTACATATTGTTAGTAAAAATAATCGTCCTTGAACTAACGGTGTACCATGGTAACCTATTTTTGGCTTTGACCAAACACGTACGTTATCACTCTTAACATGCCCAGAACGATATCTGCAGATTTTCCATCACGGGGGATCATAGTAAATAGGACCAAATATTGTTACAGCAGTAAAAAAAGGTAAAATATATATAGAAGGCTTCCCTTCGGGATTGTGGTTGACTTGGAATACCAGGGGTGTCGCAAGCTGAGAATGGAGAATACAGCAGCAGGCGTTCGTTCCTCGTACTATTAAGAGCAGCTACTCGTATAGGTAGCCACCGGGCGAGCACGAAGAACATGAAAAACTCTACTTTGCGTTGCAAGGAAAGGAACGGCAGGTTCGTGGGGTGCGTGTTAAACTTGATTTTAGTATGTACCTGTTTTTGGCCCCGAACGGACAAGGTGTACCGGTTTTTTTTTGTGTGTGCCGTCGGTCTAGTAGGGGGACCAAATATTGTTAGTAAAAATAGGTAAACTATTAATGTATAGATATGTATGTGTACCGTAGGTCTATTATGTGTACCGTAGGTTCTATTGACTAGCATTTACTATGGTCCTCCGTAACAGTGGGTGATGCCAACAATGTTAACGTGTTAACATGTTCACGTGTTCACTCTCTTCGGGACTTGAGAGAGGAGAGAAAATGGGGCGAAAAATCTGACGATTGTTACAGCATTTGACCATGGAAGGCAATTGTATTTGATGGCATCCATGCGAGCAGTATCCGCTCAGCATTCACTCTGATAGGTCGCTGTTTTTTTACACACACACACACAAAAAAAAACGACAGCTCGCTCAGCTGTGGAGAAGGTATGTACGCACTCGTTCATGCACTTCCGCTTCGTAGCAGTATTATTAGCGCTACGTACGGTTGTTATGGGTGATGCCAGCAATGCTAAAAAAATGTTAGCATGTTAACCCTGTGCCCTGTATACGTACGATAATAGGGTGGAAGTGTCAATGTGTGATGCCAGCAATGCTGAATGCTAACATAGGGCCTAACCCTAACCTTATGCTAGCATGTTAACCCTATGTACGTACGATCATGCAGTGGAAGTGTCAAGTCGCAATGTTAAAATGTTGTCCCTATATGTGCACGATCATGGTGGAGGTGTGGAGGTGTCAAGTGCGTGATGCCAGCAATGGAAAATGCTAACCTTTTTTTTGGACTTTTGAGAGGAGAAACGGTGGCAATAAAATGACGGGCTATTTGCAGCCTCTGGCCAGAACGGAGAGATAGTCGAGTTGACGACGGTGTTCATGAGAGCGGTATCAGCAATCAGCAACACACTGACTGACTGCTGTTTTTGTGAAAAAAAAAGAAGAAAAAAAACGACGACGACGACGACGACTTTTTCTTTTTTGTTTTTTTGTATTTTTTTTTTCTCTTTTATTTATATATATATACCCCGGCGGGCAGTATTTGTTACTGTAGCGCTATCATACGCCCATGGTGGAAATGCTATTAATAGTAGGGTGATGCCAGCACTGTTTAAAATGTTGGCATGTTCACTGAAAATGTTAGGGGGTGATGCCAGCAATGTTTAAAATGTTAGCATGTTAACCCTGCGATCATTGGTGGAAATGTTAGTGGGTGCTTGATGCCAGCAATATTAAAATGCTGGCATGCTGATACCTGTGGGACCTGAGAGGAGAAAAAAAAAGGGGCGACAAAATGACGAGTGTCGCAGCATCGGCTACGAGGACGGAGGGATATATTCTATGTGTTCATGCGAGCAGTAGATATCAGCAATCTGCAACACACTGACTGCTGTTGTTATACAAAAAAGTCAAACGCCAGAAACCCACTCAACTGTGGTAAATGTATATTTATCATGCATTGTACACCCGCGCGAGCAAGCAGTATTTATTAATTAGCATGGTGGAAATGTTGAGAGATTGATGCCAGCAATGTTACAAAATGTAAGCACGTCAACCCTTCGTACGATCATGCTGGAATTAGTAGTGGGTGATGCCAGCAATGTGAAATGTTGACTTTTTGGGACTGGAGAGGAGGGGGAAAGGGGCGAACAGGTGGCGCGATTGTCGCAGCATTGGCCTCGATATGGAAGGAGGTTCTGTTTTCGATGGTGTTTAGGCGAGCGGTACATGTATCAGCAATCAGCAACAGCACCATTTTTTTATCACGAGAAGAATTCCACAAGATTCCAAAGACCCTTCACCTCTCACTCAGCTGGGTGAGAAATGTTAACGGGGAAAACATGTTTTCACGGCGGGCAGTAGTATTACACTGCTGCTGTAGTATTAGCAAATCGTCCGGCAGGATATTTCTGGGAATTTTCTAGGTCACTAACAGTGTGGTCAGGTTTGGGGTTACGGTCAGGGTTAGGGGTTCTACGCCCGTACAGTGATCCAATATGTTACCGGACGATTTGTTAATAGTCCTCTCTACACTGCTGTTTGTACGATCGTGGTCGAGGTGTTGCAGTAGTGGCTGATGGCAGCAATCTCAAATGTTTCTGGAACACACATCTGGGAAAGATCATCTACAGATCATCTACAGATCATCTACAGATCATCAACAGATAAATCAGATAGGTCATCTAGATCATGTAGCTCCTAACCTGCCGTTCGGAGATACTGTGCAGGATCTGTGTAGTACATATCCAAGCCAGGAAACATGCCCCACACGGTGCAGAGTATATGGCTCCCACCAGGCAACATGAGCTATAGATCATACAGATCATACAGATCACACAGATCATGCAGATCATGCAGATCAGGGACATATCTGCCCTGAACGATATCATGTAGATGATGCAGTGGAAGCGATCTATCTGATCTATCTGTAGATGGTCTGTCCGAGGTGTGCGCTGTTAACTCCTTTTGGGGAATTAAGAGGCGTAAAGGGACGAAAAACATGCCGATTGTGTGGCATCATTCACACGTCTCCATATACGTACACATACATACAACTCTGACCCTAAATGCAAGAACCATTTATATTACATGTTACTATACAAACGGTCCTTATATTTCGGACCATAGTGGTAGCATGTAATAACACGTCGGGTAAAACGAAAGTACAAGAACACGAAACAAACAAAAAACGGTCTATATATGCATACACTCCTTCCAAATAGCAATGCCTTCTAGGGGTGGTGTCTTATTTTTCTCTGAGCTCGCCTCACATGACGAGGAGCGCTCATTATCTCACCCGCAAACATGACTTCGAATAATTTGGTTTGGCCCACAGCCTGACCAACACGTCTCTGCGCTATTACTGTAGTAGCCCTAGAACAAATACACTACTTGTGGTAAAAACTATTATACTGTCGTTTCTCACCTAAGGAGTATACTGGTATTGATAGGAAGGGGGACCATAGTACATAGGACCAGATATTGCAATTAATAGTAAAACGGGAATCTATACCTGGTAGGCTTTTACTACCAGTATTTGGTCCTATTCAACACACAAAAACCTATGTATTTCCCTATTTTTACTAGCAATATTTGGTCCTATTTGCTATGATGAAAAATAGGGAAATATATAGGTTTTTGTGTTTGAGTAGGACCAAATAGTGTTAGTAAAAATAGGGGTTTCTACTGTAATAATATTTGGTCCTATTCAGCACACAAAAACCTGTACCAGGTAGGTTTTTACTGACAATATGTGGTCCTATTCAACACACGAAAACCTATCTATTTCTCTATTTTCACTACATAAGTAGCAAGATTTGATCGTATTCACTGTGGTCCTCCGTAATAGTAGTCATCCAGAATACGTGGAGCCAAACGGTGCACAACCCCTCCTATACCGTGGAATGAGCCCAAAGGTCAGAATGAGAAACAAAACCTTAATGTTCTCCCCCTTTTTTTTTTGCAAAATTAATTCAGCATCATCACGTGTGCCTAGTATTAATAGGTGAAAACGAATTGATGTCTTTGAATTACTTACTCGTATGGGCTGAATATCGCGTCCCTTTTTTGCGAAATTAATTATAAACAACAATTACAAACAACTCTCCCCCCCCCCCCCCTATATGTTACAACAGCAGGCAGTAGGTCTTCTTTCAATTCGCCGAACTCTCACCCAGTGCCAGACCCCTGCTCGCCCACACCCACGAGTAGAGCCTAGTACTACAGTAGTTGGTACCCTTCCTTTCTATCTCAGCCTCAACCCTTCCCAGCCTCCTCTGCACTTTCAGTGCAGCCGCTCACTGCAGCCTCCCAACATGAGGACCCTCTTTTCCATCCCCTCTCAATCACGCCAACGATTCAGCACCTCTCCACAAACTCCAGATTTTTTTCGTTCTATTTTCCACATTCACGCTCGTACAACGTGTTCAATTGACCAGCCCGCACTTTGCGCGCTTAATCGTATTGCGTCCCTCTTTTTTTTTTTGCGAAAATAATGAATTACAGCCTGTCCCCAACCCCAGCCCTAGTTATATGGGTGGTCACGAAAAGGCATAAGGAGTCCTAAAGCCAAAGCCTACTGCTGCCTGCCTCTACTGCTGCTGCGTGTGGTGAGGACATCATGTATGTACCACCGGTCCAGGCCACCATCCACGAACGCACACACTTTGACGACAGTTCTAAATATATCCTATAACGGGGGGCCATAGTAAACACTAGTAAATAGGACCTACGGTGCACACAAAAACCTATATATTTACCTAATTTTACGAACAATATTTGGGTCCTATTTACTAGTGTTTACTATGGTCCGCCGTAATACAATAGCGACAGCTAAACTGTCATATCGAATGGTGAGGTTTATGGACGACTGCAAAAAATGACGATTTTTAAATGGAGCACGGTTGTAGTGGTGTATGTACATAATATACCCGCTTGACCCCTGAAGAACTGGTCCCACGAATTTGGAGACAAAGTACTTGGAATTAGTGTGGGATTTTTTTTTCAGTTCTGAATGGGTTAAGTAAGACTACCTCGTGACAAGCCAAAAAACGTGGTCTTATCTCTAATATGGCCTTATCTTTCACTACTCAAAAAAAAAAATCCGATACTATTAATAATTTCAAGTGCTTTTTCTCGTGGCAATCCGATTTCCCTTGGTCTTAATCTCTACTATGGCCTTAAAAACGGGATGTTCTTTATATGGGTCAACCACTGTACTTGGTTTTAGTATACCCCACTCTGTCTGGGACTGACACTCTTTCAATACCACGCCCTGCCCCTGAATTCTAACTTCGACCGAAAATGCCAAAAACAAAAAAAAGGACGCGATGAAAGGGAAGGACGTTTTCGTCCTCATGCCCACCGGAGGGGGCAAGTCTCTCTGCTACCAGCTGCCGGCGTGCTGCTGCCCGGGGCTGGCGGTGGTGTTTTCCCCCCTCATCTCCCTCGTCCAAGATCAGGTGTGGAAACCCCTTGTGTGTATACTTCGAAGTACTTCGTATTGCACTCCCCTAGGCCCCTTGTCCTCCGCTGTCTCTTGCCCTTCCCTCCCTTCCTCTCCCCCTTCCACAAGCAAATGCCTGTCTGGTACCCCCCTCCTCCCTCCTTCCCTCCATCCCCTTCCCCCCTCTCTCCTTCCCTCCATCCCGCCCTTCCCTTCCCCTCCCCTCCTCTTCCCCCTCTTCCCCCTCGTTTCCCCATTCCCTTGCCACCCTCACCCGCCCCCTCCCCCTCCCCCTCCAACCCTAACAAGAGACGAAGAGTACGACAAGTGCAGAGGGGTTAACGTAGCTTATAGGGCGTAGCGATGGATACGGCAGGGGTGCAGGCAGTAGTGCCGGCCTCTCTATAGTTGCGGTATGTGCCGGTATGTGACAGCGGGAAAAACCGGCACAACCGCGGCAAACCGGCACTACTCCGGGTTATTGGGGAATATATAGGTTTTTAGTATGGAAACGAAAAACTGTGCCGAAGCGATTTCACCGGCGCTATAGAGCCACCACGACAGTACTCGCATAGTAAGTAACTAGGACCACTATATGGTCAGAAAAATTATGTAAATATATTCTGTATATATACCTTTGGTAGATTTTTGCGTGTAACTGAGGTCCTATTTACTAGTATTTACTATGGCCCTCCGTAATAGCCCTTTTTTTGCCCCTGCTTCAACTGGGGGACTATCCGGTGTGCACTCCATTTTGTGTTGCAGTGTTTGCGAAGAATTTTGGCTGGGTTGGGTTTCTTGTATAGCCTGTTTACTGCCAGGTATATAATAGCATTCCCGACCCACGAAAAATCAATTGCTACGTATGGGGAAAAAAATGACTCAAATGACGTTGTTGGTTTTTGAGCCTAATCATTCTTGGGTCTGGGTAACTCTGTGGATTGGTCAGCAGCAAACGTAGCAACTTCTGATTGGCTACGTACGTACCGCCTTCGGATTCACCTGTTTTCACCAATCAGCTCGTCACGTTTCTTTTGTCGGTTATACCAATTTGTTTTCAATAACCCAACCAAATTGGATTATCGCTAATCATCCTACTATTACGGGGGACCCTAGTAAATACTAGTAAATAGGACCTACGGTACGGTACACATACATATCTATACATTTCCCTCTTTTTTCTAAAAAAAAATGGTCCTATTTATTATGGTCCTCCGTGATATTGTTCGTGCAGTACTTGATCAGCGTTACGAAATACGGGGGATGCCAGGGGATGGGAGAGCCCGAAAATCGCTCGACGACAACGGTTTGTTTTTTGGGACCGTGTGCCGATCGAAGTTTTCGATGCGATGCCCCGACACTGCGGGTTCGTTAGTTCACAGCGGTTTCGTTTCGATCATCATTGAGGGGAGCGATAGCACAATTAGAACCGACGATGAACAGTATCCCCCTTATGTTCATTTCGATGTTTGGCTCTGATTACTATATGTGTACTACAATACATGTCCCCCCTTACTATTAATAGTGCAGCTGCGTCGTTTCGATTATTATTAGTAGCAACGTTTGATCGGCATGTGGAACACTTGTTTATCATGTGATGCGTGCTACGATAATAGAGGTATTATGGCACTTTTTTTGCCATATAAGGCAAATATTTTCTGACTGACCTACTAAAGGCTCCTTCACCCAAAATCGTCGGAATATCAGTTTTGTTTGCCAAAATGCTTTCATTTTGATCAAAATCAGTTGTTGGGTGGGATATAGACCTCCCACACTATAATCAAGTGATTATCACAACCTCTGCTATTATTAAAGTTTTTTTTTTGCCCGTGTCACCAACGTCAACAGGTGGCACAGATGCTGGCAATCGGAGTGCAGGCGGGATTCCTTAACTCGGAGCAGGACTACGACACCGAGGTGTGGTTCGGCACTGTACGGTATGGTATGGTGTGGTGTGGTATGGTATGGTATGGTATGGTATGGTATGGTATGGTATGGTATGGTATGGTATGGTATGGTATGGTATGGTATGGTATGGTATGGTATGGTATGGTATGGTATGGTATAGTATGGTATGGTATGGTATGGTACGGTAGGGCAAGATATAGTATGGTGTGGCATGTTTTTTACTTCATTTGTTTCGTTTCGTTTCCGATGTTTTGTCATTTCGTTTCTTTTTTCACACTCCTGTCTGTTTTTGTTCCTCTTTTTTTTCTTTTGTTTTGATAATTGTTTCTTGATTTGTTTTTTTCCTTTTTTCACACTCTTGTCTGTTTTTGCTCCTCGCTTCCTTCTTTTATCTCTTCATCTGTTTTTTTCCCACGCACTCCTTCATTTTTTCTTCCTATTTGTTTTCGTTTGTTTTCCATGTTTTGTATTTTTGTTTCCTTCCCCAATACCCGGTGTATGTTTTGGATGCTTTTCTTCATGAGGTGCGAGTGGTGATGGATCAGCTGTACCACCTCCAAGACTACGGCGGACTCAAGCTTCTCTACATCACTCCTGAAAAGTTCTGCAGAAGGTGATGCTCATACTGATACTGATTCTGATTCTGATTCTGATACTTTTTAATAGTCGTACTTGGTAAATTTATTCATGCTGATGCTGATACTGATACTGATACCGATTCTGATTCTGATACTATTTAGTAGTCGTACTTGGTAATTTTATTAATACTGATACTGATATTGTGCTGATACTGATACTGATACGTGGATACTGATACTGATATGACACTGACGCCGATGTTCATATCATACTGATGCAGGTATTAGTAATGACACATGGATATTGATACTGATGACGGTAGTAGTGTAGTAGTGTAGTGTAGACATTGATATTTACAGTGGTGCTGGCACATATACTAGTACTGAACCTGATCTATTCATTGGTTGCTTTTGTTCATGCCGGTGATTGGTGTTCATGGTGTGGTAATGCTCTCCTTCCCCCTCCCTCCCTCCCCCCCTCCCTCCCTCCCTCCCTCCCTCCCTCCCCTCCGCCCCTCGCTCCCTCTCCCATCCCTCCTCACCATCCCTCCTCCCTCCCACACTCCCTCCTCCTCCTCCAGCTTCCCTCCCTCCTCCCCCTCCTTATGATCTCCCTCCTCCCTCCTCCGCTCTCCCCTCCCTCCCTCCTCCCTCCTCCGTCCTCCTCCCTCCCTACCTCCCTTCCCCCCTCCCCCCGTCTCCCACACGCGTGGTTCCATTATTTCGACTACAGTCCTTCCATGGCGAAGGCACTGCAGCGCCTCCACTCCAGGGGACTCCTTTCCCGGTTCGTCATCGACGAGGCTCACTGCGTCAGCGAGTGAGTCATTGATTTAAAACATGATTTTCACTTTCATTTTCGCTGTGATCGGTCGGGAGTTGCACGTAAAACATAAAAATCAGACATCCCACTCGTACAGTGGGTACAGCACCGTGCCTATTTAAGAGAGGGCACGCTGTTTGAGAATAGTGCAGTTGAGAGAGGCCGAATCGGCTGGACCCGCCTATGCTAAAACTGTACCAGGTATGATCTGTATGATCTGTGTGATCTAGCTCATGTTGCCGGGTGGACGCCGTACCATCTGTATGGTCTAGAGCAAGTTTGCTGGGTTGGATCTGTACTTTACATATCGATTTGTACTACACAGATCCTGCACTATACCAGGTATCTCATAGCGGCAGGTTATTATCCATATTATCTAGATAGTGATCTGTCCTATATACGTGTGCACGATTGTCGTTATTTTTTATTGTCACGGTTTTCACTTTGTTTTACCCACACGCTTTTTCCCCTTCTTTGTTTGTTTGTTTGTTTGTTTGTTTTTTTCGTTCTGTGCCAGTTGGGGTCACGACTTTCGTCCGGACTACCTGAACCTCGGGGTGCTTCGAAAGGATTTTCCAGACGTCCCCATAATGGCCCTCACAGCCACAGCCAACCAGGTATTACGAACGCCCTTATTACTGCTTCTGCTGTTGATAATGGTAGTATTATGCCTCCAATACTAATGCCATTAGGTGTAATGCTATGTAAACCGTTCATAGGCTTGCATACGAGTAGGCAGTACCGCTATTAACAACTTTGATGCATAAATACTATATAGGGTACTCTGACGTAATATCCCTTTTGTGGCCCTTATCAAAGTATTCCTTGAATTGGTTCGTTTTCTTTCGTTTCCTTTCGTTTACTCGATGCGTCTTGTTTTGTTCCGATTCGACTCGGTTAGGTTCGTTTTGTTTTGTTTACTTGTTTTGCTTTGTTTCGATTCGGTTCGATTCGGTTCGGTTATTTTCGTTTTCGTTTTGATTTCGTCCTGCTTTTGTTTCGACTCTGTTCGCTTCTGTTCAGGTGGTGAGGGACGACACCATCCGACGCCTCCAGCTGAGAAACCCCACCGTGCGCACGGAGAGCTTCAACAGGCCCAACTTGAAGTACGAGATACGCCCCAAGAAGGCTGGCGTGATTGATGAGGTGCAACGCTTTCCATATCATACACACCATTCTCAAATAGCCCACGTATCTTTCATGCCCATATACAAGCATCTTCAGATGTAGTTCCCATCAATACGGGGATATCTGTAGGATATTACTGCTTGCGTATGTATCCTGCATGAGGCCATATGAAACCAGTAGTACGCGCGGTCTATTATGATATCACACATGACACACACAGCTTGCAAACATGAGTTTCGACGGAATCCTCGATATCACAGCTATTTAGGGGGACCATAATAAATAGGACCAAATCTTGTTAGTAAAAACAGGGAAACATTGAGGTTTTAGTGTGTACCGTAGGTCTTATTTACTAGTATTTACTATGGTCCCCCGCAATAGCTTGTAGTTTTTTGTTTTTTACTGGAAAAGTATTATACACATCATACACATCATGAATGCTTGTCATGAACATATTTTTATATCATACATGTAATAAAGCACTGTTCGTACATATGATACACACGATTGAGGTATCCCGGTACATATCGGTACATATCTTATCATAAACAGAGTGCCTCGTACATATCATACGTGGGCACATCATTCAAATCATACACATTTTTTCGCGAATGCTGTCACTTCAGGTGTGATGTTCACGTGATGTTTTCGATATGATGTAAACTTACCTGGTGTATACCTGGTATGATACGAAATTAAGATAATCTGTACACGATGTTACATGATGTAGTGCCATGTTTTCCCGTAGCGTACTGTTACGTCACATGCTTTGATGATACTGCCATTAACAATTTGCTGCCATGTGATGGTATTATTGTGCGATCATGACGTTGATACGACATTCCGCGATACGTTTATGATATTTCATGATATCATACGAAGTACACAGCTTTGAATGACTTGATACCCAAGCATGATACTTACATGACATGGCACCATTTGGTACGATACGGTGCAATATTGCACAATACTGATATGCTATTGTATGATTTTATGTGGCCCTTTCAGATGGTGAAGGTGGTCAAGAGCTTTCCGGGCGAGTCGGGCATCGTGTACTGCCTCAGCAGGAAGGACTGCGAAAAGGCAAGATGACGTTTTGTTTCGGGGGCTGAGGGGGTTTCGGCATGAATGGTGAAGTACACCCCCCCCCCTTCCCTTATTCACATTTCTTTCGCTCCCCTTCCGCCTACTTTTCTTTGTCCTCCCCTTCCCCCCCCCGAAACCCTCGCTTCCCCGAAACAAAACGTCATCTTGCCTTTTCGCAGTCCTTCCTGCTGAGGCAGTACACGATGCCCGACTCGCCCGGAAAGCTCTTGACCACCTTCACCATCTGAAAGGGCCACATAAAATCATACAATAGCATATCAGTATTGTGCAATATTGCACCGTATCGTACCAAATGGTGCCATGTCATGTAAGTATCATGCTTGGGTATCAAGTCATTCAAAGCTGTGTACTTCGTATGATATCATGAAATATCATAAACGTATCGCGGAATGTCGTATCAACGTCATGATCGCACAATAATACCATCACATGGCAGCAAATTGTTAATGGCAGTATCATCAAAGCATGTGACGTAACAGTACGCTACGGGAAAACATGGCACTACATCATGTAACATCGTGTACAGATTATCTTAATTTCGTATCATACCAGGTATACACCAGGTAAGTTTACATCATATCGAAAACATCACGTGAACATCACACCTGAAGTGACAGCATTCGCGAAAAAATGTGTATGATTTGAATGATGTGCCCACGTATGATATGTACGAGGCACTCTGTTTATGATAAGATATGTACCGATATGTACCGGGATACCTCAATCGTGTGTATCATATGTACGAACAGTGCTTTATTACATGNCATGTAATAAAGCACTGTTCGTACATATGATACACACGATTGAGGTATCCCGGTACATATCGGTACATATCTTATCATAAACAGAGTGCCTCGTACATATCATACGTGGGCACATCATTCAAATCATACACATTTTTTCGCGAATGCTGTCACTTCAGGTGTGATGTTCACGTGATGTTTTCGATATGATGTAAACTTACCTGGTGTATACCTGGTATGATACGAAATTAAGATAATCTGTACACGATGTTACATGATGTAGTGCCATGTTTTCCCGTAGCGTACTGTTACGTCACATGCTTTGATGATACTGCCATTAACAATTTGCTGCCATGTGATGGTATTATTGTGCGATCATGACGTTGATACGACATTCCGCGATACGTTTATGATATTTCATGATATCATACGAAGTACACAGCTTTGAATGACTTGATACCCAAGCATGATACTTACATGACATGGCACCATTTGGTACGATACGGTGCAATATTGCACAATACTGATATGCTATTGTATGATTTTATGTGGCCCTTTCAGATGGTGAAGGTGGTCAAGAGCTTTCCGGGCGAGTCGGGCATCGTGTACTGCCTCAGCAGGAAGGACTGCGAAAAGGCAAGATGACGTTTTGTTTCGGGGAAGCGAGGGTTTCGGGGGGGGGAAGGGGAGGACAAGAAAAGTAGGCGCGAGGGGAGCGAAAGAAATGTGAATAGGGAAGGGGGGGGGGTGTACTTCACCATTCATGTTTCATGCATGACTGTAGTCGTATGGCCATAGACCCTCGCATCCCTACAATGCCGGGACGGGGCACATCGGGTTTTCACCATCCAGGCGGTCATTGCTTGCACCAAGCGTTAAGCGTCGTGAGATGTTGGGTTGGCCGCATAAAGGTTGAGCTGCATCTTAATAAAAACCGCTTGTGGGGGTTCATTCCTCACCAATGCCGTGTCAGCTTGACCGACTGCAGAATTTGAATTGGAGAGGAGCGAGGTGTTGTGACTCGGGGGGTTTCCTGCAGAGACGGAAGCAGGCGTGTCTATCGTACCGCCGGACGTCTTTTTTATCACAACGTGTCGTGTGTCGTGTTTTGTGCCTCTCTGATGGGCGGTGCGTCTGGCTGTGGTTCGGCAAGGAGATAGGGGGGGTAAGGGGGATTCCGACACGGGCTTGCCCTGCCTTGCCTTGCCTTGTCTTGGGCTGTCCTGTCCTGTTCTGTCCTGTGCTGTCCTGTTCTGTCCTTACACATGCTACGGTAGAGGTGCACCTGCATACAGGCCATGTTTCTGCCTTCTGAGGGTGGTCACTTATTACTTGAGGAGCTCTATACCTCACCCAAAAACTGTTTTGTAATGAAACTAAAAGTGCTACCCGATTAACCATCCCATGGCCTAACGATAAAACGATAACTAGCGCAACACAATAAGAGGATTCCGACGATTTTTTATTAAGGAGCCCCTCCATTCAGAAACATTTTCAGCCAAAAGTGTTACCTCTATCGTAGCAGGCGTCCTGTCCTATCCTATCCTGTCCTGCCCTGTTCTGTCCTGTCCTGTCCTGTCCTGTCCTGTCCTGTCCTGTCCTGTCCTGTCCTGTCCTGTCCTGTCCTGTCCTGTTCTGTTCTGTCCTGTCCTGTCCCTTCTCGACATCCCGCCACGCACCTATCTTGGTATCCGGGTTTATGCATTTTTGTCTGTGTTTTGTGTGATACCAGGTGCTGTCTATGTATTGTCGTGTGTGTATAATGCTTGTGCGTGTTTTGGTTGGTTTTGCACGTGTCGCGTTTATCGTCAAATCTAGCCCGTGTGTCCGTTCGGTTGTTAGCATCGCTTGGCCGGGTTTATCCCCCCCCCCCCATCTTCTCTGTGAGTGGTGCCCTCCCGTTCCCTTTCGCTCCAGCGCTGGCTCCGGTTGGATCGTCGTCATGCACATCGCCCCCTCCCTCCCTCCCTCCCTCCCTCCTTCCCTCTACTATTTGATATTTCAGTTGAGACAGGCATGGAATAGGTGGCCTTATTCCAAGATAAGATAACACATGTCATTAGTCGCTCCCCACCCGACCTGCTCCGTCTCGGCATTGTGGGGTCGTGGGGGTATATGGTCATGCATGCGACTACGGCCATGCATGATATACGTACCCCCCCTTCCCCCCCCAGCGCGTCAATTTCCCTTCATTATGTCCCCTGTGCCGTGTGCCGTGTCTCATTTCCCTTGTCTTATGTCCCCCGTCTCCTGCCCCTCGTATCCTGTCCCCTCTCTCCTTCCTTCTGTCCCCTGTCCCCTGTCCCCTATCCCCTTCCTTCTGTCCGCTATCCCCTGTTTCCTTCCCCCTGTCTCATGTCCCCTATCCCCGGTCTCCTGTCCCCTCTCTCCATACGCCACCTCTTGTTTTGCTTTGTTTTGTTTTATTTCTGTTTTTTTGTTGCGGTGAAACACGGAAAGGTCGTCGAGGGATTGAAGAAAAAGTTTGGCGACGCGGCGGGGACTCCCCGCGGCAGGTGATAAGCGAGGTTTACGTGTTTTGTTTACTGTTTGTTTGATTTCGTTTTTGTTGATTTCGTTTTTGTTGATTTCATTAATTTTATTTTTATTCGGTTTTGTTCGGTTTGTTCAGTTTGTTCAGTTTTTTTTTCGGGTTGTTCAATTTTTTTCAGTTGTTCGTTTTGTTTGCTCCCCTCCCTCTCCCCCGGTGTCCTTCTCGACCGACTCCGCGTAGGCCCCTCATTCACAAGTCTTAATGATGTGCCCCCCCCCCCCCCCCCCCTGCCATCAAAAATCAAAACCAATGCCCAAAACGTACCAGGTACAACTCAACTATCGTCCGGTTTATCCTGCCCACTATATCCTTCTCGGCCCACAGTTCTCACAGTGAAAATGAGTGAAAATGAAAATAACCTAGACCTATCACCAATGACATATACTATTAATACACAATTACCCGTTCACCTCTGAATTCCAAAATTATGCCCCCTCCGCTACTGGAGCAAGAGAGGCGCCGAAACCAAAACCACTACCAAAATCGATTAAGGCCAAGCCAGAAACCAAAACCGAAAACGAAACAAAACGGAAATGGCCTCTGCAGGTTCAAGGTGGACTTCTACCATGCTGACCGCACGGCAGCGGAGAAGGCGAGGGTTCACAGGGAGTGGAGTGCGGGCCGAATACACCTCATCTGTGCTACGATCGCCTTCGGGATGGGTGAGAAACTCGAAAAATCAAGAACGTCGTATAATATGATATATATACGTCGTATAATGTGTTTCTAGTTTGCCCACTTCTTTTTTCTTTCGTTTTTTTTTATGTCGGCGAGTGAGGCTGTGTCATGACCGGCAATTGGCTACCTCGCACTGCTGTAGCGTTTCGTAGAAGCTATGGATTCAACCAGTGTCAATAATTGGTTTATCGATCGTCCTTCGATCGAAATTTACGCCCCCTCCCCCCCCCCGATCCCTCCCCATTTCCCCTCCCTCTCACTTAGCTATTTTTGATAAAAAACCACGTCAGCCGCTCCCCCCCGTCCCCCTCTCCCAGCGTGAGTACTCCCAGGCCTCCACACCACGCCTTTCCGTCCTACTACCACCCACCCCACCCCATCTCCTCATCGTCCAACCGACGATCCGCTACAGGCATCAACAAGCCAGACGTGAGGTACGTGATCCACCACTCGATGCCGAAGACTCTGACACACTTCTACCAGGAGTCGGGGAGGGCTGGGAGGGATGGGCTGGATTCGAAATGCATCGTCTTCTTCGCCTATCGCGACAAGGCCCGCTTGGAGGTGAGTGCTTGGTCGGTCGGTTGCTTTGGTTTGGTCTATTTGGTGATTGGTTGGCTAGTTGGTCGGTCGGTGATTTGGTCGGTTGATTAGTTCGTTGATTGGTTCGTTGGCTGGTTGGTTTTGGTGGATAGGTTGGTTTCTTGGTTAATACGTTGGTCCATTTGTTGGTTGGTTGATCAACCGGTTGTTTAACGGTCCATTGGTTGATATGTATGTCCGGTGGTTGGTCCATCGTTCTGTTGGTTCATTGGTCCATTGGTTGGTTGATTGGTTGATTGATTGATGGGTCGGTTCATTGGTCAATTGGTTGTTTGATTGGTCGGTCCGTTGGTTGGTTGGTATATACATTGGTTGGTTGTGCGATTGTAAGTTTCGTTGGCTATTCTAATTGGGCCGTTTGGTTCATCCGGTGGTCGGCTGGCCCATGGGCTGACTCGATTGTTTGATTTGTCCATGGTTGGCTGTTCTTTCCACTGGTCTATTGTTTGGCTGGTCGGTTGAGAGTGGAAAGGGGTGATCGTTGTTGTTGCTTTTTTCTAATGATTGGTGTATTGGTTAGTGGACTGGCTAGTTGCTTGGTTTGTTCGTTGGTTGAGGAAGGAGAGAGTTATTGTCCCGCTCGAGTGGTTGCGAGCAGTTGGGTGGTTAGTGTCGTAAGACGGTTTGTTTGATGGTGCTGCCTGGCGATGATGCTTTCGATTGCTTGGTTGGCTGGCTGGTCCGACCGTTCCGTGTTTTGAATCCACACATTTTGGCTGGTCACAGATTGGCTGGTGAGCTCGGTTTTGCGTTGGGTTGGTTGGGCTGGCGGCAGGTTAAGTCGCGCATGTACCAGGTTGAGCCACGGAGACATTCTATCCATCTACTAGTAGCCGCTACGTGATGGTATAGTTTGTTTTGATAATTTGTTGCCCCCAGAATCTCCCAAGGAAGGCCCATCATGGGTCCACCCCTCCAGGCGTGCCCCGTCCGGGCGTTGTAGGGATGCGAGGGTCTATGGTCATACGACAACGGTCATGCACGACATGGGTACCCCCCTCCAGCCTCCTGACAGGCGGCTTTTAGCAAGATGCAGCTCACCCTCCATGCGACTCGCCCAATACCTCACGGAGCTTCGCGCTTGGTGCAAGCAAATGTCTGCCTGGTTGGTGAAAACTCAACGTGCTCCGTCCCGGCATTGTAGGGATGCGAGGGTCTATGGTCATACGACGACGGCCATGCACGACATGAGTACCCCCCCATCCCCTGATTCTACCTTCACTGTCAGAACATGGTGAACAGAGACAAGACGTTGCAGTTCGAGCGCCGGATGAGCAACCTCCAGGAGGTGTACAAGTGCGTCCGGTTCTGCATCAACGAGGTACGTAGGCGTTTTTAGTACTTCGTTTACCCCCCCCCCGCCCCTATAAATATATTATATATGTATTGGTTGGGTTGGCGTCGGTTGGCAACGACGCTGTAAAACACGCCTCTCACTGCGTGAGCTACGAGACAACCAGGGTACTGTTTTTTGTTTTTGGCGGTCACCAAAGCTGGCGGTCGAGTCAGATCATTTGTGCGGGGTGGAGAACCTCCGCTCCGCACAAGGGGAATGATCGTATCACGTAGTGTGTATATGGTAAGGCACCCGCGAGGCAGTTACATAGTGCTCCCATTGCTGTCTCAGGAAGTGGCCACACCAGAAATTAAATTAACTCATTGAAGCTGTCATCCATACGCAAGTCCGCCTCACGAACGGTTCTTAGTAGGATGCAGCTCACCCTTCATGCGACTCGCCCAACACCTCACGGCGCTTCGTGCTTGGTGCAAGCAATGTCTGCCTGGTCGGTGAAAACCCGACATGCTCCGTCCCGGCATTGTAGGGATGCGAGGGTCTATGGTCATACGACTACGGCCATGCATGAAAATGAAGTACACCCCCCCCCCCCTCCCCAGTGGTCACACCAGGAATTAAATATATCCCGTCGACACTGTTATCCACATGCAAGTACGCCTCACAGGCGGTTCTTAGTAGGATGCAGCTCGCCCTTCCTGCGACTCGCCCCAACACCTCACGGGCGCTTCGCGCTTGATGCAAGCAATGTCTGCCTTCATCGAGATGTTTGTTTCCCCTATGGACACATCGCTCTTCGTTTGCACCCCCTTCCCATCCCACCGTCTTAAGGTGGAGTAAACCCGCTTGGGAATACGTCCGAGGGCTTGTGTGTTATCTTAAGTGTTATATATATATACTGTAATTATCATTATCTCTCACAATAATCCCATGGAATATTCTTCTTGGATCGTCTCTCTCCGACTGTTCTTCTTGGTTCGGTCCCCGATCTCCTCGTTTAACGCCTGTCCATTTTTTTCTTTTTTGTTTTCTTACTATTGATAGGTGGAGTGCCGGCGCGTGCTTATCCTGGAGTTCTTCGGCGAGCATTTCCCCCGAGAGCGGTGCCACGGGACGTGCGATAACTGCCTGGCGATGAGGGGCTGCAGCCAGGAGACCAAGGACTGCACGCAGGAGGTTCGTTGGTTGGCATGGTTGGCATGGTTGGTTTGATGGGAATCGAATCGCATGGTTGAGGACGGCGTTACCGCATGGTTGATTGATGTCATTCGGCACAGCAGGATCGACTCCCCAAGTGTGATAGGTTATCTCTTGATAGGTTCTCTCTTGTGTGGTCGCGGTGCGGAGTACACATACACAGAGGTGGGTCGGTATCTCGGGTCTATGTACACGGAACGGAGGGAAAGACCTCCGGTGTAACCTTGAATTTTTTGTATGCGGAATTCGACGCGAGTCAACGAGGGAAGAAAGTGCTGAAATCTTCTCGCGATAAAAATGCAAGGCACGTACCGTAGTGGGGAGGGAGGAGAAAAGCCTACTTACGTAGTGACCCCGGATCTGAGTTACGTCTAAAGAGGGAGAGAGAAAAGAAGGGCGCATATAATAAATGGGATGGGGGAAAAACAAATGAGGCGGTATTGTCTATAGGGGAAAGGGACCTGGTTGATGGCGTTATCACATGATTGATGATACCATACGTTGATGGCATTGTCAACATGATTTATGGCTCTGTCGCATGGGGTGATGGTCACATAGTGGGCTGCAAAAAACACATGAGGTATCGTACTTTTTCTCGTTTTGTTTTTTTTGGTGTGTGTGTGTTTTTTTTCCGGTATGGTTTTGGTTTGCTTTAAGGTTGGTTTGGGTTGGCTTGGCATTGACGTGGTTGTTTTGGTAGCTTGATTCTGGTTGAGTTTTTGGTTCGGTTTGGTGTGGTTTGTTAAAATTAGACTGGGCTACCACGGGTAATCGTTTTTTATTTTTGTTCCTTGCTTCCCTTCTGTCCCCTGCCCCCCCGACCCCCTCCTCCGCCACGATGGGCTCTAAAAAATGATGCAACATTTGTATTTGCACAAAACGATAAACACACAGACCATGGACTTGACAACCCCCCCGGCGCTTCGCGCTTGGTGCTAGCAATGTCTGCCTGGTCGGTGAAAACCCGACATGCTCCGTCCCGGCGTTATAAGGATGCGAGGGTCTATGGTCATACGACTACGGCCATGCATGAAAATGAAGTACACCCCCCCCCAATGACACGAGCACCCCCCCCCCCCATCATGCCTTCGTTGTCGGTGATGCTTGTTTTTCGCTGGCTGGCTGCCTGCTGCTGTGTGTGTTGGTGCTTGCGATCGTGGTGCGTGTTACGGTGTTCGTGGTGGTGTGTGGTGGTGTTCGTGGTGGTGTGTGTATTATGGTGGTGGCATGTATATTATGTGTTGCATCCCAGGCGGGAAATCTGCTGCGGCTGTCGGAGGCGCTGCTAGCGCGGGACCTAAGGCATACACTGGTGCAGCTGGTGGGCGTGTGGAGGGGGGAAACCGTCAAGGCCTTGGACCAGTGAGTCTCACCCTAGCAGTAGTAGTACGTACCAGGTAGCAATTCGTTTTGGATATCGTATAGACCCCAGTAAGCATGTCCTACGTAGATCGTGCAGGTAGCATGAACTAGATCATACAGATCATACAGATCATAGCAACAGGAGTATATATTTTCCCTGGAACATCTAGATCGTTGTGTGGGAATCGGTATCTGTATGATCTATATAATCTGTCAGAGGCGGCGCGGGAGTGTCAACACCACCTACACTAGCGTTACTTGCTTCGCTCGGACCCAGTATACCGAAGCTGTTCTGTATGCTGAAGCTTTCCAATATACTGAAGCTGCCCAGTCTACTGGCTGACTGCTGACGGCGCCCAGTATACTTGCAGTAGTGCTGGCTGATTGCTGCTAGTAGTTAGCCTTACTATTATCAGTGTTGGTATCACTTTGATACCTGTAGCGCGTCCGTTGGTCTAGCGAAGATCGTCTTCAACTGAATACTGGTATCGTTTTGTGAATATATCTACTGTACATTTAAAAAAAATAAAAAACAACAGCTGTGAGCTCGAGGATTTCGTCGAAGCTCATCTTTGCTAGCTGAGTGTAATACTTCGATCGCGCGTACTTACGGATTTTACTGTATATATAATGTATCTTATTGGAATTGATATCGTTTCGCGAACATCATCTTCGAAGTGAATGTCGTTCCGCGAATCTCATTCCGAAGTGCATATCGTTGTGCGAACATCGTTTTTGTGCATGTCGTCTTTACTTGGAATGTCGTTTGTGGATATCGTCTTACGGATATCATTTTTGTCAATACCAGCTCTACGTGAATAAGGTTGATATCATCTGATGAATGTCGTTTCTTGAATACCGTATTTATGAAGATCATTTCGCGAATATAGTTCCTGAGCGTATCGTTTGTCGGTGTCTTGTGGTTATCGTTCTGTGAAAATCGTTGTGTGAATATCGTATCATCTGATGAATGCATCAATATTCT
>MEHQ01003405.1:20061-46741 GCA_008828725.1 Saccharina japonica | reverse complement strand
GCGCGTTTCGCGCTAGGTCCCCGGGGGCCAGCAGAAGGCGCCTTGCAATGGAGCCGTGCGTCCGGTTGTTCTTCTCTGTCTCGACTAAAGCGCCTTTTTTAAACAATCACTGTCCGGATGCCGGCACCGCCCCCCACACCACACGTCCACACACGACCTATCTACCCTTAAACATGTTCATCGTCTCTTTATATTAATTTACGGCAAGCCCCTTCACGGGATCCCGCTAGGCATGAAGACCACTCCGTCATGATCGGACTACTCTCCTCTATGACATGATGTAGTTATGTGCATCATCCGCGAGCATTAGTAAACTGGCCCCTCCATTCTTACCTACACTTCGCGATTAACCAGTCTAGGGCGCATCCAGCTACTCTCCTAACCCTGGTTCTATCTTGGAACGCCGCGTGGCAGTTCTCATTAATACTGCGCGCTTTCCTAGACCGCGAGCTCCCTCCCTCGGTTGAGCTTTACGAAACCCCCTTATACAGTCCTACTTTCCCCACCCCCCATCCCTCCCAGGAGTACCACCCCTCCTTCTTTCTTAATCACTGTAAGGCAGTTCACCTGTTATAAAACAGACCCTATGGAGCGAGCAGGCCCCCGTTCTTCGACCATATGGCATAGCTGGATATGCGCACTCGTACAGTTAGATCATAATATATTGGATAATTTTCAGAGGCAGTAGGGACCTTTCAGGGGGGCGAGGCAAAATTTCCATGCGAAGGATCGCTCTTGAGTGATGGAGGTGGGGTCCTGTTGGAGCCTAACATTAGCGCACGGCGTGGTAGTACTAGAAAGCTATGAATTAAAATATGTTTACTTCTGGGATTGGATCCTTGTAACTAAGGCAGGTCAGCTCCACCTTCACAAGCTCTAGTCTTAGTCACAGCGCAAGTCAGCTCTAGCTAGTAGGAACTAACGATCTAGATGACGATATGATCTGGAGATCATGAGCTCGTGATCTAACTCCTGGTTAGACGATCTGGCGCTAAGTCCCAAGTGTGAACTGCTCTCGTGTTCAAACTTCTTCCTGCGCTCCCCGGCTCCTAACGCACCCCCAGCCCTCGCCGCTTGTGCCTGTTCTTGGTAATATCCTCTGGTGCGACAACCCCGGTGGTCTCAAAAGCGGGCGGCCCCCGATACACGTTCAGTCCCCCCCGCTCATGATAGTATATAACGCCATGTAGGTTGGGCTTGGCGCGTCCGTTGTCGATCGACGGAATCTAGATAAAACGCATTGCGGGTCGGTTCTTTGTAAAAGCGGCTGGCGCACACTTGCTTTTGGTGAGGACAATGCCTTTCACTGGCGTGAGCTAGACAACCAGGGTGCCGTTTTTTTTTTCTTGTTTTTTTGTTGGCGGTTACCGGCTGCGGTCGGTAGATCGATTTTGTGCGGGGTGGGAAACGCCTCGAACTCCGCCAGGGGACATGATCGTATCACGTAGTGTGACATGTAAGGCATTCATCGAGGCAGATACATAGTGCTCGCCGATTGCTGTCTTCAGGAGTAGGCACACCAGGAGCATTAAAATTATACTCATTGAAGCTGTCATCCATTATGCAAGCCGCCTGACAACGTTCCCTTAGTCAGGATGCATGCTCACCCTTCATGCGACTCGGCTCGCAATACCTCAACGGCGCTTCGCCGCTTGGTGCTAGCAATGTCTGCCGATGGTCGTGAAAACAACCGACATGCTCGCCCCGGCGATTTGTGTAAAGGGATGCGAGGGTCTATGTCATACACACTACGGCCATGCATGAAATGATGTACACAGCCCCCCTCCCGCCCCGCCCCCCCCTGGCCACCCGCGCCCTCCTGACGAGTGGTCCCCGGCAGTGTAGGGATACCAGGGTCTATGGTCATACGACCACGGCCTTGCATAACACATTGAGTACCCCCCCGCCCCCCTGTACAACTATCTCCCCCGCCCCCCCAAGGTTGGGTTGGCATCGGTTGGCAACGTCGCTGTAAAACCGCCCTCGCTGCGTGAGCCTAGAAACAACAAGGGTGCGTTTTTTTTTTTTTCTTTTTTTTGCGCGGTCACGCAAAAGCTGCGGTGAGTAGATCATTTGTGCGGGGAGAGAACCTTTGCTCCGCACAAGAAAGAATGGTCGATATCAGGCAGTAGTGTTAATATGGTAAGGCATCCGCGAGGCAGTTACATAGTAAAAACCCATTGCTGTCTCCGGAAGTGGCCAGCAGCCAGAAATTAAATTACTCATTGAAGCTGTCATCACCATTATGCAAGTTCCCGCCTCAGAAGGCGTTCTTAGGCAGATGCAGCTCACCCCTCCATGCGACTCGGCCAATACCTCACGGCGCTTCGGCGCTTAGTGCAAGCAATGTCTGCCTGGTTGGTGAAAACCCAATGTGCTGACCGTCCGGCATTGTAGGGATGCAGGGTCTATGGTCAATGATGACGGCCCGTGCACGACCATGAGTACAACCGGCCGCCCCCCCCGCGCGTGCCACGCCGCCGCGCCGCCGCGCGCGCCTTTGTAGCCCTGGTTCAACTATCGCCCTCAAACCCCTCCTCCCTCGCTCCCTCCCTCCCTCCATATGGCACGGTTGTATTGCACCGTGTTTTGTTTGAGCAGAGGAAAGGGGGGGGAACGGCTGGGACGGCGCTCAGCGTTTCGCCCGGAGCTAATCACATGTGAACACAGCGCTAGCACTATCGATGTGAGCCGGGTCCCGAAAGAGATGCTGACAGACAGACAGACATGAGTACGGTATGTAGAGAGAGATCATTTGACGGAGGGAGAGAGAATATAAACGCGGTGGGGGGGGGGGGTACTCATGTCTGCGTGGCCAGTAGTCTTTTTTCTGATTTTATATTATTAATTTTTTTTTTTTTTTTTTAGCCTGACCCTCGCAGTCTCTACATACAATGCCCGGACGGAGCATGGTCGGGTTTTAGAACGCAAACGTACGGTGTCAGACAGTTGTTTGCACACCAGCGCGAAAGCGGCCGGTGAGGTATTGGGCGAGTCGCATGAAGGGTGAGCTGCATCGCTGCTAAGAACCGCCATCTGAGCGCGGACTTGCTTATGGACGACAGCGCTCCCAATGAATTGATTCGAGTTTATGGTGTGGCACTTCAGAACAGCTGGGGGGGGGGGACTGGGGGCGGCGGGGGGGGGTGTACTCATGTCATGCATGCCCGTAGTCGTATGACCATAGACCCTCACATTCCTGCAGTGCCGGGACGGAGCACGTCCGGTTTTATACCGACTAGGCAGGCATTACTAATACGAAGCGCGTGGGAGACATACATAGAGGACGAGGAGGAGGTAGAGATGCACAGAGAGAGGGACGCGCAAAGGCGGGGAAAACAAAGAAAGAAACATCACATTTTAGCCTGGTCGGCGATTCTACCTCGGACCGATTACACAGTGATTATACCGGTCTATAAATGCGTGCCGGCTGCATTTCTGTATGTTTTTTTTTTGTTATTTGGGGGTTGTGTGTTTCGTGTGCTGACTTGTGTGGGTGTTGGGTACTTCGTGTGTATCATATGTTTAATAACACCTTGTGATTTTGTGCAAGGTTTATTTCAGGTGGTACGTTTTTCGTGTGCTAGGTATATATATATACTTCGAAGTATATATGTATATATATATCGTGTTTTCACTGTATTTTGCACCAGGTTTATTGTAGTTTGTTGGGGCATTTTTTGTCTTGTGTGTGTCTCTTGTCCGTGCTTTGTTCAATTTTGTATACCAGGTATTTTCTAATGTTTTACCTTGCGTTACCCTCGTGATTGATGTCCATGGTGGTTGGTTCAGAGCGACGTCGAGGACGACAGCAGCGACGACTTTGTGGCGCCGGTGTTCAAGAAGCCGAAGAGAGCAGCGGCAGCGGCGGCGGCGGCAGCGAGGAAGAAGAAAGAGCTCAGGTGCGCCTAAATCGAATAGAAAACGACAGCCAAAAGTAGTCGTACGTTGTATAAATAGTTGGTGGCGGTGTTGGTGCTGGCGTTGTTGTTGTCGTTGCTGTTGTTGCTGTTGTTGGAGTAGTGGTAAAAGCTCAGCTGCGTCGAAGACAACGCGACAAAAAAACAACAGTAGTAGGTAGTAGTAGTAGTAGCAGTAGTAGTAGTAGTAGTAGCAGTAGTAGTAGAGTTGTAGTAGTAGTAGTAGTAGTAGTAGTAGTAGTAGTAGTACGGTATACATTAATGCTACCATAGTAGTAGTGCTTACCCCGTTCTAGTCCCGAGTGTATATATCTAGTTTGAATATGTAACCGTTAAGAGGGGTTAAGTCGCCGCGTCTTTTGCTGAAACGTTTGCACGTTACAGGAGGATGACCATTGAGCAGCGGGACTTGTTCAAGAAGGACCTCTTAGAGTGGAGGGAAGAGCGGGTCGCTCAGTTCAACACACGCTACTTTTACGTCCTGCCGGAACCAGAGGTGATGCCCATTGAACGAATACTGATACCAGGTACTGACACTGGTACTGATACTGGTACTTACTGATATTGGTACTGACTGATACTGATACTGGTACTGATACTTGTACTGATACTGGTACTGATGCTGATGCTGATGCTGGTACTGATACTGGTACTGATATTATACTGGTACTGGTAGTGATGCTGATACATTAAACCCTCTCAGTGACAGTAGAACGTGACGATTACAGCGCAAGGAATCAAATCAAATTAATGACCGAGTTCCAATGCAAGGAGTCGAACGGAACGGGCGCAGCATTATCCTACACCCTACCCGAACTGCTACCATAAGGCCCTCAAACTGCTCATAGACGGTTCATGTGGTCGCTATTCCTTACATCCCCCTTGTAGCCCTTGTATAATCGTGGTAAGGATGATTGTAGGGAGGCTGATGCCGATTCTGGCACGTACTGGTACTGATATTGCGATTTGTAGTGTGAATGCTGCTGACAGCGATGCTGATACTGATACTGATACGTACTGAAGTGAAGCTTGTGTAATCGTGGTAAGGATAATTGTAAGGAGGATAATACCGATTCTGGCACGTACTGGTACTGATATTGCGATTGATAATGATAATGCTACTGACAGCGATGCTGATACTGATACTGATACGTATTGAAGTGAATCTTGAAGTGATACTGGCACCGTTGTTGCTGCACCCGATACTGATGCACTACTACTACTGTAACCTGGTACTGGTGATATTAGTAGTTGGTCGATGGTTGAAACAAACGATGGCTAAAACGAACGGTGGTTGAAACAAACGATGATGGAAATGGCGACTGCAACAAATGGGCGAAACGAACTATGGATGAAATACACGATGCTTGTGACAATGCCCGAAACTAGCCATGGTTGACATACACTATGCGTGCAACTGTAGTGGTTGAAATGGACGATGGTTTGAAACAACGATTTATAGCGATGGTTGAAAGAAACCACTTGTCTGGAGAAAAAAAAACGATGTTTGTACCGGACGATGATTGAAACGAACGATCGTCAAAACCGTCGACGATTGAAATCAGACGATGGGTTGAAACGAACGATGGGTTGAAACGGACGATGGTTGATCGAAACAACGGCAGGTGCTGGAGCTGATTCACAAGGTGCCCACTACACGCGAGGAGCTTCGCTGCGTCGGGAGCTGGCGAGGTGAACCTGGCGTCGCTTGCCCCCCCCTCCCCCCCCTCTGGAACTGGCCCCACCAGAAAGCAATCAATAAATCCGACCCTGTCACCATATGCAAGAAACTCTGCCTCACAAGCGGTTCTTAGTAGGATGCAGTTCGCGCTTCATGCGACTCGCCCGACACCTCACGGCGATTCCCGCCTGGTGCAACCAATGCCTGTCTGGTCGGTGAAAACCCGAAGTGCTTCGTCCCGGCACTGTAGGGATGCGAGGGTCTATGGTTATACGACTACGGCCATGCCTGGCATGAGTACACCTCCCCACCACTCTTCCGTCTTTTAGCGATTTCATTACGTAGCCGTTTTTCTTTTTACGTGTTATTTTTCAGTAGTTGGCTTCATTGTCTTTTCTTTTGGCGGTTTCATGCTTCTGTTGCCGTTTCATTCGCCGTTTCATTATCGTTTCATTTATTTTCTCTTTGTGGCGGTTTCATGTTTCTGTTGCCGTTACATGGACGTTTCATTTCGTTTTCTTTCGGCGGTTTCATGTTTCTGTTGCCGTTTCATGGCATTTTTCCTGTTGACAGTTTCTTGTTTCTGTTGCCGTTTCACTACCTTTTCTTTTGGCAGTTTCATGTTTCTGTTGCCGTTTAATGGCTTTTTTCTGTTGCCGTTTCATTGCCTTTTCTTTTGGCAGTTTCATGTTTCTGTTACCGTTTCATTGCCTTTTCTTTCGGCGGTTTCATGTTTCGGTTGCCGTTTCTTTACCGTTACACTGCCGTTTCATTTTCGTTGTTGCCTCCACCTGCACTTTCCGCGTAGCCGACGCAAAGCTGGCCAATCACGGCGACTCTCTTCTGAAGCGCATCAACGAGTTTTTGGACGAGCACTGCGTTGTTCTTGAGGGGGAGTTCCCATGGGGGGACCAGGGGCCAAAGGTGGGAGGGGGGAGGGGGGAGGGGAGGGGAGGGAGAGGTCGTTTTATTTTTGTGTGTTTTGTGTTTTGTTTTGCACGCAGCCTGTGAATATACCAGGTATCTATTGTTGTGCTTTGCACATATACCAGATATATACCCGAGGGTATGTCTTATTATTTTTTGTTTCATGGTATACAGTTTGTTTTTTTCAAACCGAGTTTATTTTTCGCGTGTGGCTTTTGATGCTCGGCAAAGTTTGCGAGCAAGCCACTCTCATAGGTAGACCCCCCCCCGGTGTAACGTATGTGTTAGTTTTTATCGCGAACACGGTTCGGTGAGTTTTCCCACTGCTCATCGTCTTGTACTAGATGTTTTCACAGGGCTCTTCACGAGTCAAGACCTTGTATACCCGCGGGTTGACCCTGCAAGTTTTTTAAATCTCACGGATCGGGTCGAGTCGGGTCTGATCGGGTCAGGAGTTTTTTTTTTCAATTCACGGGTCGGGTCGGGTCGGGTCATCCCGGGTCATCCTTACCGGATCCGACCCGACCTGGCCCGCGAGGTTTTTGACGGGACCCATGAACATCCCTGGTGATAAGTGTGTTTTTGTTTTCAATTTTTTCCGCTCTTGCGCATTCCAGCGACGGTCAAGAACCCCCCGGAACTTTGTTTTGTCGAGGTCATGGGCTCGAAAAATCATCGCAGGATGTACGTTATCTTGGTTACAGTATACGGTATACAATAAAGTCAACCCCCCCGAGCGCCATCATAACCGCTTGCTTGAGTGATGCCTGATACAGCCGTGGCCCCCCTCCATAGTGCCGGTATGCGCTGGACAACAACACCGGCACTATATAGTGGCAACCGGCACTATCACGGGGGACCATATAGTACATAATAGGACCAAATATTGTTATTTTAGTAAATAGGTAAATCTATGTTTTTTTTTGTGTACCGTAGGCCCTATTATATGGTATTTACTATGGTCCCCCGTATTAGTCTCCACACTACCACACTGGTGAATCCCATACTGGTACCGGTATGATCCAAGCGATTCCATACACACTAAGCACAATTCGACGAGGGTTGACGAGGGAAGCACGTGCTGAAACCTCCTCGCGATAAAAATCAAGGCAAGCACCGTAGTGGGGGGAGGAGGGAGGAGAGCCTTCTTTGTGACCCCGGATCTGAGTTACGACTAGGGAGGAGGCAGAACGGAAGGGCGAAGATAATAAATGGGATGGGAAAAAAAATCGAGGGCAACCAACCGGCACTATAGAGGGACCGCTACTGCACTCTACAAATATGCAATCTGAGTTCGAGCCGCTGTTTTTCTTTTGTGTAACCGTTTTTTTTGTGTGTTTTCACAGGAGGTGGAGTTCCCTCTATCGCAAGGAGGAGGCGGTAGCAGCCAGAGGGGTCAGCGCGACAACGGTAAGCCCCCCGTCCCGTCCCCTACTCTTTTTGTGGACAAGAATAGACGATCACCCCTGCCCTTGGCCCTCCCGTCTGCTCGCGCCCTTGCAGCTCTAGACCCACCCCCCCCCCCCCTAAATATATTTTATATTTGTAGGTTGGGTTGACGTCGGTTGGCGACGACGCTGTACAACATGCCTCTCACTGCGTGAGCTAGACAACCAGGGTACCGTTTTTTGTTTTTATTTTTTGGCGGTCATCAAGGCTGGCAGCCTTGTTAGGTCATTTGTGCGGGGTTGACAACCTCAACTCCGCACAAGGGTGGTTGTCGTATCACGTAGTGTGTACATGGTAAGGCACTCACGAGGCAGATACATGTATAGCAATACCCATTGCTGTCTCTGGAAGTGGCCACACCATAAATCGAATAATTCGTTGGAGGCTGTCGTCCATATGCAAGTCCGCCTCAGAGGCGGTTCTTAGCAGGATGCAGCTCACCCTCCATGCGACTCGCCCAATACCTCACGGCGCTTCGCGCTTGGTGCAAGCATTGCCTGCCTGGTCGATGAAAACCCGACGCCTCCGTGTATTGTAGGGATGCGAGGGCCTATGGTCATACGACTACGGCCATGCATGACATGAGATCCCCCCCCCCGCCTCCCCCCCTCTCTTGCCTCTACCTTTCCGCCCCCCAGTACGAGTACTGCCATTGTATGACTTGAGTACACCCCCCCCCCCCCCCCGATCCCTCCCCATCCCCAAACAACTCCAACACCCTGTTACTGACTCATGAACAGCAGGCGATGGTTGGGGCTGTGGTGCAGATGAAGATGAGGAAGAGGAGGAAGACGAAGATTTGCAGTTGTTGGGCGAGGAGTTGGACGATGATGCAGGCGGTGGTACTGCTTCCTCCAAGTTCTTCTCGGCAAAGCGCTCGCAGGGGAGGGGCCGTGGGAGTGGGGGACGGGGTGGGGGGGCTGTGGATGACGACGACGAGGAGGGGGGTGGTGATTTTTTGGACGATAGTTTGTTGGACTTGCAGCTGTGATGGTTGGAGAATGTCGCTCGATGCTTTATTGGAGTTGCAGGCAGGGGTGGTAAGGGTGGATTGCGATGGAGCAAGTCGCGATAGACTGCCGTTGGAGTTGATTCGCACATCCAAAAATATCAGATGATCTAGATCATGATCTAGATCTAGATCGTTCGGGTCTGGGTCAGATGCATCCCTGGTTTATATGGCCTGCACGATATAGATCAGCAGCTTTTCCTTGTGGGGTCTGTATGACACAGCTCTTGAGCACGTGTTCGCCGGAGTGGGATCTGTATCGCACAGCTCTTCTTGCACAGCATGTGTCATTTATAAGGATCTAGATAATGATCTGTCCGCCCGCTTGGAGCGGTTGCGGCTGGCCGTGATTGGACTCTCGCGGCTAGCAGTGATGGCATGCCATGGCAGGAGAAGCGGATCGCGGTGGTATCGTTGGAGGTGTGGCTATGGATGGCGGGAGCAGATCGCGACGGAGTACGTGCTCCTGTTGTTGGGGTCGAAACTGATGATGATATGAATTTATCGCAATATATAGGCTGGGCTGTTAGACATGTTGCAGCTGGTGATGGTAGGAACGGACCGCGATCCGTCCCTCGGGGTGATTGCAGGGTGTACGAGGTTCTACTGCTGGCTGTACTCGTTAAACGAAACGGCTCGTACTCGTACACGAGTACGCCCCAGTGCATCACCGAGCTGGTAGTTCCTTGTGCGTATGCGTGGACTGTATATAGTATAGCCGACGGGGGTCGTCCATCGGGGTAGCGCATCCATTTTTTTCTTCAAGTTTTTTTTTTTTCTGTTTTTGTTGGTTACCTGTAGGAAGGTATCGAGCTCCTCATGTAAGAAAGAACCGTGCCATATGGCAAGTATTATTGGGGTTTCCGCTTTAGAGCCCAAACGTTTCTCGCCGGGGGACAGATGGATCATAATTAGATCGTCTACTGTGGATCCTCCAACCTGCCGTTTTTAGACCCCGTGCAACTACGGCAGGTATTCGGGTACTCTGTAACACGTTTGAACCCAAACATTTCTCGCTGACGGACAGATAGATCAGATCTACAGTAGACAATCTACTAAGTACGAAGTAGATCCTAACCTGCTGTTTTTTTTGGACCTCCTACATTTTTTTGTTCCATAGAAGTTAAACGTGGAAGCAAGGGAAGCTTCCATGAGTATGGAAGCAAGGAAGCTTCCATGAGTATGGAAGCAAGGGAAGCTTCCATGAGTATGGAAGCAATGGAAGCTTCCATGAGTTCACCCCCTGATCCCAGTTGGTACACCTTCCCACCCAAAGTGGGCCCATCCCGATTACCAAAACGTGGATCACTTACGAACGGGATATTAAAAACCGTGTATATGGAGTGGAAGAACCACTACAGTCAGTAGTAAACGCGTGGCGAGGGTGGGAGGAAGCCGTTGTGTATCTGCACAGTTATAAATGTATTTTAGGGGTGGTGACTTATTTTCTGAGTCTCCCTACATTTGAGTATATAGCTCAAAATATCCCACCCGAACGATGAGCTTCGAGCAACCCGACAAACCACCACTTCTATGCTCTATAACACATACCGGTACAGTACATCGTAGTCCTGGTAAAACAAGTATACTAGCTATATATAAAAGCATCATAATACGCCTCAGAAGGCGAAGACTAAGGGTCGTTCTTATCGAGCAACCTTTCCCCCAAAATTTCCAATATTTTTTCCAAAACAATCAGGAAAAGCAAGAAAAAACAGGATTTATTTGGAAATTTGGAATTTTAACAGAGGGCAAAATATTTGGAAGGTCTCGCGTTCCAATATTTTGAAAATATTTTTGGAAAATATGGAAATCCTAGCAATTGCGCGAAAAAAATATTTGGAAGTTTTGGAAAAAAGTTGCTCGATAAGAACGACCCTAACTGCAACATCCCCTAACTACCTACCTACCTACCGTGAGATGAGTCGAGAGTGACATGATGAGAAGACGGCTGGATCGTGATCGCATTCTTCACAGCGGTGGCGGCAGCGGTGCAGAGCCAAAAGGTGGCTGTGCAGTTGCCGTGGTGGAACATTTGGCCACTGCTTGCTGCTGCTGTTGTTGGAGCTGATGTTTGTAAAAAAACAGTAAGATCCAGCTACTGCTGGTACTGCTGCTGCTGCTGCTGCTGATATTGGTGATGATGATTATTCTTGTGGAAACGATGCGGTGCTAGTGATAGCAGAGGTATAGCTTGACAAATGTCGACCGAGGAATTTCCCCCACAAAAAAATCCAACTTAAAAATTGACCAATCAGAAAACTGCGGGCACGAAGTGTCTCTCTCGCTGCTGCTGCTGACGCGATTATCATGATGGAAATGCTACAACTGCTGCCACCACTGCTGTGCTCGTGACGCTACTGCTACTGAAACTGGCGATGACAATAGTGACGACGATCACGGTACTACTCTTCACGGGTCATACGGGTCGGGTCATGGAGTTTTAGAAATTTCACGGGTCGGCTAGGGTCAGGAGGTTTTATGAAATATCATGGGTCGGGTCGGGCCAGGAACTTTTCAAACCCTCAGGGGTCGGGCCGGGCCCCCCCTCACCCGATCCGTCCTGACCCGAGGTCCGACGCGACTCGTGAACAGCCCAGAAAAAGACCATGAAGACAATGATATTGAAGACGGTGACGGAGAAACTACAAATTTCCCGACAATGATTTGAGCCCCCTGTTGATGACTACGACGACGAACATGAAAAATAACCCTTTGATTGTAAATTATGATTAGGACAATATGACGCTGGTCGCTAATGGCGATGCAGTGTCGCCGCGAAGGACTGCCACACATACGCAAACGTCACCCCCCCCCACAAAAGCAAGTTCAATTCCACCATGTACCAGGTATATACCTCGGACATGTTAAATCAGGCGACAGCAGTAGTGGCGCCAAGCATGGTCCTACCGTAGCGCGCGACCTTGACGCCGTGAAAAAACCCAGCCTCCCCTCCCCCAACCCCAGGGGGGGGGGCTGGCCGCGTCTACCCTCTCAAGCTGCCTACCGTGCCCCTATTCGTCGTTCTATACAAAACCTTCGACCTTTGTCTCCGTACTGCTGCTGCTGTTGCTGCTATTCATTACGCTGCTACCACTGCTGGCGCTGCTGCTGGCACTGCTGCTGCTGGCGCTGCCGCTGCTGGTGCTACCGCATTGCAGCTACCGCCGCTTGAGTTACCACCACTGCAGCTGCCACCGCTACCGCAGCTGCCACAAGTTAGACAGCACAGCACCTCTTATTTTCCGTACCCGTCTCTACATCACCACAAGACGTCCGCAAGCAGGCACACAGAAGCAGCAGCAGCAGTAGTCACCAACCATCTCACGCACTCTCTCGCTCAGTCTCCTCCCCCTCCCCCTCCCCCTCCCCCTCTCCCCCACCCGAGAGAAAGAAGAGCGCTGCGCCCTGGCTGGTGCTACCGCGTTGCGCCAGCTAACCGGCCCGCCTTAAAGTATACCACCAAACTGCAAGCTGTGGCCGAACCGCTAACCGCAAGCTGCCACAAGTTAGACAAGCACAAAAAAAGCACCTCTTATTGTCCACCCCCGTAACCCGGTCCCCCTCTTAAACAATCACCCAAGACGTCCCCCGCCAAAAGCCGAAGGCCACAACAGAAAGCAAAGCAGCCAGCAAAAGTAGTCACCAAACCATCTCAAACGCAATCTCTCTATCCAGCTCAAAGTCCCGTCCTCCCCACTCCCCCCTCCCCCCTCCCCTCCTCCCCCACCCCCCCCCCTCCACCTCCCCCTCCTCCGCACTACCCAAAAAACCTCGGTGATCGCCTCCCTCGTCAATCTAAACTCCAACAAAGACCTCGTTCCCGATGCCCATAGGTACCTGGTTCGATAATAAGAAGAATGCTCCATCGCAAAGCCGCTCCCACCCCCCTTCGGTGAAGGCCAGCCCCCCGAAAGCCCGTTGGTGCATCAGATAATCCCGCTGCGCTCCAACGCGCCCGTTCCTTGCCCTTTGACCTAAGGGGTCGCCGTTCTCCCTCTCCCGCCCGGCTGCCGCAAGCGGCCGAAGAAATCCCTTCCAGCAGCCCTTAAAGCCGTCCACCCTTCCGCTGCCTTATCCGGATCCTGGCCCGAAAGGAAGGAGAGGGAAAATGCGAAGTGTGGCTGGGGGGGGGGGGGGGGGGGGGAGGGGGGGGGAGGGGGGGGGGTACTTCATTTTCATGCATGACCGTAGTCGTATGACCATAGACCCTCGCATCCCTTCGTACAATGCCGGGACGGAGCATGTCGGGTTTTCACCGACCAGGCAGACATTGCTAGCACCAAGCGCGAAACGCGGGTGTACTCATTTGTTGCTTGCCTTAGTCAATTGATCATTGACGACACCTTCCTTTCGAGACAGAGTGGGGAGGTAGGGGCGGGGGGGGGGTGTACTCATGTCGTGCATGGCCGAAGTTGTATGGCCATAGACCCTCGGCGGTCGTACTCATTTGTTGCTTGCCTTAGTAATTTGACCATTGGCCATGCGTCTCTTTCGAGACGGAGCACCGTTCCTACTCCTAATAGAGACACCTCCAACAGCTGGGCGCTCGTTCTGTTGTTTTCATATATTACGTAGAAATGTTTTGCTAATCTTATCCCCTTCCTGTTTCGCCGCCTGTGGCCACCATCTAGCTCCAAAGACAGCGACCGTTTTCTCGCTACTATCTAGTGTGCCAAACTTCTCTATGTTACATTCGTTTATTTTCATCATCTCCTCCTTTAACACATCCCGTTCCTCCTTGTACATTTCACATTCTCCCACTATGTGGATTCTACTCTATCGCTTTGCCACAAGGGCACATCTGTGCATCTACCTCCTCCTCCTCCTCCTCCTCCTCCCGGCTACTGGTTTACCTCTTTTCTTCTTTGTGGCAGGTTCCTGTCCCCTTACACGAAATCGCAGTTTCAGCGTTTTCGCGAAGTCCATTGGGCCGTGCAAAAATACATTTTCATTCCTATCCCTTCTCTTAACCCCCCCGTACATCTCTCAAGTGCAGAAATTGTAACGATCAGTTAATCTTCATATTAAAGTATAAGCAGTCCTTACATTCACGGTCAGAGCGGTACATACGTGCCAGGTACATCATTACAGCGAAACACAGCAAGCGATTACACGCAACCAACATTCAGCCAAAATCGTATATATATATATATATACCTGCGGCAGGCCATTGAAGCCGGTAACGGCAACCCTCCTGAACTTCTGCTTCGCGTTTCGGGACGATTGCCCCTCCCCCTTCTCCCGCTCCGTTGCCGCCGGGGGCATCGCCGCCCCGTCCAGCCCCATCGCCGTAGGCAACGGAATGGTCCACGTGATGCGGTTCGCCCTACGGCTCGTGGACGCCTCCCTAACATAGCACATACCAATAATATTGTGGAAGGGCCGCGGAGTTCCGCGTTTTACATAGAAAAGGGGGCGGGGGTGGGAGGATGGGGGGGGGCATACTTAGTTGTTTCTTGCCTTAGCATTATGACATTGACCACGCATCCATTTCGAGGCGGAGCACGAGTGAAATGGAGAGGAATGGAGGTGAACAATTCAGAGAGAAGATAGCAAGCGCGTTTGTTTTTGAACAACAATAAACAAAAACGGGACTCGACTTACAAGAACAGACGTGAATGTGTTTTTTTTCTCTGCGGCTCGTGGACGACTTTCTATAATAGTATAATGTTGTGGGAAGGCCGCGGAGTTCCGTATTTTGGAAGATAGCGTGGCGGGCGGGCGGGGGGGGGGGCAATTGTGTACGTAACATGTAGAGCCAACGTCGGTGAAAAATCTTGCGATAAAAAGTGAGCGCGGATTTTGGAATGCATAGGCAAAAAACCGCACTCAACCCACCATAGTCCACTCCCTCCCTTCCCCCCCCGCTCCTGGCCTATTTGAGAGGCATCCAATCAACACAATCCACCAATCCACTAATCAACTAAGCAAGCAATTGATCAGTAAGACCAACTCATCCAGATCGCACGCACGCATGCACGCCCATGCTGACGCTAACGTTGACTCTAAAGCTAACGCTAACGACTACGCTACCGCCACCGCGCGCGTCCATGCCCATTCCCACCTGACAGTACCGTTGAACCAAGTACCGTTGGGGAAATTTCCGCTCTCTATGAACGGTTGGATGGCCACCTCGATCGGCCCCGTCACGTAGTACTCGTCCGGCTTTCGGCCCGATGTCCGCAGCTCGCCGGTGTGGGCGAACCCGGGCAGGATTAAAGACTTGCGGATCTGTGCGTTTTCGGTGGTGATGGTGGCGGTGGGGGGGGGGCGCGGGGGGGAGGTACGGGTGAGTGGTGTGTTGGCGGTGGTGGTAGCGGTGATGAGAGGGGGGGAGGGGAGGGCAGGGGGGGGGGAACGCTGCAGTGAGTATTAAGGGTTTTATAGCATAGGATATGGGGAGGGGACAGGGGGGGTCAAGTTTGGCAGTTAGCACAAGGGTTTTTGTATAACATAGTATACAGGCTACGGGGAGGAGGAAGGGGACAAGGGGGGGGATAGGCTTTGCAGTCAGTATAGGGGTTATAGCATAAGGGGTAGTATAAAGGGTTATCTTTGCAGTTAGTGTAAGGATTTTCGTGTGACTTAGCATACGGGTTCCGGGGAGGGGGGGGTGTACTTCATTTTCATGCATGGCCGTAGTCCTATGACCATAGACCCTCGCATCCCTACAATGCCGGGACGGAGCATGTCAGGCTTTCACCGACCAGGCAGACACTGCTAGCACCAAGCGCGAAGCGCCGTGAGGTGTTGGGCGAGTCACATGAAGGGTGAGCTGCATCCTACTAAGAACCGCTTGTAAGGCGGACTTGCTTATGGATGACAGCTTCCGGGGAGGGGGGGAAGGGTAGGTTTTGCAGTTAGTATGCGGTTAGTCTGTATCTCCTCTACAACTGCCGCACCCACGTTTGGAGAAGAAACAAGGTGTACTTGGCGTAGGATCCTTATCCGCTGGGAATAAAAGGGCCAACCCTCTGTACAGTTGCATCCAACAGCCTTGAAACTAGACTCTGGGACATATTTTTGTGGTATGATACGTATACAGAAGTTACGGACCCATGCAAGCCCTCGCTCGCTATTTTTATATGTACGAGCATTGCTCACTCACCTCTCGCGAGTTAGACCTGTCGATGATCGACGGCTGAGTCACCAGCCGAGGCACGTACTCCCTGACCTCATACCCCTTCGCCTTTTTTACCACCTTGTAAGGCGGCTGCTCCGCCGGGGGGGAGCCCAACTGGTGCCAGAGGTCCCAGAATCCAGGAACAAGGTGCTTCACAGCCAGACTCAGCAGGTCTCCTTCCCAAGTGTCGGTGATTTTTACCACCTTCGGGTTTCGCATTTGTTTGGAGGGTAGGGGGGTCGGGGAGGACGGGGGCGGGTGGTGATTGTGGGGAGGGGAAGGGTTGGGGGGTGGGGTGGGGGGTGGGGGTGTCAGGGGGTTGAAGAGGATTGGAGAACGATTATGGAGGGACGCGCATGTGTTCCCAGCGAAACAAAGCAACGCAAAACAAAACGGGCTGGGAAAAGGTTGGCGTCGGGTTTTCGGTAGGGGTTTCGTTTTCCTATTTTCCATTCTTGACAAATACGATCTGATTTTTTTTTGTATAATACGTTCATACATACCGCTGTACCGGTACACGGGGACAGATTCCAGTGATAAAGCAGTGCACCAGGAAAGCGCCCTCTTGAATGTGCTGGTGAACCGTTCGGGACGGACCCCTTGTAAGGGGTATAAGGGATATCAGATACCTGGTATACGGTATAGTGACCAAAATAACGACAACTTTAGTGTTTTCGACCGTCTACGAGCAGCGAGCGCCCAGCGGTACGTGTAGGATCATGTGCCCTCGCTCCTTGCAGTCTAACCCGGACAATAATTTCGACGCGGCGACACTACGAGTACTTGTATTATACGTACGAGTATGTAGTTGCTGTTATCGTCACTTTTTTACCGTCAATTTTCCCTCAAGAGGGCTTTAAAAACAGGAACACAGCAACAACACAGGAACGCAACAACACGAGGGCACGGTCCAGACCTGGGACAGTACCACTCACAGCAACAGTATTCCCAAATGTTGTACTGCTGCTGTATGGTATTAGAGCTGTGGGTTCATATGACCTGCTGCGTTGGGTGATGAACGAGCATGTGGCATAGCCTAGCTAACACAGCAGTACTCAGAGAGCGAAGCGAGGCAAAGCGAGGCACATCGCCGTATGACCTATGACACCGTACCTTGCCCCCAGCACCCGTCTCGATCACCGACTCGCCCCGCACAATAAATCTCGGCAGCCAGGGCAGCGGCCAGGTTCCGCTCCCAACCCAGTCCAGTTTCTTCGCCCCGTCCGCCGAGGCGATCACGGACATCCTCGGCTCCGTCAGCAGCTGCCCAAGCCCCCTGAGCTCCTCTTCTACAGCGGCCAGGCCGACGTTCTGACCCAGCGGCCCCCGCCATTCCACCCCCTCTGCCAGGACCTGCCGGAGGACGCCTGGGTCTCCGCGCATCGCTCGGTTGACGCCCTCCTCGAGTGCCTTATCCAGCGAGAGCGCGGTCCCCTCGTCGTCTGAGACGGCACCTGTAGCTGCTGCTGCTGATGCCGATGATGATGATGATGTCGAGAGCGCTGAGCCTGCGCCTCGGGTCGGCCGCGGCGTCGTCATGCGCAGCAGCAGCGGCAAGCCAGCGGAGCGGGCGATGGGGGATGACTCCTCCTCTCTGCTACGCAAGGCCGCACCGTTGGCGAGGCGCACCTGTCGAGGATGTGACCGCCGCTGTTGCTGCTCCTGTGTCAGCGGTTCGGTGGAAGCGTGGAAGGGGGAGGCTACTGTTTGAGGGGTTGTTGTTGTCCCCGGGAGGAGGAAGGAGAGCGCTCGGCAGGAGCATGACAGGAGCACCAGGGCTCCCATCAGCGCCTTTCTTCGCCGCGGAACCATGCCCGCGCTTGTTTTAAGACGGCAGACGAGGTGGGTCATGGGATTGTGGAGGAGCTGTCACGAGGTATTGTGCTCTAGGATGGTGCGCTTAGCACGGTGAAGCCCCAACACAAGCACAGGCTGGCAGGCTGGCGCAAATGTGCTGATTTATATGACTAATATAGCCCTTTTGTATTTGGCCTACCCAAGGTGTGGAACTCCTTGCGGTGCCTTCTTGCCAATCCACTACTTACTCGTACTACACTTTGCTGCTGTCCTCCAGAGGCGTGGGCTTGCCAAGTCGCTGATACTTACGCTGCTGCTGTGAAACAATGGCACAGCGAGGGATGGTCCAGGTGAGGATTTTGGTGGAACCCTCTGCCGGTCAGATGCGGGCTACAAAAGTATGATGTTGCGGAAAATGCCCTGCGTTTTTGTGTTATCTTTTCGTGGAATTCCCGCACATCTCCAAGAGCTAAGTAAGCACAGCAGCAACTGCAGTAGCACTCGTGAACAACAAGCACAGTAGATAGAGTGGCAGTAGCAGCAGTAGTGGTTTGACTCGCTGGATCAAATGGCTAGATAGCTTTTCTGTCTACAGAGCCTTCCTTTCCATAATCACTGCTGTTCTCACCCCTCCCTCCCACCGCAAACATATCATACAGCAGTGCTGGCTGGGGGATACTCCTGCTCGCAGAACAATGCTCCCTTCTCTCGAATAAGAGCTACTCGTATTCGTACACCAGCCTCTACCAAGATGTTTTACCTGTAGACTCGTGCGTTTCCGTGACCACGGGCTAGATTATGACAACGGGCTGATATTAGAGCGTGAACATTAACATTACTAACTGCTGTAGTCCAGGATAGGCCCGACGGATTTGGTCCGTTTTGTTCCCTGAAGACAGACTCCAAGACTGCTGCACGTCAAGATTTCATAGCATTACGGCCGTGTCACTCGCAAGATAAACCCAAGGTAACAACGACAACACACCATCTTGTGACGAATTTCAGAGCCGATCTTGTCCAAACCATGGCTAAGAGGGGCACACACAACCAAAATGGTGCCCTTGGAAAGATCTAAGGTCGAGAGAGACCTTTCCATAGACGCGTCCCTCGACGTTTACCATACACTGTCCCCGCTGTTCGAGAAAATAAGGTTCGAAGTCCGTCAGAGGTCAGAGAGGGTGTGTTGTGTGTTATCTTACAGTAAGTAAAGCGTTACACGGGTATCATACCGGTATACGTGGTATTCTGCTGTACGCTCAAGAGGGAGTGTGCGATTATGGACACTGCTGCAAAGGGGGGGAAGGGGGGCAACGGTCACCCCCTTGCATTTGCGGCGTGCCTGGCCTTGCCTTGCCTTGCCTTGCCTTGCCTTGCCTTGCCTTGCCTTGCCTTGCCTTGCCTTGCCTTGCCTTGCTCTAGCCTAACCGGCCATTCAGCACAAATATGCTCCTGTTTTTTCGTGTGTTGGTTTCCTTCGCATAGTCACATACCTCGTATTGCATACCAGGGTATTATTAATAGTGTATTACTAGGATCTGGTATCATACCAGGTATGTGACTATGCGACACGTGTTCTGTGACCTGTGATCTGTGATCTGCGGTCTGTGATCTGTACCTACGAATGATCTGCGATATAACGTGTTCTCTTCGATCTCTGCCCTGTGCTCTGTTACAAACAAAACGTGCCTGGTGCTTGATCCTCTGCTGCGCTATACATGGCGCGCGCCCCTCTACAGGGTCAGATATTTCTGGACTGCTACAACCCCATTCTGGAGAACGCCATCAGGCCTCGCCTCACGGAAGGAAAGAGGGAGCCGTGCGAGCTCAAGGTCGCCGACTTCGATGACGCCATGTACACATTGAAGGTACTACAGACAGTACATCACGCACGCTATAGTCACTCTAAAATGCGCGTACCATGCAGCTTGAAGGTACTATATACCAGGTACGTATAGTACATGTACACCTAAAAAGGCACAAAAAAATACTCTTAATACTACTGTGCGTACGACAAGCACTAAATAGACTCTCATTCGCCCTTTACCACCAGGTAGGTACCCCAGGTAGCAGCGTTAACTTTGCTACTGCTGTCGTAGGTTAATGATATTTGTATGTAAATCAGCAGTTGGCTCTCGGGAGTATAAACAACCGCTCTTTCGACCCCCCTGCCCCCCGTCCCCCCCCCCCGGTCCCTACCCCTCCTCCTTCCTCTCCCCCCCACTGTTTCCGGCTCGCCGCCTCAGGTACCCCCAGAAAGCCTTAACACGATGCACCTGTCCATCTCCATGAGCGGTTGGAAAGAGATCTCCAGGTCAGGGTCGGGAGGGGAGGGGTGATTTTGATTGGTCTATGGAGGGGGCGGGGGCGGGTAATTTGAGTACCACGAGTCCCTGGGGGGGGGGGGTGGCTTGGTTGATCGTTTTGATTAGCTTTGCACGCCGGGGGGGGGTACGCTAAGTTACCCCCTTTTAAACCGCACCCTCGTTTTCTGGGGGGAAACTACTTGGAATTAGTGTGTTTTTTTTTGCAGTAGCGAAAGAGTGACCTTTTTTTATCATTTGCCCCTCTTTTTGTAGATGGACTGCTGGGAATTGGAGTGGGGGTGGTTTGCACTGGTGAAAAATGGTTCAAGTTCGTTCCGCATATACTTGTTTTGTACCAGCTAGAAAGCTCTCGGGGGGGGTGGGAAGAGGGAAGGAAAGGCGGAGGGGGGGGGTGTACACACTGACCCTCACGAAGCACGCCTGTTGGGTAAAAAAGTGGGTTTCGCCCCCTTTCGCGTTGTATATTTGCCGCGTCGTGCCGTACCGTGCCGTGGCCTTTCCTGCCTGAGTGGTGATTTTACGGTAGCTGCACCCCCCAGCCCCCCCGAGGTCGCCGCTTTACCTCTACAAAACTGTAGGATGGTGAGCGGCGTGAAGAGTGACGAAGTCAACTTAGTTGTCCCCCCTGGTCGGTGAAAACCCGACAACTGGTGCTTTGATCCTTTCATCATGAGTACTTGGAATAATCATACGACTGCGGCCATGTATGAAAGTGAAGTACACCCCAACCCCTCGTATAACCACCCCCTCCCCTGCCCTCCCCCCCCAGCTCCCTTCGTTCAGTTGATGCTTTGATCGTTATGAAAAATGTTCACACATATTTTCATTCCGAAGACCCAAAGGCGTCAACCAACCCCCCCCCCCCCCCCTCCACGTACACGCCTCTGTGTTGTATTCTTCAGCAACGGTGCTGCGGACATGTTGTCGAATAGGTACAAGGGGATGGTGGCTCCCGAGACGCGACCAGGGCACAACCTTACGCTAACCGTAGACCTCGACAACCCCACCATGGCGCCGGACCAGCTACTAAAGAGGTGGGCGGTGGGGGCGTCGGTGGTGGTGGTGGTGGTGGTAATGGTGGTGGTGGTGGTGGTATTGGTGGGGGCGGTGGTGGTTGTGGGAGTGTTGTTCGTGGTGAGGGCTGTGTCCCCCTTGCCCCAGGTTCGACGTAATGGGTGAAGTATACTTAACGTTAACCCATTTACTCCTTTGCTGCAACCATAGTTTCGCTCCAACTTCAGGCACGCTGTCCCTCAAAGAGTTGGTGCAGTTTGAACAGCGTCATTTAAACAATAACACCCTTATCCCTAACCCTACCCCCAACCGTCTGGAAACGTTATCTTGTTTACAGATGTTTCGATACATGAGTGTGGACTGTCCAACCATTTTGAAATCGCATGCACTATTGATGGTGGTGGTGGTGATGGTGGTGATGGTGGGGGCAAAGTTTAGTATCGAACTACAACTCACTCACTTCTGACGCGTACGTACGCACCTACGTACTATTTTCCTCTTCCCTTGTTGAAAGCAAAAGCAGAGAACTCACTCTCGCTGCTGATGTGTTTTTACGTATGTGTGTGTTCTAAAACAACACAGAAAAATTAACTCGCTGCTCACGTTTGTTTCTTTTGTGTTGTTTTTTTCTGGTTTTAACAAAAAATATGACAGTCTGACGGAGCTGAAGCGCAACCTGATTGGCGCGCCCTTCGACCGGGCGTTCGACGCGCTGAGGGAGGGAAGGGGCGGGAGCGTCCCGCCGTCGGCCTTACCGTGGCGAAAGAAGGAGATGCTCTACATTGTGCCGCAGGTGATGGCGCGATGTTGCGGGGGGGGCGGGCGGAGAGAGGGAGTTAGTGTTACGCTTTCTGGGCGAAAGGAGGGGGGTGGAGGAGGGGAGGGTCTTATTTCGCATACAGGTTTTTGTCTGTTTGATTTATGGTACTTTTGTTTTGACCCCTTTCTGTGAATGCCGGTAAGGCATGACGCCCCAGACGTGTCGATTGTACAAAGGGGGATTCTCTCGGGTTTTTATATTATTTCATGAGGCGGTGATAGTGTAATATATACAGAAAATGGCTACGGGAGAGGCGGTTTTTTACTGTCAGCGCACGCCCGTTGGAAACGTGTCGCTCTTTTTAACTCGCCGTCGGTTTCGTGTCGTATCGGTTTGACTTGATTCAAGTAGGGTTTCATACGCCTGGGTCACCAACAAAAAGGGAGCAGGGGGCATCATGAGAGTTTCGTCGGTACGTGTCGTTTTTTGGACGAGGCCAGCCCCGCCCGCAGCTCGCAGCAGTGTCCACGCAGCAGCTCCAGACAGAGCCAGCCCCTGACAAGTATGGCCAGGGCTTGCCATGTACATCACCAGAGTTAGAAAGTGTGGCCCTGTGAGCTGTGTGTGGCAAGTACTCGAGGTATCATACAACTACTCGTACGTAAAAATGAGCACAAATACAAGCTAAACCAGACGAGGCAAACAAAGACGACAACGACAACATCCTGAAACCTAATGAGCTTGAGGCTGCTGCTGCTTCTTGCTGCTGTTGCTGCTGCTGTTGGGGTAGTGAGAGCACCTTCCGCGCAATCGAACGAGCGTCGAATGTAACCCAGAAAAGAGGCAAGGGGGATAAAAACACTTGCTCTATTACTTTAAAGCTCGGCATCGTCAACACTGCCAGATCGTTTTTTTTGTTATAGTTTTTGTGTGGTGCACGTGTATGTGGTGCTTTCAGCAGCGACGGAGAAAATACCTTGCGCCCTTTGCTTGAAATCTCATATACCCCGATGAGTTAAGTTGGGTTGAAATATACTATGGATAGCTCTCGTTGTTTTCTTTTGAATGCGCTTATTAGCACGTTGGGCATCCAAGTATAGCGCTCGTGGTGGCGGCGTTGCTGAGGACACCTCAAAAACAAAAAAGGCAAAAAAACTCAATAGCTACAGTCCCCTGCGCCCCTGCGTCCAAAACGCCGGGAAAGCAACAAATCGAATTATTTTCATTTTTTGAATATATTTTTACAGAAGCGCCGCTATAAAAAAATCACTGAAGCAACGGTATAGCGAACCACGTAGTTTTAGGGTATTTTTGCGTCTCCTTTGCCTTCCTTACGTTGCGTTTTCTTTTACTACAACCTTGTGTTTTGCGTTGTTCTTTCGGTTTCACAGCGGACCCTGCGTTTGCTGTTGTATGGTAAAATCGTGTGTTTTACTCGCGTTGTGTGGTTCATAGTTGACGAGTGATGATGTTTTTTATTGATTTTTGGCAGATAATTGGTTCTTGGGTTTTGATGACAAAATTGTCAGGGCGCTCTTTGCCCTCTACCCTTTCCCCGCTTTGGTGGTGTGATATGTGTGGCCATGGTTTTGGTTCTCACGTTTTTTGTTTCTCGCTTCTACTCTCGCTCCACGATTTTTCCAGGCGGACCGCGTAACGGTGATCTTCGCCATCGACTTCCCGGAGGCAGACGAGAGGGCCATCGCGAAGGTAGGAATGGTCCGCTCTACCCAGAACACACTGCTCTTCCTTACCCAGGGGGGGCAAGGGCTGCTCTTGCTGCTGCTCTTGCTGCTGCTGGTGCTGCTAAGCGAGAAACGAACAGTCGCACGCTGTGTTCTGTCTTATCATCGTCATTTATCGTAGCGCCTTGTATGCATCCAAGCCACCCAGCCACCCAGCCAGCCTCATGCGACATTCCGTTCCGTTACAGATTGCATTGAGGTATCTTGTGCCAAGGTACGGTTTGTCGCGTTGTTTTTCCACTACCTTCCCTGCATTACCTTACCGTATGCTACCTTACCTTACCTTACGTTACATCGCGTTACCTTTATTTACGCTGCCTTGGGTGACACTGCGTTACCTTGCATTACGTTACGTTAAACTGCGTTACCTTCCTTGCGTTCCCCTCCGTTATATTGGGTTACCTTACCTTGCCTTGCCTTGCCCTACCCTAATATGATACAATACCTTACCTCACTGTACATCTCCTTACGTTACCTGGCACTACCTCACGTTGCGTCACTTTGCTTGTTTTTTGTTTCCCTTAGTCGTTCCTAATGGAGTTCGTAGATGCTCAGCGAGTGGCCAACAACTCTCCGCCTTGCACCTTCACCCCCGAGGCGCCTTTGGAGCTACGAAGCATGCCCATGCCAAGGGGACAACGGCCTGTGGGCTTCCTCAGCTTCGGTGAGAGACCCACAAAAACAACAAAAGACAGACAGAGACAAAGGGGTTGGGAGCGAGAGAGGGGGGAAGGAGAAGAGACAAGGAGGGGGGGGGGCGCCATAGAGACATCCAGAGAGCGGGGGGGGGGTACTTCATTTCCATGCATGGCCGTAGTCGTATGACCATTAGACCCTCGCATCCCTACAATACCGGGACGGAGCATGTCGGGTTTCCACCGACCAGACATACATTGCTAGCACCAAGCGCAAAGCGCCGTGAGGTGTTCAGCGAGTCGCATGAAGAGCGAGCTGCATCCTACTAAGAACCGCTTGTGAGGCGGACTTGCATATGGGTGACAGCTTGAATGAGTTAATTGGGGGGGGGGGGGGGGAGAGAGAGCAAACGTATCAGCCAGACAGACAAGGACGAACAAACAGAACGACAGACACTCCTTTCGAGGCGTTTTGCCTGTTTTCGATGTGTGGCTACGAAGTAACTAAACTCTAGCTAGAATGGACTTGCAGGTGTGTAATTAACGCATGATGCCTGAGACACCCGAAAAACGTACCGTGATGGCGCCCGCGAATCTATCCCCCTCCTTCACGCCGCCGCCTTCCATCTCCTGAATCTCTCTTTTTCCGAAACCGAGGCCGAAACCGAAAAACCGAGTCCGATTCCGACTCCGAAACCGAAACCAGAACCGAAAACGAAACCGAAACTGAAACCGAACCTGAAACCGAAAATGAAACAAAAAATGAAACTGAAAGTGAAGCTGAAACTGAAATCGAACTTGGCGCGCGCGGTTTCGTCCCCCCCTTTTGTGTGTGTGTTTTTTGTGGAAACGTGAAAAAAAAGTTATCTTCCCGCAGCACGTGGACCGGGGGCGGCAGGAGAAGACTGTGACGCTGCTGACCGGCTTCCGCCAGTACCTGCACTACCACCTCAAGGCCACCAAGACGTACATGCACATGCGCATGCGGAAGAGGGTGGTCGGACTGCTTCAGCGTGAGTCGCATTCGGATTCGGCATTGGAATCGGATTGGGAATCGGATTGGGAATAGTATTCGAAATCGGAATCGGATTTGAAATCGGAACTGGATACAGAGTCGGAGTGAGAAACGGAAAATGATTTAAAATCGAAATCGGAGCCATAATAATACCCATATTCAGAATCGGAATCGGAATCGGATACAACGTAGGTGTAAGAGTATAACCCAGATACATAATTAAAATCGGGCACAAAGTCGAAATCGGATACTGAGTCGGAATCGGATATATAGTTGAAATCGGACGCAGAGTCGAAACCAGATGCAAATTCGAAAATGTCAGTGCGTCGGAATTGGACACACGATTCGGAGTGGGAAAACCGCCGCAGGAAGGGACACGGCCGACGTGACAGCAGCATGAAGCTCTCGCTCGCCCGCGCTGGCCGGTCGTTGCTATCTATTCCCATGCCGTTCGCAGCAAAAAGTAGAATTTAATAGGAGGCGCCTTGGCATGTGGGGTTTTGCTATGATTCGCGCCGTTCCTGACTCGGAAACAAATTTCAGTCCGACCGCCTTGTGCATGTTGTATACCCACACAGTCCTGTCACAGAGCCCCATCCCGCTTGGCGCCCTTACGGTGAATTGGTAGCAGGTGTGGCCGTATGGTCCAAGCGCTGACCCCCCCCCCCCCCCCCCCCCCCTGTTTTATTTTATTTTATTGTCCATCCCATTTATTATCTTCGCCCTTCCTTTCTCTCTCCTTCCTGATCGTAACTCAGATCCGGGGTCACAAAGCAGGCTCTTCTCCCTCCTCCCCCACTACGGTTCTTGCCTTGCATTTTCATCGCGAGAAGGTTTCAGCACTTTCTTCCCTCGTCGACTTGCGTCCGATTCCGCCTACCCACGCCACGAAGGCGCTCTCAGTAATTGGTTCCTTTTTATTTTTTCAAATAAAGTCAAAATCTCTCACCACGGTGGGATTTGAACTTGGGTACCAATGATAGTAGCCTTTGAAGCTGACCACTACTCTACCGGGGCTTAGCGCTGGTCGAATAATCTCCGCGGTTATCCATTTTAGCCACCGCCTTTACACGAGTAGAAGGTCTGCAGGAAATTGGAAGGGCGTTGTGTTTTTGAGCGCGCTGAGTCCCTCTGCCTGTGTGCATGCACCTTTTGACACCTCTTTTATGAATAGTGTTCCAACATCTCATTTTTTTATGTGTTTTTGAATCAATTTGTATATATCTCGTCGATGACTCACTATATCCCCTTTCCCCCCCTGTCCCTTTTCACCCCCCC
>MEHQ01003405.1:0-20055 GCA_008828725.1 Saccharina japonica | reverse complement strand
CTCCCCCCCCCCCCCCCCCCCGCCGCCCTCTTCGGCTTTTGTTTTCGCCTTCCGTTGGGTGCTGCGGCTGCTGCTGTCTCGTGATTGGGGGGTTGGCTGCTGCTCGGCAGTGTTGAACCGGGCCGTACCGGAGGAGGAGGCTAAGGCCAAGAAGACCGCACAAGGCCGCGCCTTCAACCGGGGGTGATGACGGCTGGTGTCCCCTACCCCCCTACTCCCCCCCCTCCTCCTCCGTCCTACCCCTGTTTCTTCATTTGGCTCGACAATTTTGTGCGTCGATGCAGCACTACTACTGTAGCAGTAACATAAACCTCATACCAGGTACTGGTACGTAATTTGTCGTTGTATACCCTCATGAATGAACGATTGAAGCTTTGCCCTTCTTCGTTTTTTTTTTCAGTTTCAGTTTCCGTTGTTTTCTTTATTTTTGTTATTTTTTTTTCTTGTCGTGCGCCGCGAAATAGTTTCTCGATACGTAGTATACGAGTACGTAATAGTCTGAGGGTGGTCATGAGCGGATGCTGTAGCAAAAGCGTGCTGTGCATGGCAGCACAACACGTCCTCGAGGTTTTGGGCGTTATCTCTTGACGTGCTGGACCTTCCTCGACCGAACTGCTCCCTCGCCGCCGTCTCTTCCAGCGTTCGTCGTAGGGATTCCATTATTGGTCGTTGCGGTAGGGCGATGGGGAAGAGGGGGGGGGGTCTTGTCAGGGTTGGATGCTTGCGTTAAACCCTCACTATATGGATACCAGCGCATCACTGCGAGGATCCCAACGTTCGTTGCCGGGTTTCCATCATTAATCGCAGCGATAGGGTGACGGGGGGGGTTGTCGGGGTTGGATACTTTCGTTGTACCTGCGGTAGACGACTATATACCGGTGAGTCACTGCGACAGTAAATATCGCGGTTTGAACTGTTTGTTTTGTTGTTTTTTGTTTTTTGGACGTAAACGCGTGGACGACCGTTCTTGCGCTGCTGGTACTGCTGCTGATTATGATGTTGCTGCTAATGCTGGTGTTTGACTGCTAGCACTGGTGATTGCAGCCGCTGGTGGATCATCCTCGGTTGCTTTGTTCTCCTGCGGACAACTCTGGTGCGGGGGGGGGGGTGGCGACACCGGTGTCAATCAACACGGTATTTTTTTCTGGGGTAACTCGAATTCGACGTTTCTGTCATTTTTGCACCGTTCTGATGATAGCAGAAGGCGGCTTGCTTCTGGGGATGACGGTAGTAGTGTCAGTCAACACATACATCATCGACAGGGTCTCTTTTTCCGTGTATACTCGAATCGAAAGAACAACTCCCAGTGCCGTAGCAACAAACTGCTGCCTCATTTCAAGAACCGCTTGTGGGGCGGGCTTCGGCACCTCGTGCGTACTGTCTGTCTTGCTTATGGAGGACAACGTCGAATGGTTTGAGCCTCATGTCGCCGCCTCCAGAGGGGTTACAGGTGATTTACAGTAGCTTTATGACCCCCCGCCCCCCCCCAAACAAAATGTAGAGCAGGCACGTGGTGTTGATGAGAGTCCGTTTGGGCTGTGAAACAATTGGGGCCATCACATGTTACTGGGCGGAAACAACGAAGGAAACCTGAGCACATCAAACTTACATACCGATGTGCGGGCAGCAACCCCATCCATTTTACGCACAAGCGTGTCCCAAAACCATGATGGTATTGTTTTGACGTCGTCTATACCTGCGCATACATGCCCGGCGAAAAAAACAGATGGTCCTCGTACCCTTAAAGCGAGCGATGAAATCTTGTCATTCTCGCTCGTTCTCTGTGGTAAATTATTACCGGACGACCAGACTGAGTAAGGCTCTGTGTTTCTCGTGAACGATGTGGATCACGCTCCACTAGATCCATTCCACATTAATTCTGCCTTCCAAGGCCCATGGGTTATAATGGTTGAACGGTAAAAAATTCCAGCGGGCTGCCATTGTTGCCTTTCACTCTGTTTGACCGTCGCTTCAGAAGCTCAGTCTCGTGACGACCACATAATAAGTACCACAGCACGAAAAACCTCGGGCGAGAATATTTCGGCTTCCAAGTGTTGGGCACGTGGTTTCTCTCATTTCGACGACGTTCTGCTGTCATGCAGTGCGTTTCTGAGTCTTGAGGTGTGGCCGGGCTCTGTAAAGATGTGTCCCTATGAGATGTTGCCTATCTCACTTGAAACCCAAATTGGGAGCATTTGATTGGGCGATAAATAGAAGGATGATTGGGCGGCCAAACGCAACACTAATCGAATTCGATTTTTTTTGCTCACCGCCCCCACCCGTCACAACTCCACAACCCGTTTGCCACCCAACCCCAACCAAGCGACCAAGCACTCCCACGCGACCGCAACGACCCCTCGAACCCCCAATCGGGGTTGCGAACAGCTTGCCGCCCGTTGCGCGGGATGGGGGTCGTCCTCCTCGCAGCAGGTAAGGAGCGCGCCATGAGATTATCTCGGGTGCAACCTGGAGCAAGAACATGCGCTCTAAATTCGAATGATAACGATGCGCACAGAGCTTGAGTTTGTGAGCTTGATAGTCAAGGGTCTTTGATCGTTCGGTAGAAGCGTGCACGAGCTTGCGGGCTGGGCGCAATGTGCAGAAGACCCCAGGCTTGCTGTGGGCGATGGGTGCTTGCCGAGCAAAAAGTTGTGCCCCTCTTGCTTCTGGGTCGCGGCAACAGGTAGCTGCGCGGTATCTTTTGGGTGTGGAGCATATTTTTCATTTTTTTGCGGAGACTCTTGCTCTGGTCCGTATACCCGCTGACTGACCGAGTACAGCTTGCGAGCGTATCATGGGGGCACAGGCACCTGGTATGCTTGCCGCGACAAGGGACAAGCAATAGGCCATAGGCGAGATGAACAGGATCTAGGGCCATCGCCGCCGTTGCCATATCTGGCTTGGACGCCCTCTGCTCGCTTGTTTGGCTCCCTTTGACAAACAGAATCGTCGCTCACTTCCTTCACCCGTCGTTCACCCGTCAGTGGTAAAATCGACCTCATTCATTCATGTGAAAGCATAATAGGGGCACAGGCACGTGGTCTGTTCGCAGTTACAAACCACAAGCCACAAGTCATAGGCGAGACCAGACGGGATCCAGGGTCATGGTCGTCGTTGCCATATATATATCTGGATTTGACGCCGTCCACGCTTGCGAGTTGCCTGGGTTTGCTTTTGACCAAACAGAATCATCACTTTACTTCCGGCGGGAAAAACAACATCGTTCATTCGTTTTGTACATGTTGTGTATATACGACATCATACCGCACGAAAGACGGTAGGATCGTTGAAGTCACCGACTTACAGCAGCAACAATACCAGCACCAGCATCGGCACCAGTATCTTATCCTTCACGAGGCACGAGGAACGAATGCATGCACAACGCGCTTGACCCACGTATCACGTATGATAAGTACCTGGTATCACGCTTTTCGCTTCATCCAGCACTTACTTGCACTGCTCTCCAGTTTGAAAAATCACAGAATCAACCAATTTCTGATCGAACTCACACACAGCAGCAGTATGCACCAGCAGCACCTCCGACCGACGCATTCCCTTCCAACGTTCTTCGTCGAACTCACACAGCATTTTATTGTCAAAACTGATCGTGCAACAACAGCAGCAGCAGCAGTAGCGGCAGCAGGTGAGTGTGGCTGTTGGAGCTGCCGCGCATTCGGGTCTGCTCGTTTGTCTTTTGGTTGTTGTTTCCATCTTGCAAATCTAGCTGTTGCGTGTGTACGAAGAGGGTCTTCTCTTCTCTGCTTCTATGGACAGCTTCGAGAGTCAACAAACAAACGCACAAATCACTCCTCGGCCGCTCGTGTTTTGAATTTTTGCTCCGCCGGCTTTTCATGATTTTCTCGAAATTATTTTTACAAGAAGAATGGGTCGGCGAAAACAAAACAACAGCAACATGGTAGGGACGACAGCGTACGGCATCTGCCGTACAGCAGTACGAGTACTGTATACCAGTCAGCGCAGTCTTCGGTGCACGGAGTGCTGAAATATATACTGCTGTGACCACTCTGCGAGGCACTGGAACCCGTATCTACCCAATACAGCAGCAATAGTTTGGGCAACATATTCTCTGAGGTACTGCTGGCGATGAAGACAAAAGGTACCCTGCTGGTATACTCGTACGCACTCTGCTGTCTGCTGCTGTAGGAAGGAATGTTCGCGCCGGCGCACACCATCAGTATGTATATCATATCATACGCACCGGTACTTGTTCTTGGTACTCTCTGCTTTGATGAACCCTTGCCAATTTTCGAACACACATCAGGAGTGGGTCAACGAGGGGAGTATCGTGAGTGTTCAGAGTTCAGAGTGCAAGGCACGACGTACGTATGTATACATATGTAACTATACCAGGCGCACGACACGCACAGCAGTACGCGTACGTAGTCAAAACCTCTCTCTTATATTTACCTTGTTTTTTCTGTGGGCGACTTTTCGGGCTCCGAGCAGGCCTTCTCTCCCCGATGACCTTCCTTTCCCAGTTCTTTGCCCAAATATCGCGTGTACAGCAGTATACATACTGCACTTTATTTGTATGATGTACCCTGCGTTAGGTCGATTCAGTCATCATCCGAAACTCCCAGCGCCTGTTGACGTTTCTTTCGTCGAATTGTGCTGGTGGAATGGCATAGGGGTGCCTGCGGATAGGGCGAGGGTGGCTGGTGGGATAGACCTTCCCCAGCGTACTACAGTCAGTAGTACTCCGAGTATAGCTGCTGTATGACACGAGTACGCCTGCAACCTGAACTACGGCAGTATAGCTACCCTGAACCCTGAACCCCCGTCTAGCCACTAGCCACAAAGAAAGGTACTACGTGTACAGCAGCAGTATAGAATACGACTAGACTAGGAGTTTGGGCTATAACCCTCCAAAGCCATGTACCAGGTATGCCCATAGCGACTATTATTGTTAATGTTAATAGTAGACAAGTCGTCCACACGGGACGTCGGGACTTCTGTCAGGTCACCGGCGCTGTCAACTACTGTCAACCACAAGCACGCGGAGAGACCTCGAACGACTACTCGTACTCGTACATACTGTTTCAGGTTTCATGTTTCATACACACAGCAGTAGTACTTATAATACGATGGGCATACGTGCATACGTCGTATTTTTCCGGAGACAGCACAGGACACTTTCTTTTCTCGTCTTTCTTTTTTTTTTTCGTTTTTCTGGGTTGTACGAACTGCATAGGTTGTGCTTGTCAATCCAGCAGATGGCATGGCATCGGCATTGTCTTTAAAAAATGTACGTATCTATCAGCTGGTACCTATACTCGTACTACATTTCGATGTAAATTGGTCATCCTCGGGCACGTACATATATTAGTATACGTATACGGGTACTGAAAGTAGTCTTGTGTCCAGTGTCATACAGCAGTAGTTATGACCAGAGCTTGTACATATCTTGTACCAGGTATCTTGCAGAATCGGCACGAACACTGCTGCTGCTGCTGCTGCGGGTGTGCTGGGTGTCGACGGATAGAGATAATGTGTGCATTACACGCCACCATTAATAACTTCAGGACGATATACCGGCTGCAATATTTCTATTACTGGGGGCCATAGTAATCAGGACCTGTCATGTATACAAAACACTATATATTCCAGATTTTTTACTAAGCATATTTGGTCCTGATTACTACAGTACTGTATGTCCCCCCGCAATAATAGATTCATCCAGTGTAACGGCTTGCCAACGAACAAGAGTCAGAAACCAAGAAGAGGCGTTACGCCAAGCTTGAACGAGTTCCGCCCCCCCCCCCCCCCCCCCCGGCCACCGCCCCCTCACGCTCGACTCGTTGCAACACTATTAATACGGTTTAACAGGCCGAGAGAAGGGAAGATTGGGCAACCCGGAAATCTGCTTCAAGATTAAAAGATCAAGACCAAGATTAAGATCAAGACTCAAGATCAAGGCCAAGATTAAGACCAAGACCAAGATCAAGTTCAAGACTCAAGATCAAGACCAAGACCAAGATCAAGACCAAGATCAAGATTTACCTCATCCTTTCTAAGATTTAAAACGAGGTGAGAGTACACTATTAATAATAGTATGCGCGATCGAAGTACGTGTGGTATCACACACAGCTACGGTAGCAAAGATGAGTTTCGGCGCAATCCTCGATCTCACAAGTTATGTTTTTAGAAATTTAGAAATATAGTTTTGATCCTCTCTTGTTTTACTTTCCAGCTCAGCTCGCAGGAGCATTTATTTTATGCTCAACGACGTTGGACAAACCGTGGCCACCCCCCCCCCCCACGCGCGCGCGGATCACTGCCTAATATGGTCAGACACTCAACAGACGAGAGTTGTCAAAAATAGGCGCGGCACGAAGACTCTACTGGACAGATGATAGACAATAGACTCCGGTATGAAGTGAACGGAAAAGAGAAAGAGTTCCAAGAAGAGATTGCCAAAAACAAGGAAGGCAGAGCAATTTCCCGAGGTGTTGGAAAGCCTAGATAGGTACTGTATAGGTATAATACATAGAGCAAATAACGATATATATACTTCGTATATATTCATATATAGCAGGTACAATATTTAGGTAAAGGGTGGTAGTGCGTATTCAACTGAGCAGACGCAGGAGAAGAGAATTGGTTGGATGGGATTGGTGGTTTAACGGAAAGAGATAGTGCAGGACCGATGATTATACATAGAAGGGCTGAGAAATGTATCATAACAACAGCAAGTGAAAAGTCATACCAGGTATGATGTGATACCTTGTAGGAAAGAAGCTGATACCACTGTGTCCCGAAATATAAGGAACATATAAACATTAATGTTTAAATAAATGGGTACTTATATTTCGGTATATAGTGGTATGTAACAGAGCAGCAGAAGCAGTAGTAGGCATGGTGAGATGAGGAAGAAAAAGTGGCAACAAGAATGAGGAGAGAGCCGCACGCAAGATCTACATTGACTAAAACTACGGCAAGATGGGAGGAGTAGGCGATAAAGTTACGTACAAAAAGCATAAAATAGATGGTACGAAGAGAACAAGAGGAAGAACAAGAACAAGATAAGAAGGACAAGATAAGAAGAACAAGATAAGAAGAACAATATACGAAGAAGAACAAGAAGACCAAGATAAGAAGGACAAGATACGAAAAATAAGAAGAAAGGGGCATAGGAAGCTGTAAACGTTGTAAATAAAACTAGCGAAGACTTTGAAACACATCGAGAAGGCACAACGATAATAGACTAGAACATGGAGAGTGGCAGCGGTGTAAAACCTATATGTGGTAGTTATATGTAACGAAGATAAAGAGAACCCTGTACTATCCTAGTGGAAGGGGGGACAAGATGAATTACCGATCGTAGCCGAATACTGTACGGCTACGTGGCGTAGAGATATCAACGTAATGCTCTTGGAATGCACACATAGCCAAACAAAGGGGGGGGCGGGTAAAGCACACGTAGGCAAGATGGACGCGACCCTAACGAACTCGCATATATTGTAGATACTACAGTAGGATAAACATGTGTGTTCTCAAGAATGTGATTGTACCATAGCTAGACTATGCTGGAGAATCAAGAAGGGAACGCGAAGTCCGTAAAACAGCTGGAAGCAGTACGTAGTACAATACTGATGACAGTAGTTAATAGAGTGCTACTGCACGATGCCCAAATACGACGAGTAATACAGTAACACTGAGAGCAGGACTAGGAGTGTACCCCATAAACAAACAGAGACGTGATAAAGTTGAAATGGCCATATAACGTAAGGAGCATGCCAAAACAGAGGTTGCCAGGCATATAGCTAATAGGGCTGTATGGGAGACCGCAACGAAAGGGCGAGCTTGGGTATGGAGAGAAACTAAGCCAAGAAAGTCTGCAAGGCACGGAAAGAAATCCGAGAAGAAAATGCTGTCCATGGAGAAGGTTGGAGGGTACAAGACAGAAGAAGCACAAGAAAGGATAGTATAGAAGGGAAAGGCGAGCATTATTGCTAACGAATGACCGGTCGCCCCGGTGGGCTAGCAGGCAAACCACGAAGCTTGTTAGGGTCAAGGTCGCGAGTTCGAGCCCCCCCGAGTGCATGCTCATAGGGATTTTTTCTCGCAAAACAAATCTTGACTAATAGCGGAAAGCGCGAGAGCGTGAGTTGGCAAAATTCGATGAAAATCGACGAGCGTTGGGAAGGCTTAACCCTCTGCGCGATAAAAATCAAGGCAATAACCGTAGTGGGGGAGGAGGGAGAGGAGCCTACTTTGTGACCCCAGATCTGAGTTACAACTAGGGAGGGAGAAAGACAGAAGTGCGAAGATAATAAATGGGATGGGGAAAAAAAAAGGTGGAAGAGGAAGAACTGAAAATATTCGAGAGGTTAAGCGAAGAGATAAAATGACAACGGAAATACAAGGCCCAATGGACTAACGCTGGAACCACTTGTGTCGTGTAGGGGATCTGGAACTGCCAGAAAGAAGAACGAGGTACCAGGTACACCGCCAGTAGTCTGTCGGGAGGAGGAGGAAGATGCACACGTATGCCCTTATGGCAAAGCAAAATAGTAGAGCTCACATAGTGGGGAAATGTGAAATATGCAAGGAGGAACGGGGTGTGTTGGATGATGAGATGAGAAAAAAAGACGAATTTAACAGCGAGGCGTTTGGCGCACTGTTAGATTGGAGATGAAAACGAGAAAACGATCGTTATCCTATGATATAGACGCTGGCGACAAAAGTCGAAGCAGGAAGCGGACAAGATGAGCAAAAACAAAAATGAAATTTATGGAAAACGTCATGAGCGCCGACGTGTTGCAGGTTTCTCTATTATAAAAATAAGGACGGTGCTCCGTCTTGAAAGGGATGATGCGTGGTCGGCATGATCAAATGACTAAGGTAAGCAGCGCATTAGTACCCCCCCCCCCCCCGGTACAGACCTTTTGTTTTTATCTCGCAGATAAGACTAAATACCTACCAGGTACGTTACGTTGAGTTTGCTGTGGTACTTTTGTCTGGTAGCCCCGCTCCCCTCTACGCCTCGTCTGCGAAACATAAATATGGGGGCGCCATGTTTTCCGCAAGTATATACCCTGTGTCGTTCAAGGTTTGCCTATTAACAGGCCCCATTGTACGTATCACTTCCGCGTGACAATGTTATTCCTGGGTTGATATCGATATCAATGAATGTGTATTGACTTTGTCGACCACGGGGAGGGTGCAAAGGACTATATGCTATACACACACCGCTGTGTCTATGGAGAGATCTCGACGGTATCATGTAATCTATTTCCAAAGCCACCACCGTTTTCATTGTGTTGCCCCTCCTTCGTTAGGTCTTATATATACTACTACTGTTTTGTAACTGTAGGTATACAGTGCGAGTACGTATATAAAAAATATGATTGGAAGATCAAACCAGGGGGGGTGTTATCTTGATTACTGTTTATACCGTCATACCAGGTACGTATAATACCTGGTATGATACGTACCTCGTACATTTGCTGTAAATGCACGTATCTACATATTTACTATTAATAATATTAATATTAATAATTAATAGTACACCAGTATATATATATATATCATATTACATGTAACAATAATAATCGGTCGCCCTGATAGTCTATTAATAGTCGGTCGCCCCGATGGTCTATTAACTATTAATATGAATAGTGGTAACCTCGAACGCTTTTAAGAGTTGAGGTCTGGAGTTCGAATCTCACGTGGGTCGGGTTTTTTAGTTTATTTGCAAAAAAAAAAAAAAAAAACGGAATCAACTGCTGAGGCCGTTTCCTATGCGGTTCGATTTTTGAGCTTCAGATTATGGTCTGATCGATTTTTCAGCGACCTAGTTCGAAAATCGAAACAGTCTTCTTATGCGAGAAAACACGAATTTGTTGTATCATACGTGCAGATATTTGAGCAAACGGCAAGACCAACTGCTGTTGTTGTTGTTGTTGTTGTGATTTGGCGCCGCGAAGAGACGCGCCGAGTGCGCTGTACTGGGCGTAGAACCCAAGCGTTCGAAGCCACGCTGGCTGCCTCTGGCCTGGCAGCGACGCGCCGAGTGCGCTCGAGCCGACCTGTCTTGGTATTTTGTATTTTGACACAACGAAGCATCAGAGCGTTGACTCTGTGTACTGTACTGCTGCTGCTGCTGTAAAATCTACGAGTACGGCGAGGCGCGCGCCGAGTGCGCTTCCCTTCGTCTCTAGGCCCGAGTCCGCGCCAGCCGACTGCAGTTTGGCGACGGAGAGGCCCACCGATCGTCGGTTGCGCGTCGGGCACGAAGCAACGTCGCTGTGTCACCATCCAACTCATCGATCGTGCTGCTGCTGCTGCTTGCTTGCTGCGTGGATAACATCTTGAATTTAGAGACCATGCCATTTTTCGATTTGAAAATCTGATGACCCAAGTCGTCGGATTTTGGGCCAAAATCCGACGACTTGGGTCATCGGATTCTCAAATCGAAAAATTTCCGGTCAGATTTTGCATAATCGGACTGCATAGGACGGTGCTTTCGTTTTTGAGATCGAAAAATACAAATCTGAAGCTCGAAATCGAACCGCATAGGAAACGGCCTGAGAGTGCCTACTACTAGTAGCGCGGGTAGGCATAATTCGATGCGAGTCGACGAGGGAAGAAAAAGTCTGGAGTCTTCTCGCGATAAAAATGCAAGGCAAGAACCGTAGTGGGGGGGAAGGGAGAGGAGCCTACTTTGTGACCCCGGATCTGAGATACGACTATTAATAGGGAGGAGAGAGAAAGGAAGGCTGACGATAATAAATGGGATGGAAAAATAAAAATAAAAAGTGGTAACCTCGAACGCTTCTATGAGTTGATGTCCGGAGTTCGAATCTCACGTGGGTCGGACTTTTTTTTAGTTTATTCAAGGTTTACTTGCAAAAATAAATAAAAAACGGAATCAAGTACTGAGAGCGCCTATAAATAGTAGCGTGGGTAGGCGCAATTCGATGCGAGTCGGCGAGGGAAGAAAAAGCTGAAGTCTTCTCGCGATAAAAATGCAAGGCAAGAACCGTAGTGGGGGAGGAGGGAGAGGAGCTTACGCTGTTACCCCGGATCTTAGTTACGACTAGGAAGGAGAGAGAAAGGAAGGGCGAAGATAATGAATGGGATGAACAAAATATATATATTAAAAACATATGTACGTACTCCTGTAGTACATTACCAGGTACCTGGTATTATATGTATTCACACGAGGTATGATACACACATACAGACTACAACCATGCATTAGCACGTTTATCATCCGAATGTGCAGCGTAACAGGCTATGTTAGCATGGTACCTTATTGCCTTACACGCCGATCACTCAACAGCTACAGAAGCTCCAAAAACGACGCCTGCGTAAGCCCTATACCCATCCGTCCTTGGTCTCGAAAATCAACGGCCAAAATCGAGAATCAAAAATCGTCTTGATGAAACTCCTATCTCAGCCTCTTGTAGAAGATATGTCAAACAAAACCCGTGCTTTGCTCTCGACTCTAGATGCTAGTTGTAGGGCGTTTTCTATACTTGATTCGTTCGTTTGACTTCCTATAGGAGACCGTTAGTGTGTATTGTGTTGACAATTGACTTCGGGTGCTGTCTATACATTGAAATCATGTTGACAGTATATACTCGTGTATTTCAATTGGGATACTTTTGTCGGGTATAATATTGTAAACCAGGTATAGTGTGGATGGGGGTGGATGAAGTTAATTAATTAACTTCTTGAGCTAGTGTTGATTAAATAATTTCGGTAAAGGGAGAGAACTTGCAGGGCATTATTCGTTCAGAATGTTCTACACTTTATCCTATAGATGCTCATTTTGTGTTGTGATAAAGGCTAGCTACTCGGCTGTGCCACTTCCGTGCGCCCCGTGTCGAAACTAGCAGAGCTGCCATAGGTATGCTTCTGTGAGGTGCGAGCGGATTGAGGGGTGTGCCGTCGTGGTACGGTTGTCGTGATGTTGCTTGGGTGTACATCTATGTAGTGCCTTTCCCTCGGCTATGCTTTCGGCGTGCGCCCCGTGTCGAAACTAGCAGAGCTGCCAATGGTATGCTACTGTGAGGTGCGAGCGGATTGAGGGGTGTGCGATCGTGGTATAGTCGAGGTGATGGGGGGCGCCTCTTACTATATTCACATGTGAACATGTAGGGGATAGTGTAGAAACTACCAGTAGGAAAGTGGTTCCCGTGTTTGCACGTAAATGTTCTTGATAAAAAGTGAACAAAAATACCCTTGCCCCCCCCGTCCTATAAATCTGGATGGGCTGTCGTCCGGTGGCAACGACGCTGTACAACGAGCCACCTGACACTATACAGGCACTGTACAGACTCACCAGGTATATATGTGTAATATTCTAACGTTATACTCGTAGAAGGCACGGCACGACCTGGGGATGGTCGGTTTTTGTCCCCGTGGTTAGTTTCCGATGGAACAGTCGGCAGTTTTCCTCCGGGGATGGGTCGTTTGTGTCCCCTGTTTGGAAGTTTCACTTTTCAGTACGAGGTTTTCCTCCGGGGATTGTCCGTTTCTGTCCGCTGTTTGAGGGGTTTCTGTGTTGATGGTAGGCGTTTTTTTGTACGGGAATGTATAGTCTGTGTCAGCTGGCTTAAGGTTCCCACTGAATTTGAAGCGTTGTTCCTCCGAGGATTGGCCGTTTTATCTCCCCTGGTTGATGTTACCGCTATGTCGGTAGCATTGTACTTGGTAGTTGTTTGTGTCCCCTGGTTGGGGTTTCAGTCATTAAAGTAGGCGTTTTATCTCAGGAGATGGACCGTTTGGGTCCGCTGGTTGAGGCTTTCTATGTTTATGGTAGGCGTTTTTCCTACGGGAATCAACTATTTTCGTCCCCTGGTTTTGGTTTTCCGTTAATTCTGTAGGCGTTTTTCTCCGGGCATGATCCATGTGTGCCCCCTGTTGGGGGTTTCGAATACTTGGTAGGCGTTTTTTCTCTAGGGATGGTTGGTTTGTGTCCCCAGGTTGAGGGTTTCCGTTGATTCCGTAGACATTTTTCCTCTAGGAATGGACCGTTTGTATCCGTTGGCTCGGAGCTTCCATTCTAAGAGCCCATATTAAGGGCCCGAATTAACGAGTATAAAATGAATTCAATTGGGAAAAAATAAAATTCAAATTCGCTTTGGATTGGTCAACACACGCACCAGCACCAAATATTATGCCCCAAGATCCTAATCTTTGGTGCTGGTGCGTGTGTTGACCAATGAAAAGCGGATTTGAATATATTTTTTTCCAAATTGAATTTTTCTTCTTCGTTAAAACGGGCCCTAACGAAGACAGCAAATAATTCAATTTTGAAAATAAAATCCAATTTGGCTGGGATTTCGCAAAACAAACTGGTTTGCGTCCTATGGGGAATAGTGTACTGTTTGTTCGAATATGTTTGAAATCGAAATAACACTGCGCGTCTCACAACGTCCAGGTGAAAAAATCCGACCAGAGTAGACGAGAGCGAAGGCATGCGTCGGTGCGTGCGCGCCGCCGCCAGCGTATTTTTGCTTTTAGCGGCCTAGGGTAGGAAGCTACTGCTCTCAGGCTATCTAGGGTGGGCGTGGGGATCCCTGAAACGCCACGGGCGAGACAGCGACGGCGATGGTGCTATCGACGTCTTGAGCGTATCCTGCTGTTTTTGGGTAGATCACTCGTTTTTTTATCGGGTTAGAGCATCGAGCTGGTTTGAAAAGTTGTGATTGCGGCCGCCATGATTTGTTTTGAGGCGCCACCGCCGGGGTACGCTGTGCTATGGTCTGTAGGCGTGGGCGCGGCCGTTGTCCCGGTGGTCTCGGGTTGCGGTTCGCGTGTTGTCGCCTCGGTCGTGGTCATCGATGCGACCAAGAAATGACCAGGTTGTACCGGGGGCGTTTGCCCACCGTGGACATGCCGGTCCAAGTCGGACCAACTCCTCAAATTAATTTGAATTCTACCCCAAAAAAGGTCCTGGGACCTTCTTGGGTTTTTCGTCTAATCCAAATTAATTATACCCCAAAATCCTAAGATTTAGTGGTGGTGCGTGCTTTGACCAATGAAAAGCGAATTTGTTATTTTGTTTTCCAGATTGGTTTTTTTTATATTCGTTAATATGGGCCCTAATAGAAAGGAAAGCAACACAAGAGTACGTCCCACCTCTTCATACACACTCTCGAGCACTAGGTGTGCCCTACACCCGTCCGACCTTGGTCTTGAAAAGCAACCGCCAAATAGAAAATCGCGTTGACCAATTTTAACGCGTGAGAAGTCCCAAAAGGTCCCGTGGGGTCCCGCAGTGTCCCTTCATACACCCATGGAATCCCGCGTGGTCCCGTGAGAAGTCCCACGGAATCCCACCAGAGAATCACAATAATTTCCCTCACCTCGGATAACGTAACACTCAGATAACACTTATCTACGTTATGGGGCCTAACACAGGGACGTGGCAACGTACTAACATAGTGTTGACACTGGAGGTGAAGTCACGGCAACGCGGTACCACAGTGTTCACTGGAAATCCACGAACGTACACACCCCTTAGCGATATGTTTCTGATCGATATCTACAGATTTACCAAATATTGTTGTTAATAGTAAAAATAGGTAAAATATATAGTTTTTTGTGTGCACCGTAGGTCATATTTACTATATATGTTTTTGTGTGTACCGTAGGCCACATTTACTATGGTCCTCCGTAAAAACACGATAACACAACGTTACTGTCTACGCAGCGTAAGACATAGCAACTAACATTGCGTTACCCTTAGGATGAGTGTTATACATAACACCCTAACATAACGTTACAATGTTGGCCAGTACTAATAAACCTATCATTGTGTTACAAATGACACACTAACACAACACAACGTAGTGACCAGCACTACTAACACTACGTTATTCGTACCCCCCGTCTGATGGCCTTAGGCTCCGATAACGTAATACTTAACATACTTTGGAGTTACAGCAGTCTTAGCCGTCCGATACATACCATTGTGTTTGGATGTTAGCCTAAATGCGGAGGTCTCTATCACATTAAGTTTCGGTGTTACTGTCAGTCACGATCTGATTTTAACTTTTCGTTACTGCTGTGTTACCATAATAATACATTCGGGTCTAACATTCTGTCACTGAGTTACCGTTGGGGCCAAAGTCGTTCCAACATAATATGACTACGTTACAAGGGGACTTCGCCGTCGGCCCAGGCCGTCGACGAAGCTAACGAAGGAGGACGAAACTCTACAACACGCAAACGAAACTTCACTGTGCTGGCAAAAATGAATAAGAGAGTGGACCGCGAGATCGCTCAGAGGGGAAATGGTGGAAAAGTGAAACACAACATAATAATAGTATATAGTACAAGGGGACATCGCCGTCGGCCCAGGCCGCCGGCGAAGCCCCCCAGCGGCAAAGCCAACGAAGGAGGAATGAGGCGCATAATGCAACAGGCAGTTTACGATGCCAAGGGACCGAGAGGATATATATGCATACATATATACATGCACACCATATAAACGACGTATTGCCTTGAAACAAAATAAAATTATAATACGTACATGAATTACCGCACACATGACGGCGGGGCGTATACGGCATACGGAAAGGAAGCACGAGACACGAAACTTTTCATCCTCACACAAACTCCATCATAAGGGGATAAACATTAAAAGAACTTGGATATAAATTTTCAAAAAATCATCACGGCGGGCAGCGGCGGGGGAAAAAAAATCTAAATTCATCACGGCGGGGGGTAAGCGTACGGAGCGCGAGGCACGAGCGTCGAGAACTCAGGTTTTCCTGAGACATGAAAATGGCACGAGCGTCGAGAACTGACGTTTTGCTGAGCTCATCTAATTATAAGAATATGGTATATACCTGGTACCCTTTAGATCTTCCCGAGATCTAACGTGCGTTGCCTGTGTTAATGGTAGAGTGGCGTCGCGGAGTAGCATAATGTAGCCGTGTCATTCAATTCCGCTGAAATCCCAAACACAGTTACTAGTTATTAGAGGTAATGAGCGCGACCTCAGTACCTGCAGTAGTCAAATCTGCTATGCATCACGCTGGGGCAATACTGATCGTGCTGAACCAACGCGAACGAATACCTACGTATATGTGCCGTTTGGATTATTGCTTATTTAAGAAGAAAATACCGTCAGCATACAGCAGCAGCAGCCGTGGCGGCGGCAGCAAAAAACAGCAAAAAATCAGCAGCAACAACAGCAGTATAGGACACACGAGGCCAGGGTCAGTGTCGCTGTACGCTCGGCGTGTCGGTCTAACCCTTGAACCCTCTGTACACGTACTTAATTTGTTACGTGTATCCTGATTCCCCAGCGCGGTATTGATATTCGGCATACATTTTAAGACGAAAAACCGGCACCTGTGATTCGTACAACAGATATTCTCGTAGCACAGGTGCCACTACTCCTACTGCTGTACGACATCTACGATAGCAGAGATTCTTCGTCCCCTCAACAGTAGGAGGGTGGGCCTGACAATACCACCATCAGTATGTCTTAGGGACACGGCCCAAACATTGCTGTGGTCAGACACAATTTATCTACTCGAAGAGTTGGGTTCCGCTCGGTAAAACTCAACAAACAAAAGCCGTGCGATATTTTACGTTCCGAATTAAAAAATATTTGGCCCAACATGTGCTATCTACCATATTTTTTGTCTTCTCAGGTTATTTCCATGAAAGTTTCCACGGATGTGAAAAAGTTTCCACGGAAGTAAATTTTCTTTCCACGAATGTGTTTTTTACTTTCATGGAAGTAAAATTTACTTCCACGAAAGTCTTTTTTACTTCCATGGAAGTAAAAAAATATTTCTATGGAAGTTTATACTTCCATGGAAGCTTTTATACTTCCGTAGTTTTTTTTTACTTCCACGTTTTGTTTATTTCCAGGTGATTGATTTGGTAATAAACTATTTTTTTACATCCATAGAAGTAAAACATGAAAGCGAGGGCATCAATTAATGTTAACCCCCGCTCCCAGTTGGTACACCGTCCCACCCAACGTGGGTCCATCCCGTGGACCAACTACAAACGAGATATTCAAACCCGTCTAGCGCGCAGCGCGGAACGACACTATACCTGTCTAGTGGCCGGAGGTCCTCTTCAAACGGAAGCTTCCACGGGACCACGGAAGTGTTTTTACTCCCATAGAAGGAATACAGTTTACTTCCATGAAAGTTTCAATATAAGGCAATTTATTCCCATGAGTTTGTTTTTGCTTTCATGGAAGTGAAAGTAAAATGTTGCTTCCATGAAGAACGTAAAAACAAATCATGGAAGTAAAGAGGAACACTTTCATGGAAGTACGTAAATGTGAAATGTTACTTCCATGAAAGTTTCCGCATAACTCAACTTACTCCCATGAAAGTTTTTCACTTCCATGGAGGAAGTAAATTTACTTCCATGCAAGTTCGAACTTTCATGGACGTAACATAACTTTCATGGAAGTAAATTTACTTCCATGGAAGTAAAAAAACATTATGGAAGAAAATTGGTATTTTCATGGAAGTGAAACAAAATAACAGAATAAGTTTTTACTTACATGGACGTAAACAAAAAAGACAAATAATGTGGTAGACCCAACATGTACCTCCGAAAAACATGAACTTTCATGGAAATAAATTTACTTCCATGGAAGTAAAAAACAAATTATGGAAGTAATTTTTTACATTCATGGAAGTAAAGCAAAATTAAAGAAGGAATCCTTCACTTCCATGGAAGTAAATAAAAACAGACAAATATTGTGGAAGACCCAACTTGTGCCTCCGAAAAACATGGCCCAGCCATATGTGACTGAAAAAACACACGTTGACGCACCTACAGTAGCTCGACAAATTCTGAACGAGTTTCAGCGATACCAGCACGGCGATAGTTCTTTAGTTTGTGTGCGTGGACAGAGCCCGACGAGACTGACGTTGGTGCCGTGTACGTTTAGTGCGGTGTACAAATGTGGTCGAAAAATGGTTATTTGACGCCATTGCGCGCGGAGGGGCGCCCTGCCCAGCAGACGACGTCTTGGTGTGGCCCACAGTCGAGGAACATTGAGATCTGGCGAAGAACAGAAAACGTATTTAATGTGTATTTCAACTACATCGCAATATGAGCTAACCCAGTAACATGCTGCTAGCGATTAGTTGGTTATGCACGCTATCCGTTTGAAGCATGTTATGGTAGCAAGACTTCTGTTAACACCCCTACACAATGTCGCTCGATCAGGACGGCTGCTGCCGCTGCTACAGTAACATACAAGGTTAACGTTATATTCGCCATATACGTACGTTATCCCTCTAACGTGTGTTGGGATATATAGCCACTAGGAATTCCGCTAACATACTAACATAGTGTTATGTAAGGGTTCAGTTGGCCATGTACGTTATCCGTCTGACGTGTGTCAAGGTAGCAAGTACGAACAAGGTAACACACTATGACGGGGAACCATAGTAAATAGAACCAAACATTGTTAGTAAAAATAGGTTAATATATAGGTTTTGTGTGTACCGTAGGTCCGATTTACCATGGACCCCCGTAATAGCATACTTTCACTCGCTACGGGTTGATGTCGCTAACACGGTAACATAATGTTAACGTAGTATTGGCCTTATACATACGTCCCCCTCTAACGTGTGTTACCACTATTAAATAGCCATTCCGCTAACACACTATAACATAGCGTTATGTAAGCGTATAGTTGGCCAATATCATAACACACAGTAAAACTACGTTATCACAAAATCCGGAAATTAGCTAACGTAGTAACGTAATGTTACGTTTTTTTTTCACGCTGACGCCCAACATTAACATAAAACATTAGGTGTTACGTTATCCGAGGTGTGAAATAATAACAACCTACACCCCTAACCTACGTACGAACGTAACATTCCCATTCCCTCCATATCTACTCAAACACAATCAATCAATTCACACTACTAGACTATTAACAACAGCTCAACTCATGAAACAATTAATTTCACCCACCCACACCAATATAAATATAACATCGTACGTACGGTATCATATTTCCCACGTAGCCTAGACATCCCCCCTTCTGATCCCCGCCGACGCCCTGACCCAGTGCACATGATTTCGCGTACGTAGAGCATACTGGTATATAGTAGGTAATCATACATCGGCCACGTCGGCTTTCATGCATGCGTGGCCTCCAATGCGAATATCGCGCGCCGTCAACATTATCGGTACGGATCAGGCGGATGGTCGCTGCGGAATAGTCGCAGTGAATGGTGGAGAATCCTCAGCAAAGGTTGCGGTAGACAGTTTAGCCGGAACCAATTCCGGTTCCGTTAGTTCGAGACTTCCTAAGCTCCGCCGTTGAATTGGTTTCGCTTTCGATCTCGCGTGCCCTTGGGGGGGGCGTAGGTCGTATGTGGGAGGAGGTAACGTTTAATAGGTAAATCGTATATGAAGACTTAAATGTACTATTCCTGAATGGACACGTGCTTTCTATGCAAGGTGCCATATGTCGCTCTTCCATTGCGGACGGCATGGTTTAGAAGGCCGGGAAATATCGAACTCTCCGTATGGGCCGGAGAAGCAAAGAAACCTAACAGGATATCGTTTCCAAGGCCTAGCTAATTTCCACGCAGAAAAATCAAAAGGCGACACGAGACACGAGTGTATCAATGCAAATCGCAGATATATAAAACAAAATCAAATGCCAGGTAATGTCGATAAACAGGTACGTAAGTGCTTCCTAAATTCGAGAGGAACGCTTCATGAGGAACCGAAAACAAACCAGCACCCTTCCCCTCCCTGTTCTCTAAATCTGGATGGGTTGGCGTCTGTCGGCAAAGACGCTGTAAAACCAGCCACCAGACACTAGACATGCAAGGCACACACGAAATTTTCCGTGCTTTGCTCTCGACCCTAGATGATAGTTGTAGGGCGTTTTCTACACTTTGTCCTAGATGCTCATTTTGTGGTGTGGTACAGGCTAGCTACTCCGTGGTGCTGCTTAGATGTGCATCTGGCACTTTGCCTCGGCTGTGCCACTTCCGTGCGCCCCGTGTCGAAACTAGCAGAGCTGCCACAGGTATGCTTCTGTGAGGTGCGAGCGGATTGAGG